>CM059582.1:145507500-146007500 GCA_030407085.1 Trichopria drosophilae | reverse complement strand
GTTCGAGAGATGAGCACCGCCTCCGTCTTCTCAGCCGCCAGATCTAACCCATGGTTGCTCAACCACCTAGCTACTACCTCGATAGCTTCATCTCCGCTAAATTGCACCTCGTCGATGGTCTTCGAGACGACGATTAGTGCAAGGTCGTCTGCGAAAGCTACCATGGACACCCCGTCTGGAAGGGATTGCCTGAGCAGTCCGTCATATAAGACGTTCCAGAGCAAGGGTCCCAAAACCGAACCCTGTGGCACGCCTCCCGTGATGTTGTAGGAGTGCCTGCCGTCATCGGTGTCATAATACAGGGTTCGTTCTGTTAGGTAGCTTGAGATGGCTTCTCTTAGGTAGAGAGGCACCTTCAGATTTTCGAGTGCCTGCATGATGCAATCCCACCTGGCCGAATTGAATGCGTTCCGGATATCCAGGGCAATGATGGCACACATGCACCTGGTGTTTCGGCTGCCACTGATGGCATCCGTGGCTATTGCTTTCACTCGGCCGATTGCATCGATGGTTGAGCGCCCCTTTCTAAATCCGAACTGGTTTTCGGAAAGACCTCCGGCATTTTCGATGGCTGCTTCCAGTCTGGCACAGATAACCCTCTCATATAGCTTCCCGGAGATTTCAAGCATGCAGAGCGGTCGGAATGAGGATGGGTCGTCCGGGGGTTTGTTTCCCTTAGACAGCAGCACCAACCTCTGTTCCTTCCACTGCGCCGGGAAGCATCCTTCCTTCAGGCAAGCACTGAATGTCAATGTGAAGATGGTTGGTACATTCAGCGCTGCGATATTCACTGCCATTCCAGGTACCCCATCCATTCCTGGGGCCTTACGGGTGGAGATCTTCTTAGCAGCCATCATTACTTCGGCTTCGGTAACATCTGGCGGCTCGGCTGCACCAGCAATTGCCATCAGGCCAGTGCCAATCGGCCGTTCCCGCTGTTCTGGGAATAAATGGCCGACGACTTTGCCAAGGAAGGATGGACAAGATGGTGCGTTGGGTCCCCTGGGCTTGATCTTGTTCATGACCGTTATATACGGTCGCCCCCAGGGATGGCGGTCCACCTCCTCACAAAAGTCCTGCCAGCACTTTCTTTTCGCGGCTTTGATGGCAATCTTGAGCCTCTTTCTCTTTCTTTCATAGTCCGCGGCCAGTTGGTAGTACCGGGGCTTATGGATTGCTCTCAGGTGCAGCCTTCGAGCCCGAAGGCACTCTCGACGGATATCTGCGATTTCCTCGTTCCACCAGTAAACTGGGGGTCGGCCGCGAGGATTTGACTTCACGGCCATAGAGGCATCGCAAGCCGCTGTTATCGCTCGGGAGAGGCATCGGGCTCTCTCCTCTGCTGTTCCCTCCACCTCCGTCTGTTCCAAGCTGTAGAGGAACATTTCCCGATCGAATATGGCCGGTGCCCATCTCTCTTTGCTTGCGCTCTGCACCTTTCCTACTGCTCTGCCGGTCAGTTGGAGCTGGTACACCAAGGCTTGATGGTCACTGCCCGTGTATCGGTCGCTAACTTTCCAGCCCAACCCTTCCCCCATCAATTTTGGGTCGAGGAAGGTCAGGTCGACTACGGAGGACTTGCCGGCCTTGGAGTAGGTCGGCTTTCCCCCCGTGTTAGCAATCTCCAACTCCAGTAACGAGAAGGCTTCAATGAGGGCATATCCTCGATGGTTGGTCTTCGCGCTACTACATTTCGTCGCCCATGCATTGAAGTCCCCCCCCCCCGATCACTAATGGGAGTCGGGAGGTTCTTGCACTGGCGACGATGGCCTCCAGGGATCCTTGGAACTCGTCGATGGTAAGACTGGGAGGAAGGTAGCAACTGTATAGTCTTATACCAGCCACCTCCACCCACGTGAAGCTGGGCAGGGGATCGGACATCTTATTGGATATGTGGAGATTCCCACATACCCAGATGGCCGCCTTGCTGGTGGAATCCTTCACTCAGCTCGGTTCACAAAGGTCCCGGTAAGCCTCGCTGATGACGGCGATATCGGCCTTCTCCTCCTTGACCAGTTGAAACATCAGGTCCTGGGCCACCGCACAGTGATTGAGGTTTATTTGGAGCACCTTAGCCATTGTTGGTCTGTGCTCCAACCTCCTGCGTTGCACGATGTTTGGCTACACAGTCCTCAATCTTGTGGCCCTCCTTGCCACACCGGAAGCACTGCGCCGAGCGATCGACCGCGCTCTTACAACCCCTTGCCAGATGTCCCCTCTCGTGGCACCTGTAACAGCGTGGGGGTCCCTCGCGCAGTCGAACCCGGCAATTAACCCAGCCAATTTTAAGCTTCCCCTTTGGAGCAGTGTGTTTGCTACTGCGACGGGAAGCAAGATATTGGCCGCCTGGGTTCCGCTATATGCTCCCCTGAGCTTGATATTCTCAGGGGTCACTGCTTCCGGTGAAGTCATCTCAATGATGGCCTGTGCCACCTTCTCCCGAGTTGTGGCCTCGTCCATGTCCTTGATGGTGATGGCTTCCTTATGGGACAGTGCCTGTACGACAGCTGTCCCTTTTAGGATGGACGTCGCCGCTGCTTGGAGCTCTTGGGTGCACACGCCGGGCGTTGCAAGCTCTATGAGCAGTTCGCCTGCTTTCGTCCGCCTGATGGCGGTCACCCTTTCTCCTAACTTTTGCAGTTCTGGCGCAGCTTTCATGGTCTTCAGGATGTCGACATATGACGCACCGTCCGCTGCCTTGATCTTGATGGTATCGGGGCGGAAGGGTCGGATGCCGGCTTTTGATTCCGGCTTCCCCCTGTGTCGCTTGCCGACATCCGTTCCCTGTTGCTGCTGATGTTGTTGCTGCTGCTGCTGCTGCCGTTATTGCTGTCGTTGCTCCTGCGGATGTTGTTGCTGCTGATGCTGTTGCGGTTGTTGTTGCTGCAGCTGCTTCGCCTTCTTCTTTAGGCCGTTTCTGACCACCGTAACCCAGTCCTGATCTTCCGACTGGGGTTGCCGCCGTTGTTCTGCAGCTGGTGGTACGGGGCGTTCCTCTTTATCCGCTTCTTTCCTGACCCGTTTTGTCGCTGGCAGCTTCAGCGGCGAGGGTCCTTTACGCTCCGGACGTTCGGGGGGCTTACGGAATAGGGGCGACGTTTGGCTCGCCCCGTCCTGGCAGGTGACCGACGCCTGCGAAGCCCCCGAACTTTCTCGTGCCTTGGCGTAATGGCTAAAGGCACGCAGTGTGCCTCTGGCCATATTCTTGACTCCCTGTGGAGATTTTTCTTTTCCTGGATAAATTCCACAAGGAGCTGAAGTTTTTCTTCTAGGCGCTCGAAACTTACAGTTTCCGGCGCCTTTCCTGACATAGTGTCACTTGTAGCATTTAATGCTGTTGGATCCGAGTGACCAACCCCAACAACACTGCGGTTGTCTGGTAACGACGCCGGAGAGCCCGCTTGCTCACTCGTATCCGACGCCGGTACTGGGGATCCGACCCCTGCACCGTAAGCTTTTATCTGCAGCTGATCTTCCATACTTGGTTTCTTGTTCGAGGTTCCTTCCCCTAGCTAGTTCTTTGGTCCGCGTCGGGTATTTTATTTCTCCGATACCTTTTACCAGCATTCCCCGATCCGCCACCTGGGGACGCGCCCGTTAGAAGGAACCAGCAAGACTCCGGCGGGTTGTGTGTGTGTGTGTGTGTGTGTGTGTGTGTGTGTGTGTGTGTGTGTGTGTGTGTGTGTGTGTTTGCGATTGCGTGTGGGTGTGTGTGATGGAAAAAAGAAGAACTTGGTGCGTTGTGGCCTGGGTTCCAGTAGCCGGTAAAGGATAAACACACGGCTGCCGACTTTCTCGCAAGCGAAGTTGACTTCGAGAAATATGTATACGCACCCTCGAGCCGGGCTGGCGAGCTGTCGTTAGACTGATATATTGTACGTGTTTTTGCATATAGAGGTGGTGGATATATATTAACGAGTGTTTTAAAATATTTCTGTTAATATGGCTTTCAGAGTTCGAATACCATATTATATTTGCGATAATGCATTAATACCGCGAGCAATGGTACATTTGACTGGCGATGAAAATATTCTTGTACGAGAAATCGCTTGTTCAAGACGAGATGTTGCTGGTAGACGTCCAGCTGATATTACGCCTGATACTCGAATTTGTAACAATTGTAGTAGAAATATACGCCGAGAAATAGAGATTCTACAAAATGATCCGCAGTGTTTGCGATTAAGTGTTCTCACTCAAACGACTTCTCGAAGTTGTATCATATGTAACGCTCTTGATGTGCACCGATTGACATTAGAATGTAGAATTAACATTTTTGTAATGAGAAACATCTACGTTCCAATAGCAACTGCATGTTGCAATGAACATTTAGATGACAGAGGATTTTTGACAAAGCCTCTTGTAGATGGTTTGCGGTATATCAACAGACCTTATGTATTGAAAGGACAAGAAATGCAGTCATTTTTACAAGCACTCCGTGAAGAAATAACGCATAGTGCTGAGCGTAGATATGAAGATGAAAATGGCCTGACAGATGAAGAGTTTGCCAGTATTTCTCCTATTTCTAAAGAACAGTTTAACGATATTTTTTCGTACTGTGATCCTGTTCCGATACCGGGTGGAAATCGTTACATGAGCAAGAAAGATCTTTTATGTTTTCTTTGTAAATTGCGTCAAGGTCTGTCCGATGATTTCTTGCACGTATTGTTTCATTACTCTTCGAGACAAGCTACAAGCCTTGCAATAGGTACAGTAAGACAATCTCTGATGATAGGATTTGTTGGTCAAAATGTAGGCATTGGAGCCATCACGAGAGACGAATATATAGAAAGACATGTAACGGCTTTCTCGAACCGTTGATATACCACAAAATCCAAAAGTAATTGTCTATAACGATTGCACTTACATAGATATTGAAAAAAAGTTCGTGCTTTAAAGCGTTGCGCCAATCGTACTACGTCCATAAGAGCAAACATTTGTTCAAACCATCTATGTTGGTTGCTCCAGATGGTTATATACTAGACATCCAAGGACCTTACTTTTCTAATGCAGCTAATAATGATGCCAAAATTCTTTTGAAAGAATTTAATACAGATATTAATGGAACGCGGGATTAGT
This sequence comes from Trichopria drosophilae, assembly GCA_030407085.1. Classification (NCBI taxonomy): domain Eukaryota; kingdom Metazoa; phylum Arthropoda; class Insecta; order Hymenoptera; family Diapriidae; genus Trichopria; species Trichopria drosophilae. The sequence goes on along the minus strand of CM059582.1, from coordinate 146,002,424 downwards.
TTCAACCAGAAGACATTTTCATTCTAGATCGTGGATACCGAGATGCCATTCCAATTCTACAGAGAATCGGCATTAATACAAGGATGCCACCTCTTCTGGGACGTAACGAAAATCAATTTTCAACCGAAGACGCGAACGAGGCACGTGTTGTGACAAAGACTAGATGGGTAGTGGAAGCACGTAATGGTCACATGAAAAGTATTTTTAAATTCTTCAACAACACCATATTCTCAACACCGACTTCTCATATTCCGAATTTGAGTGATTTTCTAAGAATCGCCGGAGCTATTATCAATAAATACTATGGACCAATTACGATGCCGGACGGAGATGTATATTTAGCTGAACAAATGTTATTTCGAACTGAGTATGCAAATGTCGTACAGGCAAGGGTAGAAGTCGAAAATCTGACACGGAGACGAGGTCGATGGTCTCGTTTAACTGCAGCACAAGTGCCTCTGTTTGCACGATTGACGGTTGAATTTTTGCGTGAATTAACTTATGGAACATATCAAGTCTACCTATCGCCATCATATATTCAAGACTCGTCTCTCAGAGCTGAACAGGAAGAAGAAGAACAAGATGGCGAGCGCGTATTCGAACTTGATCTAAATACTCAAGAACCAGGTTTCATTAATGTTTGTTATCCCTCTCTCAGAGTTTTGCAAAGCGTGCAAGATGCAAGCATGGATGTTGATCAAATTGAGATAATTGACCCCTTCATCGAAAACAATTGAGAATATCGGTTACACGCACCAAATGTTATATAAGTTACATATATATGTGAGAGGCAAGGGGACTCACGTAGACCAAGCACCCCGAATCGTGAGAGGGGAGGGGACTCACTTGAATCAAGCACCCCGAATAGTGAGAGGCAAGGGGACTCACTTGAATCAAGCACCCCAAAGGGAACATAATCTTATTACGTCCACGTCGTTGTTTCTGGGTAGCGCTAAAAATAGGAAACTTATGACCTTGAAAAAATGAAGGTCGTTGAAGGGTGGTCGGTTTTATTGTGCTTTGAATGATCATCAAATCGCAAACATTCACAATAAAAGATTGATAATGATAATGGTAGTTCTTTGAAGGTCGTTCATGCACGGTAGGCTTTTGGACTTTTCAAAGTGACTTGAACCTTTTGAAAAGCTTGGAATGTCAGCTGACACAATTTAAGCTATTTTCGCATATTTGACCTTCATTTGACCTTTACAAAAATAACCATTTTTGTATGTAAAAGTTTCCTACTCTGTTTAAATCCGAGATGTTAAATAGAAGTCCCATTTAGAAAAATAATTTTAACTTCCAAATGACCTTGAAAATGACTTCAAGGTCAAATTCAATAGTGCCATAGCGTGTCCCCTCTTTTGCGGCCTGCAACTTTTGTTTGAAACATTGTTTTTGTATCTATCCCCCATTTCTAGATTTTTCTCGCGCTAAGATCACAAGTATATACAATTGGCACATTCTCAACCTTGTACGTCTCATAACTCGGAAACTGGCCATTTTTGGACTTTGTGCCCATTAATTCTTTTCATCAGCATTGTATAAACAATTTATTTTCGAAGTTTCAGCCAATTCGACCGAAATGACTTTTCCTATCTTTTTTTGCGGGGTCCTTTATCATATATATTTTTTCCAAAAGTTACACAGCTACAATCTCGTAATCTTAAGAACTAAATATATACACACGAACGGAGGAAAATCATAAACGATACCTCAAATTTCAAACCGACGCGGACACTTTAGCGCCCAACGAAATTTTGTCATGGTCTGTCTGGGTTCGTTGCATTTTTCCCATGACTTACTATAACTTTTTATAAATTTTAATTATAATTAAATCACAAACCCTTTCTTTACATATGAAAGATATCTCTTCAGAGAGAACTGAATAACTGATCGATTTCTCTGTGATGAGAAATACGATAAATTAAAACCGGATAAAAGTCACTCTTGTTCACGAAATCAGGATACACCTTACTATATTTGCTAATCTCCGTTTCTTTTTACCCACTGTGCAGTGGAGAACATCGCGCATCGCGAACCATCGGAGCGATTTTTTTTTACAAATATGGAATATACAGGGTGTTGTTGCAATGGCGCATACCATGATTTTATAAATAAACGTAATTTTATATATTACAAAGTTTTACCATTCGCTATTTATTTTTAATTGTAATCCTCTCGCTGAGGAATATTTTAATAATTTTTTACGTTCTTTTCTTTTGGAGCCTTACACCGGTCTGAAAGGTATTTCAGAAATATCTGTGTGAGGATATGGTAATTGAACGTCGCTTGCTGTGTGGATCAAATGTTCATCAATTTCATTAATGTCAAATCGAAATGCTGCCCCATGCGTTTGTATAGCGCATTTTCCGTACCCGACATAACCTCTGTTATTTGCGCGAAATCCTCCAGAAAATGAAACTGGCATGAGCACCTACATTCCTTCTTCAGTATCATTTCTATTTTATCTCGCAAGCTTCCTTCATTTAGGTAGACATGTGGAGTAGATAATTCTTCGACCTTCGATTCGTCAGTGACGATTAACGACTTGTCAACGTAAAATTTATATTTCATTTTTTAATTTTATTCTCGCATATCTCATTTATTTCACTGTCGGGTGTCGATACTTCACTTTCAGAAATGCCTATTTCTTCTAGATTAATGTTGTCATTGATTACTGAAGTATATAGCTTGGAATCTTTTGTTTCGCATAGTTTCTCTTTATTTCCTTTTTCACTGGGTTTTATTTTATCTTCGTTTATTGCAGGAACTTCTTCTTTATGTAAATCGACATTTGTAGTAAATAATTTATTCTGACTATATCTTGCAGACTGTGATATAGTAGTCGCTTTTGATTGAAAAGTGCCTGTTTTGATCGGTTCGAATCGACCGCAGTTGCTGAAACTTCCATGTCGGATGCCGAGGTTGAGTCGACCGTCTCAATGGAATTATGTTTTCTACACTATCAATATTCTTTTTAACGTCCTTAATTTGTACCGTTAAAGATACATTGCCATCAAGTTTAATCGGTGATGAGACATGACTGCATTCCTCGAGGGATTCGAAATGCCCATTTCTCCTACTTCCGCTGAATAATAGTTGTATTTCCAGCTTATATTCAGTGGTTTCGTTTTCCTCGGCTGTTGTATAAGCGATTGGGTCGAAAGTATTGTTTTCTGCACGAAATAATTGAACGGGGTATTTAAATAATTTAACAAATACTCCAATTTCAAAATCCGTCCCATAAATTGTGCCAGTTTCCATGTATAATTTATAAGCTGCGCCATCCCGAAAAATTCTCTCCTCGCACGTAGCTTCCAGAATATCTTTCATCTCATCCAAATGATCAACGACGTATTCAACAATATTATGTCGAATCTCCGGATGCAGGTTCTCTAATCCATAGACGGCGTATGAGAGGCTCCTGAACAGGCAGTTCCCATCTCCTTTGATAGGCACCACTTTGTATTAGTGACTTTTCACAGCTAATTTTCCTATGCACTTTGTTTTATCATTAGCTTCTTTATGCCATTCATCAGTGTCAAACGTATCTACCTCTACGATGTTGCTATTATAATTCGGAGAGCTATTTTTTATTGATTCGTTGAGTCGTGCAGACAAATATTCCGCCACTAGGTCTCGGAAGTCCTTGTCCATCAACTTATTTCATATTTTATTTCTTAACTGATCGGTGCATTTTACCTTCAGCTTCTGCGCGATCTATATAAACAAAAAACACCATTACTTATACAAACAAAGTCATTTTATGAAACTAAAAGAAACCCGCTTTAAATCATCGAAAAACTGTGATTGTATAACCTGTTCCTGGAAGAAATCAAACAATGTCAATGTACGAAACGTAAACACCAAACACAAACTAATTCTCACATATTATATCAGTATCATATAGGTCAACTCTATATTGCATCACAAAGAATATTAGAAGCTTTCCATGGGCGTCGCATAAAATGTAAAGTTCTCAAAACAAACTTGACATATACCAACACATTTCACACAAAGAATTGTTCAAACGTTTTTAATCAATCAGACTTTGAGTATAATATAACGATTTTTAAAATGTATTAAACGCTAGGCTTCTTTTCAGCCAGTTTCTTATTACTACAAGGTGCATAGTCATGTATCACATGTAATGTTAAATTTATTTAGAACTCTTAATATTAACGCACTGGATATGATTTTCCAAAAACTTGGTAGCTATCGCAAGTGAAGAGTTCAGGGCAACAAACGGATGATACTGAAGGTAGCAGCCAAAAACTGATTATTTGTATAAAATTTATCTAAAAATGTTTAAAAGTGAGTAATTTTAGTGAGAAATTATTGATTTCCACAGTTTTTCAGAATCCGCTGCCGGGAATCTGCTGCTAGCTTCAGCGTCTATCAATTCACTATTTGTTTAAATGTTTTTCGATCTATTCTGAAGCAATGAGCAGTCAGTGAAATCAAAACTGTTGTGCAAAATTTTGTGGACAGGTGTTTCCTGCCAACCATGCAATGTACTAAAAGATCATATTTTCTGTAATTGTTATTTCTACCATTAAATGACTTTAAAATGTCGCATTTTTATGGTAATGTTAGTATATAAACAAAATTTGTACAAAATGTTAAAATAGTGCCCAATTTCGTTAATTAAGAACTTGAGAATAAAGGCAAAAATTATGAAATACCCTGACAAGGGCATAAAGTTGTGCTGTGAAATATATCATTGTTTAAACAACTCCAAATCTGAAGTATGGAATTAAAATAAATCTGGATGAAATGTAGGGTCAATTTCAGGATAGAATGTGCAGAAAGTTTTGGGAGAAAAATAAAATTTAACTAGAAAATTGGAGTTATTTAAAAATATTTAAATAAAACTGATTACTCTCATTATACCAAAAGATATATTACTCTGAATTTATAACACTTTCAGTCACACACTTTTCAATATTTATGAGCAGTTTATTGCCGAGTGCGTTGTGGCTTTTGGTTACTGCCCTCCCTAAGATCCCAAAAAACGAAAAAAAATAATATGTCATAATTTTAAAAAAATTTGTATTGCTATAAATAATATATATGTTGAAAATAGCAAGGTTTTTAAAACAAATTCATGCTTGGATGAACTAACAGCTAGCCATTTCGAATTTTATAAATTTTCGAAATTTAAAAATCTAACTTGTTCAGCGAAAATAAAAAAAGTTGCGGGTGGAATAATTCGTTACTGAAACTGTATTAACCGTTTATAAAACTATTAAGTAAAAAAAAAAAAATATATATATATATATACTTTCATTGCCATGCTGGATTTGCAGACTGCAACATTTCATTTGCACAAATTTGTAAATTATTGAAGATATTGCATATACTTGAATGGTTATCAGGTGATCATATGCTGCTATTCAAGTTTTGGGTAAATGTTGAAAATAACATAAAAATAAAGAAATGAATAATAAAAATATAATGCAATACAGTAACGAGAAATTAAATCAATCAAACGTACAATATTTTTAAACTATAAAAATTCTTCTTGTTTTAGTTATTATTTTGAACTTCCTTGCCTAGATTTTTATATTTATTGCCCGCATTGTAAAATTTATTTCAAATGCGTAACTTTATTCAGAAATTGTATTTAAACGCATAGTTAATAACGGAGTGATCGAAAAAGAAACATCTTAAATATTCCTTAATATTACATGTCAGATGTGTAATTTTAGTTAATTATAACTATATGAATAAAATTGGAATGTTCATTATTGACGAGAAATTTTAAATATAAAGAAGTGTAATTTCAAAATCAAAATGAATTTTAATTTATCGGCATATGTTTTCATTTGAATCTATGCACGTATTTTAAAACATCTGCTGCATTTGACATAAACAAAAATTAATAAGCTAAAAATAGTTATCTGTGTTCAGCATAAATTTGCATTTATTCCATTTTCGGATATTACGATCCTAATTCGACGAAATGATTATTGCACTTCTTTTATGCTATTTCTTTATGTTGATTTGACCGAAGACATTGTTCCATAACAATAGGATTAGGCACGTTCCGAGTATCGAAATAATCTACCTAATCCGCAATTCCACGTCCTTTTTATTCAAATGTAATTATCAAATGTTCGTTTAAGTCATTTATTGTAATTGAAACCTATTTATTAAAATATTTATTGCATTGCTTACCTTTGAGCAAAAAGATCTTCCTGCTTCTTTCAAAAAATTAATTTCGTCCATGCTTTCCACGCAGTCAGCAATTATCTTGGTTAATTCCTGGTTCTTCATCTTGTCATATTAAGATTTGTTAATACAAATAAAATACTTTGCAGTAAAAGTTCTAATTTATAAAATAAGAAATCCGTCCAAAACGGAAAAAACGATTTCGCATAGAATCGCAAAAATACGCAGTACTAGTATAACTAATTAATATAAAGAGTAATAGTGCTGACTTTAAACTAAGTGTTATACAATGTAATCACAGAAACTGATATGTAGATAAATATTTTTTCCTTACGCTAAATGTACACTATAACAATAAAAAACATAAAATGTCACAAAAAGTAAACGTGAACGCTTTTGTACAGAATGTTTTTAAAAAACGAACAGTATACTTGATTTAGAAAAATTAAGTTAATGTAAAAAGTAACAGCGCTAACTTCAAACTAATTAATATACAATCTAATCACAGTAACTTATGCGTAGATAATTAGTATTTTCTACCACTAAATGTACACTATAACTATAAAAAAGACAAAATGTCACAAGGTGTCTATAATGGAAATCGTATGAAACCTTTGAAATTTGTAAAAATCCCACCACAAGCGAATGCGAACGCCTTTCCATAATATCTTTTTCAAAAAAAACGTACACACTACACTTTAGTTAGAAAATTCAAATAAAAAGCATTAACGCTAACTTAAAACTAATTAATATAGAATCTAGTCATAGTAATTTATACGCGGATAATTAGTTTTTTCTGCCACTAAACGTACACTATACCTACTGTAATGGTGCGTTAGATCATAAGTTTAAATGTACATATTTGGTATAATGTAAAGAAAGAGAGAGAGAAATGAGAGAGATAGTTAGGTAGCTAGGTAGGGGAAGAAAGATGGAACGAGTAGGTGTGTTGGAAACGCTAGATGGCGTTGTTTCAGTTGAGTGAGATAACGCGTTGAGAGGGACGCGCCCTCAAGTTAGTTGGTACCATGAACTCGATCGAGTGAGTCCTCGCTGGTTGGTTTTGTCTGGATTTTCGCAACGTGGTCGCACGGGCAGTTTTTTCCATAAGTCGAAAGGTGGATCAAGGAATCACGGCATCGGAAAGATCATCTTCTGATCACCTCTTGGGAAGTATTCTTCTTCTTGCCAAATTCTCCGAGGGAAAGCACGCACCTGACCATCTTCGATTTCTTCAATGCCAAAGAAGACCGTTATTTCTTGCATAAGTCTCCACGGAACGAAATACAACGCGATTATCCTGAACAAGATTGGAGCCCAGATGAACGAGGAAGTTTCCAAGGTCAATATATTGCTCAACTAAGGAACGGAAACGAAGCTATTCTTGAAGAGATGCAACGACGCGATTTTGGCAACACCAACATCGGACAGCTAAGTAATTAGTTCATCAAAAGTAAAATTGTAACTCTCTCTTTCTCGCCAAAACCAAAAGAAAAAATTAATAGATTTTTATTTTCCTTAAAATATAATGATATCTAAATGTGAACGTTGGTGTGATGTAAATTTTTAATTAATTTTCCAGAATACCTAAATCTCATTTTTATTTTTAAAAACAACAGAGACAAAAAGGAATAGATGAAAAATAACCTTTTTCACTACAAAAAACACAAAATGTCACAAAGGAAATCACTTGAAACGGTCGATTCCTTTGTAAAAATCCCACACAAAGAGATCGTGAATGATTTTACACAGTATCTTTTTCAAAAACGAACACAACACTACACTTGATTTAGAGAACTCAAATTACGATAATAATTAAAGAAGGAGTACTTTTAACGATATAAAGCAAATAATGCGATGAGACAAAATATACTGCCATGCGGTTTTATAATACAGCTCAGTACTATTTCTTCTTCAGTGGTTTGCCTCCCAGCCGATAGATGCGATCTACTCCTGTTGTAGAATTGGTTTTTCGTAGAGTATATTAAGAAATGATCCTGTAAATAAAAACTACTAACCAGACGACGACAGGGAACGTATCTGTGAGAGTAACAAGATTGAAGGCTCTTGTTAAATAATTTTCAACAGATACTCGATATGAAAGTTTTTATACGGAAAATAATAAATTTTTAAAAGGAACAAATTTATTCGGCTGTTGAAGAATTGTCAAACGATTGTTCGAAGTAACAAATGTCAGTGAGCGCCTTTAACAATTCAATCCTGAAATTAAAATCTTGAATAGTCAAAACATTTGTCCAAATTTGTTTACATTAGGACTAAACAACCCCAATGGAAATTCTACCGTTACATTCAGGTCCCCGGTCAGAGCTGTGGTTGGAGCACTACTTTTGGCAAAGATTTAGCCAGCACCGATAATGTGGCGGTAGAATTTCTATAAGGGAAGGAAATTGGCACTTTATTTAAATTTGAAATTTAAATTTCGTGCTCGTATAAACTACGATATTTTCAGTTTCTAACGGGTGGGGATGACTGAAGGAAATTTTTCTGAAATCTCTTACTAGTCGTAGTTTGTGTATTTTTGTATAAAGTTCATTTTAGGTACATTTGAAATAAATATTTTGCCGGCGTAGTTGGTGCGATTTTCCGAATCCGTCGAATTTTGTCGTTCGATTGAGACATGCGTTTTGTAATCTGCCAGCTACCCGATTTCCTTGACAGATTTCGCGGAGTCACCAAATCATTCGCATCCTCATAAACGGTATAATTGACTTGCCGTACGTCACAGTCCTCTGGAAGAGAATTCAGAAGTAGGCTATTTGCTCTGTCTATTTATCATTGTTTACGCAAAATGTTCGTTTATTGGTTCCGCCTAAAGACGAGGGTCGCGTTTTCAAAGTGTGAAGCGTTTTTCCCAGCACCTCTTGTGGTTACTGTTGTTGTTACCCTCACGTCCGGTACTGGTTGACAGCTGGGAACAGCGAAATCTATTCGTTTCAGACAGACCACATAATTTCTCAGGTGTTGTTGAGGAAAAAAGTTCTGGGTTCATTAATGCAAACCGACTATGTATTCGCGCCATGTAGCCTGTCTATTGCGGACAACCGCCCCTGGGCAATTGATGGTCGCTGTCCTGGGATATCCATTCTGGCCCCTTCACCTTGGGATTGGGCTGCATCCGAAGCAGCCCCAAGGTGAGGAGCCCTGCACGTTCCCAAGTTTGCAACCTCATGTACAGGGAGTAGGGTTGTTAGCCCTTCTCCCCGTTTTTATGCCTCTCCCGTTCGGCTCTTACCTCATCATCCACTGAGGTTGTTTACCCAATCTCTGGCAAGGTTGCTAATAGTCCATCAGCTTTAATAAGCAAACATGGACATTAGAGTAGGCCATTTGGGCTATTTGCATAGTTGCACATTCCTCATCATTTCCTTTGGGTTCCTTATTTTTGGTTATTGTGTTTTTTTTTTTGACGGAGGGGGGAAATGCGTTGGGCACCATAGGAGGTTGAATATGTTGGTTAACCCCCCGTGTGTCGGACTCCCTTGACCATAGTGTTCGGGGTAAGGTTTACCGACTAAAAACCTAACCTCTCTTGGCACTCCATAATCCACTTGTGCAGTCTTTAGCAGAAAAGTGGCTCCGATATCCATCTCCTTCTCTGCAGACTGCACCGGGCCATTTCTTTACCATCGGGTAAGTGGTTACAGGATCTCGTGTGACCCCACTCAGTGGGACGAACAAGCATCATCAGGGGATCCTCCGTTCGATTAATCACGTCGCAAGCTATCTCGAGGACCAATCGGTCATGCATACACTCCAGGCTTAAAAGACCACGACCTCCCATATTTCGGGGCAAATACAGTCGTTCCACGGAAGATCTTGGATGCAAACTGCGTTGCATACAAATCATCTTCCGTGTGCTTCGGTCAAGATCCCTTAGCTCGTCAACGTTCCACTTCAGTGCTCCAAATGAATAGAGCACTGGTGATACGGCCAACATATTCGTGGCTGCCACCTTATTTCTCCCGGTCAATTCTGATGACCAGATCTGACGGAGAATGCGCCGGTATTTCCTAATGATGGTGGTTTTAGCAGCCTGCACATCCTGGACATGCCTTTGAGGTACGCCCAGGTATGTGTAGGCTTCTTCGGCGCTAAGGTGGCGGATGACATTTCCGTTAACGAGCTCCATATCGTTGTTATGGGAGCCTGACCTTCCTGTGTGCAAATGAACGACTGCACACTTGTCCAATCCGAATTCCATGCCAATATCTGTCGAGTATGTGAGGGCGATGTTCAGACGAGAGTAGGCCATTTGGGAAGATAGGCTAAGATGCAGCTTTTTGCATAAACGCATTGTGTTACGCATCATTCCATTTGGGCCCCTTATTATTATTATTATTGTTATTATTTTAATAATAACTTTAAAAACAAACTTAGTTTCTTATGTCGCTCAATCTACATGTAAAGTGAGATTTTTTTTGCTCAAATCTTCACCGGATGAGCGTGAAATTTCATTGCAACCACTTCCCAAACCATGATGTAGGTGATTGCAGTGTCGGTACTGAGTTCAATTCAACGCGATGAAATAGTTACGCGGGGAATCGAACCCAGAACCTTCGGAGACGATAAGGATACAAAACAATGCGTCCGCCTTAGCCGCCATAACCATCTTGCCCCCTGATCCTGGCTAACGCTGAGGGTAGGACGTATATGAGGAATTCCACCGAACTGTTAACATTGCAAGTACTAGCACAAAAGTCGTACAAATGAAGGTCAAATCGAGTTTTTTCTTCATAGTATTTCAAGAAGACACTTAGTATAACATACTCAAACTTTTCTGTTTGCCTCCGTAACAATTATCCTTGCATAAGAAGCACAACACTGACTGAAATTACAGTTTTTTGATGCGTACTCGCCAGATTTTTATTCAGTTCGAGGCTATTAAAAAAAAAATTTTATCCAAACGATTTGAAATCGATATACGTTATTGGCAGAGATAATATCTAATAGAATATTTGTCATTGAAGTGTGTGCCTCTCTTAGAAAATGAAGTATGAAGCCAGGAACATGCGTACCCGATTTTTGAGAAAATGAAAATTTTTTTACATTTTAGGCATTAAAACAAAAAACTTTTATTATTTTTCAATTGTTCATCGCGGTAAATGTTCCCCTTGGAATAAGAATGAAAATAGAACCCGGTTTATATATGTGCCTTGTGTATGAACCTCTCGGCGACGTTCGCAACATTGCTTTTTACCTGCTCCACTCGAATTGAAAATCATGATTTTTTAAGGGCACACCGACATGGTCCATAGAATGACTTTTTAACTTTTGGCCAATTTTTCTTTAGTACATTTTCTTCAGTATCCAACCTGGTATATCATTAATTTTTTGACCACAGTCGAAAAAATTTCAACTAAAGAACGTTTTTATGGTATTATGCCGGGACACGGCAAAAGCAGCGCTGATGCCGTTGGAGGATCGGTAAAAAGATTGTGCGATCAATCAGTGTTATCTGGGAACGATATAACCGATGAAAGTAACGTGATAGAGGCGGTTAATAGATCTTCTGAGTCCAAAATAAAAATCTTCCCCATTTCATTGGTAGACATCGAAAAAATTGATGAACTTGTTAATCCTAATTTAAAGGCAGCACCACAATCAAATAAAATTTTTCAACTAGTGTACAGTAAGAAACAAAGTGACTCGTTGTTTCTTAATAATCTTTCATGTCTTGATTGTTTAAGAAACCCACCTTGCAAACATTACAGTCTGGTGAAAAATTACTGGTGCTTAGATAAGAGTACAAAAAAACAAGTAAAGAAAGTTCCATAAAATTAATTTCTATAGATAGTGTTAAAAAATAAAGTTGATGTTCATGTTTCTTAATTTTATATTACTTGTTTACACTTTGCGTTCAAACATTACGTTTATTTTATTATGCTACATACTACTGTACTAACCTATACGAATATTATAGAAATATAATTAAGTTTCATGAAAGTACTGTTCTTATTTTATTACCATTGATATTAGGAAGAAAATACATACAACCTTTTCTGTAGAAAATTTGATGTTCTATCTTTCTTTCTTGGACACATTTATTGTCTGATTTGTATTTTTGAAAATAAGTGCAAAAAAACTGAAAAAAATCACATTTTTGGATATTTTTTCACAATGGCAGCATAAATATGCCTGACCGATAATTTTTATTATCATCTTCGGAATGAGGAGACAAAAATACATGAAAATAGTCCAACAGATACTTTTTTCAGTCTCTGTATAACATTCTAATTGTTACAAATTTTTGTTTTTACATTTTTTGGATTTACAAAAATAACTTTGTTCAAAAATGAGTGGTAAAGCTTTTTTTTAATTCCTTGTGACCCTAGAAATGTAATGGTATAAAATTGGTCGATGTGCTATCAAAATAAAAATTTGATTTTTCTTAGAGTCGAATGTTAACAGTACCGTGGAATTCCTCATATAAGCGAAAAATAACAATTGCCTAATATTGATAAATACCTCTAATAGAGCGGTTTTTTTACTTCGTCTATGTTGTCGATTCCCAAAGATGCCTAAACCTGGAAGGTGCTTACGTGCTGGGAGATGACATGTAGTGAAGACATGCATATAATGTGCTCTTGAGCCTAAAGATGCCTAAACATTAGTGGTGCTTGCGTGCTGGAGGACTACGTCTCCTAGACAACCCTTTCTTATATTAGTCTCACCTCTAATGTTACAGATCTAGATATTACCCTAAATCACATAACATTCGATCCTAATCCATATCTCAATGGTCTTTAATGTACTAGAAGATGAAAACGTGTTGTAATCTGAAATGCGACATTTAAAATTGATTATAGTCAACTTCATCCTTCATATTCGGGCTTATCATTAAGATTGATCAAGTAAACTCATACATCCTTTCTTGTGGAGAATTTTATGTTCTTCATTTTTTGTTGTAAGCATTTTTCTTCTCATGCGTAGTTTTCGAAATAAATGGAAAAAACTAAAAAAATCGCGTATTTTATACTTTTTTCAAGATGGCGGCTTTAATATGTCCAACCGCCAAATTTTATTATCCAATTCGTAATGAGGAGGCAAAAATACGGCAAAATAGGGTTATAATATGTTTGTAGTAGGGGAAGTAGTTATTGTGCAGTTTTACCGAATGAAACATTGAATTGAAGGGGTCCGGCAGGATTTTCTGCAGGAGTGTGCATCCAGTAAAATATTTTCCGAAAAATATGGAGGAACATAATACTGTCAATTTGTCATGTGTAGCCAGGTGGTGTAGGTTTACCCCCTTGACGGCACTCATGATTGACATATTTAGTAGATTTAATTTTTTATCTTTATAACACTATTCTAATATAAATATTACAATCTGTAATTTTCGACTAATTTATAGTTATAAAATTATTAAAAGATGGGTTTATTTACAGAGCATTAACGGAAAAAATTGTTGCCATGTTGCCGATTATGAACTGCCCTTATAGAATTGAACCTCATCAAATCCAGGGCTTGGATTCTGTTCATATCTTCTCTGTAGTTGAAGTAACTTGCACTAATGTGTTTAAATATAAATACCTAATGAACATCAGTATATATAATTCCTTAATGCATTTTAGTGGTTAGTGAAGCAATCGATTAAAACTCGCCAGGAGATGGCTGGATTTGTGCGATCTTTTGCAATACTGCAATTTGAAAAAAATCACTGTTTCACTGAAGATATAATGGAGGCAACAACTAAAGCAAATTTAACGGTTAATACGAATCAAATTAAGGTAATACTGAGTAAATAAAACATGGAAAATGCTCATTGTGTGCTGTAAATCGTCTTTCTAATTGGTGTAGTTTAAATTGGTTTGAAGGAGCTTTACGAATGGATATCGAAAACATAAATCTATTTTCTTAATGTAGAGAGCTTATGATGTTCGTCGCCGATACAAGCGAAAACATACATCACCTACTATGGACTCACTTTCACTACTAAGAAGTACCCTTTTAGAATATGGAGCAGCCACAAATATACTTCCAGTAATTGTCTATAAGGAAATGGCGAATAATGATTGTTCAACTAATGAAGGGATTGCAAAGGAGATTACAGCTTTTAAAAACGAAGAAAAGGTGTATAATATACATATTAAATTCAATTCTTATTATTGGAAGCATTTATTAAATTAGAGCCTTTATTTTACAGAAACTTGTTGATATTCTCATGCAAAGTATGACTTCAGTAGACAAGGTCTCGGTAAGTGTACCCACCTTATTTTTACAAGAATCATGGCACCCCAATAATAATAATATTAATAATAATAATGAGGGAGACGAGAAGGTTACGATGGCAAAGGCGTCCGCCTTACTTCGTAACTTGAACGTCTCCGAAGGTTCTGGGTTCGAGTCCCGCGTAGACAATTTTCTGCGCGTTAAATTGAACTCAGTACGGTCACTGCAATCACCTACCTCATGCTTTGGAGCGTGGTTGCAGTGACCTTTCACGCTGATCTGGTAGAGATTTGAGCAAAAAAAAACTCATTTTTCGGACAGATTGTGCGACATAAGAAACCAATGTAGTTGTTTAAGTTGTTTTAAAAAAAATAATAATAATAACAATAACAACAACAATAACAATACAGGGGCCCAAAGGGAATGAGGCAGTATACAATACGGCTATGAAAAGAGCTGTCTTCTCAAATGGCTTAGTCTCACCTCCACGTGTGCTTATTAAAGCCGATGAGCCCTGCACTCTTGGCAACCTTGCCAGATATTTGGTAACCAACCCCAGTGGGTGGCGATGTAAGAGACAAACGGGAGAGGCATAACAACGGGGAATAGGGCCAACCACCCAACTCCCCGTATATGCGGTTACAAGAAATGCAACGGGCAGGGCCCCTGACCATCGGGCTGCTCCGGATGCCGCCCAGTCCCGAGGTGGAGGGGCAGAACCGGATGTCCCGGGACCATGACACGCAAATACCCACGGACGATTTTAGTGGATGGAGAATCTCTGACAAGATCTTATCTGCTGCTACGAGGAGAGTTGTCCGTAACAGCGAGTTACATGGCGCGAATGCATAGTCGGTTTGCAGTAATGCATTCCGAAATAGCAGATCACTTTTCTCAATTACCTCTGAGAAATTATGTGGCCTATCCGAGGCGGATAGGTTTCGTTGTTCCCAGCTGTGAACCGGTACCGGATGTGCGGGCAATAACAACTGAGCCCGTACGAGGTACTGGGAGAGATGCTCCACATTCTGAAAGCACGATACTTATGTTTAGACGAATCTGACAACGAAAATTTTGCCTAAACAACGAGAAATAGATAGAGCAAATAGCCTACTTGTGGACCCTCTTCCGGATGACTGCGACCTGTCGCAAGTCAATTGTGCCGTTTATGAGGCTGCGAGTGATCTGGTGACTCCTCGAAATCTTAAGCAGAAGTCGGGAAGTCGACAGATTACAAAACTCATGTCTCAATTGAACGGTAAAATTCGACTGACACGGAAGCTCGCTTCCCGAATTCAGTATGTGATTGACTATATAACATCTGGCCGTTCATTTACGGCTAAAGTCAAGAAGTTCGCGGAACAACTACGGACGTACCATCACACGCTGAACAAGCTAAAGTTGCTCAACATCAAGCAACGTTTGACGGATAAAATGCAGGCTTTGGCGGATGCCAAGAAAAGCCTGCAAATACGGGAGGATGGAATTCGATAAAATGCAATATTTTGGTCAAATCCTTCCAATCTCTTCAAACATCGAGTCGCAGCCTCACACGAGTTACCATCAATGGCCTCGGTTGAGGAATTCCGGGGAAGCATCTACGAGAAAACAGCTAGGTTTAATGTAGAAAGACACTCCAGGCATTGAAATATTTACCGAGTTGTGGGACGAACTCATTCAACAAAGTGAATATTGCCCACCCGTCCGTGCATAAGAGGTGAATAATGCGATCAAAAGAGCGAAGAATTTCTCATTGCTGGGTTGGGATGGAATTAGCAACTATTGGTTGAAGAACTTCACTTCTGTCCATCAACACCTAGCCCGAATATTCACCTCTTATATAAATGGAGACCAAATCATTCCACACTGGCTGGTGGAGAGTCGAACGATACTCATCCAAAATCGGGAGACTTGCCTGATCCTAGGAACCATAGACCAATCACACATCTCACTATGTTATAAAAATGGTTCACCAACATCATGAACGAACATATTGAGAAAGCCGCAGAACCGGTGTGGCAACGGATAGTAGAACGACGAGGCTGCAAAATGGGTCTATCCGGCTGCAAGGACAACTTGCTTCTCGACAGGTGTGTTTGTCAGAACTCAGCCCAGTACAATCATAACCTGTCGTTAGCCTGGCTAGATTACACGAAGGCGTATGACTCAACATCGCACAAGCTTTTCAGCTTCTTGCTCAAACGCCTCCATGTCCACCCAAAAATAGTGAGAAGTGTAGAAGACCTGATGCCTCTTGAGAAAACGCGCTTTGTCATGACATTGGGTTCAATTCCAATGAGGTGTCTGTCAGGGAGATTCTCTGAGTCCTGAAATGGTTTGCGATGTGATTAATCGAACGGAGGATCCGCTGATGATGATAGTTCATCACCATGAAATTCAGGGGAAAGTGGCGTTTTTGTACAACTCGGCGAAATGAGCGGCGGGAAACCGCTGTCTGGTTTTCAACGTAGGAGGTAGTGGTGCACATGGAGGAAGCTGAATCAGTCATCAACCTGTGCCCAGTGCATCTCAGGGCTAACATACGGAAGGAACAAAATCCGTATGTTGAAGGGAAAGCATATACGACAAGCCAGTGCATAGACAATTCTTTCGAAATATCCTACAACTTGGATTGTCACTAGATATGACCTTCTCGTTCTTATCATCAACCGGCTTGAAATCCGAGATCGAGAGTTTTATCTTCGCATGCCAGGCTGGGGTCGTCAATACCTTAGCTTACCACATCATTTTACACCAGGAGGTGTCGAGTACGCTTTGTAGATCGTGTGCATGTAATGTTGATACATTAATGCATCTTTTGGAAGCATGTTCAAGATATGCAGTTTTAGCATACATCGTACGTACCATTCGCGGCTCTCCGAGTGCTGTATTATCATCTCCGCAGCACCTACGGTATTCACGCGACCCTAGTTTTGTCGTACGTCCCCATTGATATTAAATCCGTATTCGGCAATGAGTCATGCCGAATATTCTGCAATTATTAGACCTCAAAGTATCTGATAGGTGCAAGAGGATTCGAATGCTCAGTTGTTTCGTTTCACGTCCAAGATTGATACAATCATGGAATGTCCTGTTTGAATTTGCGTTTCTTCGTCTTATCTTATCCTACATGTTCTATTAGGATATCTCGGTGCTCACTAGCTCCTTTCAAATCCTTAATGTCAAAATGTTGTCTTCCCAACAGGAGCCTGGGAAGCCGATGATTAGAAGGAATAAACTCTTGCATATCCTCAACAGGTTTCCGACTCAGCAACATATGTTAGATTAAAATGGATACTTTTCTATCAATTTGGTCGGCTTTGAATTCGCGACTCTATTTTTGCTTTTTAAATAATTAATTTTAAATTTACCTCACTATTCACTATCTAGTTCTAAGTACTCTTAGTACAATAGAATGATTTGCACGCTTATTTGTCAGTTAGTTTGTCGTTGGTAGTCGATAAAGCTGTATGTGTTTCAAAAGTGGGGTACTGAAAACTGTGTGTGTGTGTGTGTTTAGCGTTACTTTTGTTGCAAACACACAATTTAAAAAAATTAATTTAGTGCATCATTGTATTTGTAAGATTAAGTTATTACATGTTAATCATTATTAATCGATTCCCAGTAAATCGAAAAATGTTTTTTTTTTAATGAATTACAACGCAAACCCTAAGAAAATGTTTTCCTAACTCCGTGCGCAAAAATCGATTTTCCGCGCGCAAATGTGTTTGGAAATAGTACATTACTCAACGCGGGAGGTAAAATAAAGAATGTCTCAGACTGCGTGTACTTTTTACCGAGGCGAAGCCGAGGGTGAGAAACAGGTAGTCTGAGGCATTCTTTTTTACTTCCCGAGGGAAGTATACGATTTTTCTTTATGGCCGGGAGGATAAGTTGCTGTTTTCCTCCCGGTGTGAAGAAAATAATATTTCCCGGCACTGGTCGAAATTCGATTTTCCGCGCCTAAATGAGTACGGAAAATAAACTGCGTACGAGAATATGATTTTGCGTCATCATTTCTGTATGAAAAATCGAATTTTTTGCGCACGTCATTAAAAAATAACAAAGTGCTCTAAAATAGGTGATACCGCGCTCGACTTTTTTGACGTCTCAGCTAGGCTCGGGCGTCACACGCGACTAGTACGGGTATCATGTATTTTGCGTACCGTACTATTCTCATTTGAATCATAATTGATCCGAAAGTATGTTTTTCACGAATATTTTTTGATACAAAGTGAAATAAAATAAGTTGTATTTTTAAATTCAAATTACTCAAAAAAGAATAAATTCAGAAATACGTTCTAATTGGATCTAAATATAAACCGAAATAGAATATTTTATATAGAATAGCATAAATTAATCGAGAAATAGTGAAATATAAAAACAATTTATCATGAATGCATTTAAATAGCATGTACAAAAATATGTTATAATTGTTGGATATTTCGAAAGAATTGTCCATGCAATGGCTTGCCGATATGCCTCCCCTCTAAATTACGGAGTTGTTCTCCTTATGTCGGCCCTGAAAAGCACGGGGCACAGGTTGATTACTGATTCAGACTCCTATGCACCACTACTCGCGTTGAAAACCACTCCAAGGGTTCGTGCCGCTCGTTCCGTCGCGTTGTGGAAAAACGCCTTCTCACCCTGAATTTCATGTTGATGATTAGCATCATCAGAGGATCCTCCGTTCGATTAATCACATCGCAAGCTGTCTCGAGGACTAATCTGTCATGCACACACTCCAGCTTCAAAAGGCTACTATCTCCAAATGTTCGGGGCAAATACGGTCTTTCCACGATAGATTTTGGATGCAAACTGCGTTGCATATAAATCATCTTCCATATGCATCGGTTAAGACCCCTTAGCTCGTCAACTTTCCACTTAAGTGCTGCAAATTAATAGAGTACTGGTGAAACGGCAACATATTCATGGCTGCCACTTTATTTGTCCCCGTAAATTCTGATGACCAGATCTGACGGAGAAGGATCCGGTATTTCTTAACGATGGTCGTTTTAGCAGACTGGACATCCTGGACATGGCTCTGGGGGACTCCCAGGTATGTGTAGGCTTCCTTAGTGCTAAGGGGGCAGATGATGTTTCCGTTGACGAGCTCGATATTATTATTAATGGAGACTGACCTTCCTCTGTATAAAAGGACGACTGCACATTTATCCAATCCGAATTCCATATCTATATCTCTCGAGTATACGAGGGCTATGTTCAGAGATCGATGTAATTAATCCTCGCCTGATGAGTATAATTTAAGTTCTTCCATATGGAATCGATAAGAGTTGAATATTCGGGCTACCTGTTAATCGACAGAAGTAAACTTCTTCCACCAAAAGTTGTTAATTCCATCCCAGCCCGGCGAGGAATAATTCCTCGCTCTTTTTATGCGATTTTCACTTTGTTATGGAACTTCGTCACACAACTCGGTAAAGACTTGGAGTGTCTGCATTAAGTCGTGATGATGTCTCCTTGCAGCCTCTTTTTGGCATCGGCCAAAACCCGAATTTTATCCGCCAAACGGTGCTTGCTGTTGAACTACTCCAGCTTGTTCAGTGTGTGATAGTACGTCCGCAGTTGTTATGCGAACTTCTTGACTTTAGCCGTTAATGAACGGCCAGATGTTAAATAGTCGATCACACACTGAATTCGGGAAGCGAGTTTCCGTGTCAGTCGAATCTTGCCGTTCAATTGAGACATGCGTTTTGTAATCTGCCGACTCTCCGATATCTGTGCCAGATTTCGCGGAGTCACCAGATCACTCGCAGCCTTGTTAACGACACAATTGACTTGCCACAGGTCGCAGTCATCTGGAAGAGCATCCAGAAGTAGGCTATTTGCTCTGTCTATTTTTCGTTGTTTAGGCAAAATTTTTGTTGTCAGATTTCGCCTAAGCACGAGTGTCGTGCTTTCACAATGTGGAGCATCTCTCCCTGCACCGCGTACGCTCTTTGTTATTGCCCGTACATCCGGTACCGGTTGACAGCTGGGAACAACGAAACCTATCCGCCTCAGATAGGCCACATAATCTCTCAGTTGTTGTTGAGAAAAGCGATCTGTACGAAAAGTGAGAATTTTTTGCTCAAATTTCTACCAGATCAACGTGAAATGTCACTGCAACCATGCCCCAAACCATGAGGTAGGTGATTGCAGTGTTGGTACTGAGTTCCATTCAACGCGCAGGAAATTGTCTACACAGGGACTCGAATCGGAGACGTTCAGGTTACGAAACAAGGCGGACGCCTTAGCCATCGTAACCATCTCGCCCCCTCTTTATTATTATTATTATTTTGTTATTAGTCCTTAAAACGGCTTGTGTACATAACCAACATAAGAAAGCTGGTAAAATGTCCAAGAAATATGACGACATGCTGATAACACTGGTCAACACGAAAATTTTTCCGAGATGAAATGAGCTAATCTTTGTTAATTTGGGTTTGCTGAATCCAAAACCGATAATGAAAATTTTTTATTAGCTCTTGGTTCCACGAAACGCGGGGTTAAAGTTAGAAACAAACGCCGTTTCAGTAATAGCCTAAAATAATGTTTATAACTCCTATTTTACAGTACAAACTGTAATACATCCAAGAAAATAGTGCTTTAAATGGAAATTTTGTTTGTATGCGTGAAATGCTCGTCTCACCGTTACTATCTACATCTACTGCGACCTGATGCGTTTCGAAGCTGGACACTGTAAGTACGTACATATGAGGGGCCCAATTCTTCTCCTTATTTCCTATTTTGAAACCAAAATTTAATTCATAAACTTGTTGAATAAATGGATTTAAAGAACGTTTTTGTAATTCGAACATTACATTTTCGCAAATGAAAACAAAAATTATTTGCATCATTGACGCATTTACGAGACAGTTTTCTATTTAACTTATAAATTAGGTAAATTTTTTATATTAATGATCTAATTACGTTCGATTTAAGACCGCTTTCTGGGCGCCCCGATTGACTTCATCCACTGCGGAATAGGGCGCAGTAGATACAGACAGTGACAGTGAGACGAGCATTTTACGCTTACAAACAAATTGCCATTTAAAGCGCTATTTTCTTTACTTGGTTGTATTACATTTTTTACCGTAAAATAGGAGCTTTAAGCGCTATTTTAAGCTATTACTGAAACTGTTACCTCGTTCCTGTCGAAAGATATACTCTCTCAAGCATTGCACAAAACGGCGTTTTTGCGTACTTTAACCCCGTGTTTCGCGGAACCAAGAGCTAATACAAAATTTTCGTTATCGGATTCGGATTCAGCGACCCCAAATTAACAAAGATTAGATCATTTCATCTCTGAAACACAAAATTGCTTCAAATTTGTTGATCAGTGTAATAAGCTGCTATTTCGGAATATTTACTCATGTTTTTCTTTTCGGTAAAAAATTTGAAGTGTTATTTATATTTTTAGTTCCTTACACTATGTACGACTATATATCTGCAGGGGCAATTTTAATGATAAGTACGACACAAAACTGAGTTGTCCAAATTCATTTGTTATGAACTGTGTACTTTCTTATATTCTCTCAGTATATAGATGATTGTAAAATTGTCTAAATAGTACATTAAAAAGAATTATATTTTAAGCCACTAAGTTCCCTTGAATTCTATTTGTTGGGCTTTGTAAATGCTTCCCTACTTTCAATAATTTCTAATCATTCTGGAAATATACTCTGTGTCATATTTTAATGCTTCTCTATACTGGAAGATTACAATTATAAAGTAAATACTTTGCTATTCTGAGCTGAGAGAAGTATTGGGACGTATATTTCGAATCCTTACGAACACTTTCTGTATGGGAAACTTGATGAATGCTTCACAATGCTTCAATATGCATTCATGTAAATAGTTTCAACGGATAAACGATAAAGGAAAGGAATTGTCCCTCGCTTTAATGACGGATTAGAGAACAGGGGTTATTTTGTTTTGTTTTATTGCACCGATTAGGAAATAGGGGATAGATACGACGTTAAAAATTACAGAGGCGTAATGAAAAATTAACAGATATCACGTATAAGATATATGCGAATTTTGTTACATAATAATATTGGGGAAAATTTAGAAGACGTGACGATGTAGTGTGGTAGATGAGAAATGAGAGGGAGCTGTCTTAGCAGACTCATTTGCGAGTCCTAGCCTCCTGAGGCAGGACCAAAATTTGTTGGTACTCAGTTTATGGAGTACTAACTCGGCTAAATAGCGATTTTTAGCTGCTTTTAATACATTTTTATTTTTACGACGCATATTTCGATAATCTTCTAGTAAACGCGAGTTCCGCGTTCTTTTCGCACGCATAAACAATTTATCACGTTCTTTTATTCTAGCTCTTAAGTCCGACGAAAGTCACGGCATAGAACAATGCAAAATACGCTTCGTAACAAATGGCGCATGTCGATTTAATACTTCTGTGATACATTCATATAATATGCTAAGACGCTGTGTAGATTTATAGTTATTATAGTTGATTTCACATAAGTTACGATCGGATACTAAAAGGTTAGTAAGCTTTTCGTCCAAAGCTTTTGGACGAAGCTTAAGTTTAAGTACTACGGCTCGATTCCTATTTAATTCTGTATAATTACATTGCGTAAAGTTACGGTAAGTAATAATCCGAGGCATGCGATTTAGGCTACTAAATTCAAACAAAATTGATATAAGACAATGGCCAGCCACGAATGGAGCTGTAGATGTAGAAAAGCTTTTAACTTTATCACCTGAATCAACAATCATGACATCAATTTGTGAAGATGAAAAACTGCAGTAATGCGTTGGTCCGAAAGGAACAAAAAAAAGTGAATAGTCATAAACAAAATCTTTGAGATATTTAGAATCAAATGTATTATCTAAGAGGTTGTAATTAAAGTCGCCGGTTACAATTGTTGCGCTATGTCCGAAACTGCCGTCGTCATTTCGCTTCGAAAGCGACATCGCAACGCCATCTGTTGGCTCACACGCAAACTCAACATCGCCGGTATCGTCACCGCGCTTGCTATCATGCATAAGCGCTTTCGCTCTTTGAATCTCGCGCATACTGCCCCTTTAAATTTATTTTGAGGAATTTCCACTATGCGTATTCAACTTCCGTCGCTGCGGCTCTCTCTGAATCGAATCGGAGTTTTTTTTCGGTAAGGTCGTCACCACGAGAACACCTGTTCTCCAAATCGGAGTATACAATTTGGCCCACGCCGTAATCTGTACATCTGAACCGCTTTTTCGCCGCATCCGCGTAACAGATCTCGCAAGATCTCCGCGAATTTACTTTGCCAGTCTTTAAGTGTAGTCTTAATGAATAATTCGTCCAAAACACCGATGGATCGTCATCTCCCACCACGCGCTCCGAAAAGTGTTGTTCGCGCTTAAATATGTCGTGCAATCGAAATATACATTATACAGTATTTTGGATTAACTTCAAGTATTCATTTCAATCCGCATTTTCCAAGCTCCAACTTTTGCTCAGTGCTAGACCAACGGATTCTGGGACCACGCAGGTGATGGTCGCGGTGCACTAAGATTGGGCCCACGGCAATTAATGAACATTTGGCGATCCTGCCAGGATCCGCATCTACATCCAGCCTCCGCAGCATCCGGACTACATCGCAGTGCAGTGGATTTATGTGGATTTTTTGGACTTTTTTAGACAGTGTCAATAGTGTCTTCGTTAGTGTCTCCGTAGTGAAAGAGAGTGCTAGTGAAACCTAGGAGAAAAACATTCATTTCGTGCGCATAATTTCAATTTTATGCAGACGCGCGCGCTAATAAGATTAAGCACTTCGGCTTTAATCTCGTTTTCGGCCGCCTTCGGCCACCTCCGGAGTTACTCGTCTCCCGATCACGCGACGCTTCGTGACGTCACGGTGAGGGGCCAGACTCGGGCTCCTCTCCCGTAAACCCTTTCCGGAACGGTTCGGCCTCCTCCGGCACCACTCGGCACCTCGCCGCACGAACTCCTCCGAGAAGTCGTGAAACCAGTAATTCCGCTTCAATACGAGTCCCCACTCGCACCCAGCGGTCCCTCTCTCCAGAGCAAAGTCAAGCGCTTTCGGAAGCTTTCGGACTCCCGCGAAGTCTACCGACTTTGGCGAAAGTGTCCCCCGCTAACACGCGTCACCTAGCAACCGGCTCGCAAACAGCCGGAGTGGGAATCCTGAGAACGACGTTCCACGGCATTCGCCGAGCAGCATGCAACCCGTGTGTTTATTATATGCATAAATATATTCGCACGAAGGACTTATAATACTCGGTCGATTTTCTCGCACATTTCGGTGCATCAAATCGACAAAAAACATTCAGCTATTGTTCCAAAATAGCAATTAATAATTTGCGATGCATAAAACGAGAATTCACACCGATCCAGACGAACTGTATCATCAGTTTGTTCGGCTGACAACTTCGCAGAGTGACGCGCTCAAAGCAACAAATGTCAGAGCGCCACCAGAAGCTACTGAAGTTCAGCGAAATGGCCTCTTGCGCCACGGACAGCTATTTTGCAGACGAATTCTTCGCATCAGCTCTGACCATATACTTCGATACAGTTGCAGGCCTGTCAGCTGTTGTACGACTTACTGCACCAACGCCAGCCACGCTGAGACACACCGACGCTCCCGTTGCAGCCAACATCTTTACAAGACTGCAAGTACCTGCGATTAAACTTCCGCGTTTTTCGGGTATTTACACCGAATGGGCAGAATTCCGCGATCACTTCACCGCTTTGTTTTTAAAAAATAACGATTTTGACTCCTTTCAAAAACTTTATTATTTAAAGTCATGCCTCGACGGAGAGGCCGCGAATATTGTAAAGAATATGTCTCTTACAGTTCAAAATTTTGAAATCGCGTGAAAACTCTTGAAAGATAGATACGAAAATCGTCGACGATTTTTGAATTTATATGTATCTCATTTATTTGCATTAAAATCGGTGTCGCGGGATAATTCGCCTATCGAATTATGTAAATGATTGGATTCTTCCCAAGAATCGTTCGATGCGCTCAGCAAACTGGAACGCCCGGTTGCTGATGATATTTCAATATTTTTAATTACGCAAAGACTTGACAGAGGTACGCGTGAGACGTGGGATTTCTCTCGGGACGGAGATGAATACGCAACGTTAGATCAATTAACGAATTTTTTAACGGCTAAAATAAGGTCGCTAGAAGCCGTATGCGGATTTGAAAAGTTGAAATCAAGTTCAACTGTAGCGCGCACAAAACCTGCCTCACCCTCCCACGCTCAAGTACTTCACGCGAACACGAATACGCATTCAAATTCGAAATGCATCGTGTGCAAATCTGCACATTCTATATTTAGATGTCCGAAATTGTCTGTTGGCGATTGTGCGCACGCAAAATCTGTTGCTCACGTGAGTGGTAATCAGGGTTGATATAACTGTACAATAATAATGTATCTCTTATGTAACCGTACCGCATGCCTCGTTACAGTTATGGTAACGAAAATTCGCTATAGCACACACACTTGGCAATGAAAATCAAATTACAAGAGCGCAGAAACCGCAGAGACACCATGAATAAATAGGGGATCATAGTCTGAATAGCAAACAGCGGTACTTATCGTTTAAAACATATAAGTATATAAACAAAAAAGACGTTAGTTCACGGGTAAGCGACATAGTTTTAGAACGGAGCGCGCAAGTTCGTTCGTAGCCAATTTAACGCGACAAACTCGAACTAAACCATTAATGCCCGTAAAACACTCAATAATGCGACCTAAGGGCCACTGGGCCACTGGAATTGCGCATTGCACTAAAACTTAATCGCCTACTTTTAGATTAGGTTGAACATTGCGCCATTTATAAGGTCTTTGCAACGTAACTAAGTAGTCTTTTTGCCATTAACGCTAGGACACATCATGCCACATCAATTGCCAACGGGTTAAATTACTTTCTGGGGTATCCAAAAGAGGTAGCTTAAGATAGGCAGTTAAAGGTTGGCCAATTAAAAAATGACCTGGTGTTAGTGCGGAAATATCATTCAAATCCTCCGTGAGAGGTGTCAAAGGTCGGAAACTGAGACACGCTTTACTCTGACAATGGAGTGTAGTAAACTCCTCCATTGTCATTGTGTTTCGATACAACTCGATAAATATGATGCTTCATCAATTTAATCCTAGACTCCAAGATACCCCCGAAATGCGGTGAGGAAGGAGGACGCAAAGGTAGCGCCGACAGTTGGGGCATTTAAGATCGACTGAATAGCCTTCCCAATTTTCCTCTATGCGCCTCTAAAGTTCTTGCCATTATCACTGAATATAATAGAAGGAGAGCCACGTCGAGAACAGAAGCGTTTAAAGGCGGCAAGGAACACAGTAGCAGTGCAATCCATGACCAATTTAATATGCATGGCGTTGATACGGAGACAAATAAAAAGAGCAACCCACGATTTATGTGCATGCTGCCCTCTAGAGAAAATTTGTGGGCAAAAAAATAGGCCAGCATAGTCGACTCTACCACTGGCGAATAGAGGAGCGACTGTTATTGTAGACGACGGTAGCGGAGCCATTTTTTGGCAGGAAAGCTGTGCTCGTTGTCCCATGCAGGATACGCACTGACTAATACAGCTTTGGACCAACGAACGGGCACGAATAACCCAATATTGGGATCTTAACAAACGAATGGTCCATAACGTACCTCCAGGTAGTGTGCGCAAGTGCATACATCGAATGAGCAGTTGCGTGACAAAGTGATCAGCCAAGATAATCGGGTGTTTAAATGAGTCGGCACCCTGCGCCTGATGCAAACGTCCACCTACGCAAATGACACCATAATCATTAAGATATGGATCAAGCCGCGCTATACGACTTTTATTTGGGAGTTTCTCATGACGTTGCAAAGCCTGAACTTCGGCTGTGAAAATCTGATTTTGGATGTAACGACACCAAAACAAACGCGCTTTAGAAATAAAAGGAGCCTGAAATAGAACGGTGTTTTCCGCTTTCGGAGTCCTACTCCGTCATTTGAAAATAAGTGTCGCATCAATTTTCTCCAGTCTGAAAATTTCGAGGCTAAACTCCATTTCTCAACAGAGGCAAAATGACTCTGAAGAATCCGTTTTTCCAATTCAACATTAGAATCCATGAGGGTAAGAATCATTGGACACTCTGATTAGGGACGGCTCAACCACTCTGGTCCATGCCACCAAACTTAACAATCCGCGAGTTCCGTGACAGTACAGCCACGAGACGCCAAATCCGCTGGATTACCTTGCGATCTCACATGGCGCCAGGGGCTCATAAGACTGAATAGCCGCCGTGCGATTGGCAACAAACACCTTCCATTTGGATGGACAATCCGCAATCCAGTGCAGGGTTACCGACGGATCCGACCAGGCGTGCACCCGTTCGAGTTTAACATATAATGAGGCAGGAACCCACGTTATCAATCTAGATAACAATTCAGCGGCACATAGTTCCAAGCGAGGAATAGATAGATGACTTTTAGAAGTCGGAGCTACGCGTGTCTACGAGGTCAACAGATGCACAGATGTCGAGGCTTCCTGTACGACTTGAATATAAATAACTTCCGCATATGCATTTTGCGATGCATCGCAAAACCCATGAAGCTGCAGCGAGCTGGAGAGGGAAATCCCTAACCAACAAGGTATCGATATGCTTGCAAGATATGTAAGCGCAAAAGGCATTCCATAATTGTGAGATCTCGAGTGAAGGAGGAGTTTCTCATTCTATACCTAACATCCACATCTTTTGCATGAGGACTTTAGCCACAATGACGATGGGAGATACCAATCCTAAGGGGTAATAAAGCTACTCGATATAAGACAATATTGATCGTTTCGTCGGACTGAGTGGAACGTCGACTTGCACTGGAAAATAAAAACTATCCGATGTAGGAGACCACGATAACCCTAATATGCGCAACTGAAAGTCAGATTTCAGTGCCCTCAGAGTCACAAATTCACAACGTGACGAGGGTAAACCCGTAAGCAATTCTGGCAAATTACTAAGCCATTTTCGCAATGGTAAACAACCAGCCTGCAGCAATTCGATTACTTCATCTCGCAATTGAAGACACTCGTCTATCGAGAACGCGCCCAAAAGTGCATTGTCCACGTAAATATTGCGATTCAGTGCCTCTACCGCACGTGGGGATCTGTCACTTTCGTCCTCCATCAATTGTAGCAGCACCCTTAACGATAAGTGGGGAGCCGGAGCTGTATCGTAGGTAACAGTCATTAATAGAAAGATTTGAATGCCGCTGTTCTTGGAAGGACGTCAATATATTAACTGAAAGCGGGTGTCATCGAAATGGACTTGAATCTGTCGGAACATTTAGGTGACGTCCGTCGTATATACAGACTTATGACAGCGCCAGCGTAACCAACTAGAGGGTAATTCCTCATGGAGAGTGGGACCGACGAACAAATGGTAATTTAATGAAAGACCGTTCGACGTGAGATATGAAGTGTTAAGAACGACTCTCACTTTCGTTGAAGTGGAACTCTCCTTGAGCACCGGATGATTCGATATATAACAGCACTATTCCATAGCGTTTGCCGAATAGGGAATCATATTGAAGTTCCCCGCTACGATCACATGTCCACGTCCTTTCATAATGTCTACCTCCAATGCGTCTATTGCCGCCCGGAAATGTTCCAGCGTGGAGTTGGGCGAGTAGTAACACGAATAAATTCGTATGTCCTGCACGCGCACCAACGCGAAGCTGTCACCTCTCCCTCCCGGGTCCTGGATAATACTGTTCCCGAAGGTGAAGACGGCTGCTCTACAGGTGGTGTCGCTTATCCACGATCTTGTTCGGATGTTCCAGTAATCCTCCGATACAATGATCATGTATGTAAGACGGACCTGTCAACTTTTCGAACAAAAATACAGTGACATTCGTTCTTTGTAATTTTTCGGTATCTCCACCAGATTGCCAACCCGATTCTGTGGAGGTTTGAAATTTTTCTAGGTCTATTCGCGGATTACGCGTTTCCCTAACTTCTTAACTATTATATATATAATAGACCAAACATTTTCGGAATCGAACATAATATAAGACGGACCTATCAACTTTTCGAAAAAGTCGAGGTTAACGACCTACCAGCGATGACAAGGTCAAACTCGGTGTATTTTCAACTTTTTCGAAATATGTCTTTGGATCCTTCAATAATACCGAAATCCAGCGTCCTTTCGTTCTTTGCAATTTTTCTGTATCTCCAAACCGGTCGCGAACGAGATCCTATATGTGTAAAATTTTGCTAGGTAGATTGACGGGTTACGCGTTTCCCTCACTTTTTAACGATGCATCCTATCAAAAATTGACAGGAGACAACAAATGTTCGGAATCGAGCATAATGTCAGATGGACCTGTCAACTTTTCGAAAAAGTCGTGGTTAACGACCATGACAGCGGTGACAAGGGCAAACTCGGTGAATTTTCAACTTTTTCGAAATACGACTTCGCAACCTTCAATCTCACCGAAATCCAGCGACTTTTCGTTCTTTCCAATTTTTCGATATCTCCGACCGATCCCCAACGAGATCCTATAGGTTTAAAATTTTGCTAGTTAGATTGACGGGTTACACGTTTCCCTCACTTCTTAACGTTGCGTTAAATCAAAAATTGACAAGAGACAAAAAATGTTCGGAATCGAGCATAATGTAAGACGGACCTATCAACTTTTCGAAAATCTCGAGGTTAACGACCATGACAGCGCTGGCAAGGTCAAACTCGGTGAATGTTCAACTTTTTCGAAATACGACATCGCAACCTTCAATCACACCGAAATCCAGCCAGTTTCGTTCATTGCAATTTTTGGGTATCTCCAATCGATCGCCAACCAGATCCTGCAGGTTTAAAATGTTGCCAGATGCATTCGCGGAGTACGTGTTTCCCTCACTTTTTAACGAAGCATCCTATCAAAAATTGACAGGAACCACAAAATGTTCGGAATCGAGCATAATGTAAGACGCAGCTGCCAACTTTTCGAAAAAGTCGAGGTTAACGACTATCACAGCGCTTACAAGGACAAACTCGGCAAATTTTCAACTTTTTCGAAATACGACTTCGCAACCTTCAATCACGCCTAAATCCAGCGACTTTTCGTTCTTTGCAATTTATCGGTATCTCCGACCGATCCCCAAAGAGATCCTGTAGGTTAAAGATTTTGCTAGGTCTATTCGCGGAATACCTGTTTCTCTCACTGCTTAACGATGTGTCCTATCAGAAATTGACAAGAGACAAAAATGTTCGGTATCGAGCATAATGTAAGACGCACCTGTCTACTTTTCTAAAAAGTCGAGGTTAACTTGGCAGCGGTGACAAGGTCATACTCGGTCAATAATCAATTTTTCCAAAATAGGAGTTTGGATCATTCAATAATACCGAAATCCAGCGACTTTTCGTTCTCTGCAATTTTTCGGTATCTCCAACCGTTCGCAAACGAGATCCTGTAGGTTTAAAATTTTGCTAGATAAATTGACGGGTTTCGCGTTTCCCTCACTTCTGAACGGTGCGTCGAATCAACAATTGACAAGAGACAAAAAATGTTCAAAAATTGAGCATAATGTAAGACAGACCTATCAACTTTTCGAAAATGTCGAGGTTAACGACCATGACAGCGCTGATAGGGTCAAACTCGGTGAATTTTCAATTTTTTCGATATACGACATCGCAACCATCAATCACACCGAAATCCAGCCAGTTTCGTTATTTGCAATTTTTCGCTATCTCCAACCGTTCGCGAACCAGTTCCAGTAATCCTCCGATACAATGATCATGTATGTAAGACGGACCTGTCAACTTTTCGAACAAAAATACAGTGACATTCGTTCTTTGTAATTTTCTGTGGAGGTTTGAAATTTTTCTAGGTCTATTCGCGGATTACGCGTTTCCCTAACTTCTTAACTATTATATATATAATAGACCAAAAATTTTCGGAATCGAACATAATATAAGACGGACCTATCAACTTTTCGAAAAAGTCGAGGTTAACGACCTACCAGCGATGACAAGGTCAAACTCGGTGTATTTTCAACTTTTTCGAAATATGTCTTTGGATCCTTCAATAATACCGAAATCCAGCGTCCTTTCGTTCTTTGCAATTTTTCTGTATCTCCAAACCGGTCGCGAACGAGATCCTATATGTGTAAAATTTTGCTAGGTAGATTGACGGGTTACGCGTTTCCCTCACTTTTTAACGATGCATCCTATCAAAAATTGACAGGAGACAACAAATGTTCGGAATCGAGCATAATGTCAGATGGACCTGTCAACTTTTCGAAAAAGTCGTGGTTAACGACCATGACAGCGGTGACAAGGGCAAACTCGGTGAATTTTCAACTTTTTCGAAATACGACTTCGCAACCTTCAATCTCACCGAAATCCAGCGACTTTTCGTTCTTTCCAATTTTTCGATATCTCCGACCGATCCCCAACGAGATCCTATAGGTTTAAAATTTTGCTAGTTAGATTGACGGGTTACACGTTTCCCTCACTTCTTAACGTTGCGTTAAATCAAAAATTGACAAGAGACAAAAAATGTTCGGAATCGAGCATAATGTAAGACGGACCTATCAACTTTTCGAAAATCTCGAGGTTAACGACCATGACAGCGCTGGCAAGGTCAAACTCGGTGAATGTTCAACTTTTTCGAAATACGACATCGCAACCTTCAATCACACCGAAATCCAGCCAGTTTCGTTCATTGCAATTTTTGGGTATCTCCAATCGATCGCCAACCAGATCCTGCAGGTTTAAAATGTTGCCAGATGCATTCGCGGAGTACGTGTTTCCCTCACTTTTTAACGAAGCATCCTATCAAAAATTGACAGGAACCACAAAATGTTCGGAATCGAGCATAATGTAAGACGCAGCTGCCAACTTTCCGAAAAAGTCGAGGTTAACGACTATCACAGCGCTTACAAGGACAAACTCGGCAAATTTTCAACTTTTTCGAAATACGACTTCGCAACCTTCAATCACGCCTAAATCCAGCGACTTTTCGTTCTTTGCAATTTATCGGTATCTCCGACCGATCCCCAAAGAGATCCTGTAGGTTAAAGATTTTGCTAGGTCTATTCGCGGAATACCTGTTTCTCTCACTGCTTAACGATGTGTCCTATCAGAAATTGACAAGAGACAAAAATGTTCGGTATCGAGCATAATGTAAGACGCACCTGTCTACTTTTCTAAAAAGTCGAGGTTAACTTGGCAGCGGTGACAAGGTCATACTCGGTCAATAATCAATTTTTCCAAAATAGGAGTTTGGATCATTCAATAATACCGAAATCCAGCGACTTTTCGTTCTCTGCAATTTTTCGGTATCTCCAACCGTTCGCAAACGAGATCCTGTAGGTTTAAAATTTTGCTAGATAAATTGACGGGTTTCGCGTTTCCCTCACTTCTGAACGGTGCGTCGAATCAACAATTGACAAGAGACAAAAAATGTTCAAAAATTGAGCATAATGTAAGACAGACCTATCAACTTTTCGAAAATGTCGAGGTTAACGACCATGACAGCGCTGATAGGGTCAAACTCGGTGAATTTTCAATTTTTTCGATATACGACATCGCAACCATCAATCACACCGAAATCCAGCCAGTTTCGTTATTTGCAATTTTTCGCTATCTCCAACCGTTCGCGAACCAGATCCTGCAGGTTTAAAATGTTTGCCAGATGCATTCGCGGAGTACGTGTTTCCCTCACTTTTTAACGATGCATCCTATCAAAAATTGACAGGAGCCAACAAATGTTCGGAATCGAGCATAATGTCAGACGGACCTGTCAACTTTTTGAAAAAGTCGAGGTTAGCAACCATGACAGCGGTGACAAGGTCAAACTTGGTGAATTTTCAACTTTTTCGAAATACGACTTCGCAACCTTCAATCACACCGAAATACAACTAGTTTCGGTCTTTGCAATTTTTCGGTGCATCCAGCCACACTTCTTAACGAAGCATCCTATCAA
The DNA here is from genome assembly GCA_030407085.1 of Trichopria drosophilae. Classification (NCBI taxonomy): domain Eukaryota; kingdom Metazoa; phylum Arthropoda; class Insecta; order Hymenoptera; family Diapriidae; genus Trichopria; species Trichopria drosophilae. Next base: position 145,969,105 of record CM059582.1, on the reverse strand, counting down.
AAATTGACAGGAGACACAAAATGTTCGGAATGGAGCATAATGTCAGACGGACCTGTCAACATTTCGAAAAAGTCTAGGTTAACGAACATGACAGCGCTGGCAAGGTCAAACTCGTTGAATTTTCAACTTTCTCGAAATATGTCTTTGGATCCTTAAATAATACCGAAATCCAGCGTCTTGTCGTTTTTTGCAATTTTTCGGCATCTCCAACCGTTCGCGAACGAGATCCTGTAGGTTTAAAATTTTGCTGGATATATTCACGGGTTACGCGTTTCCCTCACTTCTTAACGATGCGTCCAATCAAAAATTGACAAGAGACAAGAAATGTTCGGAATCGAGCATAATATAAGACGGAGCCGCCAACTTTTCGAAAAAGTCGAGGATAACGACTATGACAGCGCTTACAAGGATAAACTCGGCGAATTTTCAACTGTTTCGAAATACGACTTCGCAACCTTCAATCACGCCTAAATCCAGCGACTTTTCGTTCTTTGTATTTTTTCGGTATCTCCGACCGATCCCCAACGGGATCCTGTAGGTTAAAGATTTTGCTAGGTCTATTCGCGAAATACGTGTTTCTCTCACTTCTTAACAATGCGTCCTATGACAAATTGGCAATTTTCAACTTTTTCAATGTACTATTTTGGATCCTTCAATAATACCGAAAACCAGCGTCTTTCGTTCTTTGCAATTTTTCGGTATCTCCAACCGTTCGCGAACGAGATCCTGTAGGTTTCAAATTTTGCTAGATAGATTGACGGGTTACGCATTTCCCTCACTTCTTAACGATGCGTCAAATCAAAAATTGACAATAGACAAAAAATATTCGGAATCGAGCATAATGTAAGACGGACCTATCAACTTTTCGAAAATCTCGAGGTTACCGACCATGACAGCGCTGGCAAGGTCAAACTCGGTGAATTTTCAACTTATTCGAAATATGACTTTGGATCCTCCAATAATACCGAAATCCAGCGTCTTTTCGTTCTTTGCAATTTTTCGGTATCTCCAACCGTTCGCGAACGAGATCCTGTAGGTTTAAAATTTTGCTGGATAGATTGACGGATTACGCGTTTCCCTCACTTCTTAACGATGCGTCAAATCAAAAATTGACAAGAGACAAAAAAAGGTTCGGAATCGAGCATAATGTCAGACGGACCTATCAACTTATCGAAAATCTCGAGTTTACCGACCATGACAGCGCTGGCAAGGTCAAACTCGGTGAATTTTCAACTTATTCGAAATATGACTTTGGATCCTTCAATAATACCGAAATCCAGCGTCTTTTCATTCTTTGCCATTTTTAGGTATCTCCAACCGTTCGCGAACGAGATCCTGTAGGTTTAAAATTTTGCTAGATAGATTGACGGGTTACGCGTTTCCCTCACTTCTTAATGATGCGTCCAATCAAATATTGACAAGAGACAAAAAATGTTCGGAATCGAGCATATTGTCAGACGGACCTGTCAACATTTCGAAAAAGTCTAGGTTAACGACTATGACAGCGCTGGCAAGGTCAAACTCGTTGAATTTTCAACTTTTTCGAAATACTTCTTTGGATCCTTAAATAATACCGAAAACCAGCGTCTTTCGTTCTTTGCAATTTTTCGGTATCTGCAACCGTTCGCGAACGAAATCCTGTAGGTTTAAAATTTTGCTAGATAGATTGACGGGTTACGCGTTTCCCTCACTTCTTAACGATGCGTCAAATCAAAAATTGACAAGAGACAAAAAATGTTCGGAATCGAGCATAATGTAAGACGGACCTATCAACTTTTCGAAAATCTCGAGGTTAACGACCATGACAGCGCTGGCATGGTCAAACTCGGTGAATTTCCAACTTATTCGAAATGTGACTTTGGATCCTTCAATAATACCGAAATCCAGCGTCTCTTCGTTCTTTGCCATTTTTCGGTATCTCCAACCGTTCGCAAACGAGATCCTGTAGGTTTAAAATTTTGCTAGATATATTGACGGGTTACGCGTTTCCCTCACTTCTTAACGATGCGTCCGATCAAAAATTGGCAAGAGATAAAAAATGTTCGTAATCGAATATAATGTAAGACGGACCTGCCAACTTTTCGAAAAAGTGGAGGTTAACTTGGCAGCGGTGACAAGGTCAAACTCGGTCAATTTTCAACCTTTTCGAAATACGACTTTGCAACCTTCAATCACACCGAAATCCAGCGAGATTCGTTCTTTGCAATTTTTCGGTATATCCAGCCGATCGCCAACCAGATTCTGTAGGTTTAAAAAGTTGTTACATCTATTCGCGGATTACGCGTTTCCCTTACTTCTTAACGATGCGCCTTATCGAAAATTGGCAAGAGACAAAAAATATATATTCGGAATCAATTTTTTCAAAATATGACTTTAGTTACAAACTATTCGTTGTTTGTATTCGAAAATATACATATCCTTCGGTAAATAGTCTATGCAATTTTTATAGACGGTTTTCTAGTATACTGTATTAAATGACACAATTTTATGAGCTTATTCGAAACAATAAAAACAATTTATCACTTAACAATGGTGTTATATCGAAAAAAGTCATGTGAAAAAAATTTTTATTTTTGGGTAAAAAATCAGAACTAAACAGCAATGATAACGTCAGAGACGTTAATTGCATTAACAACGGAATCTATTTCGGTCGATGGTAACATCACGTTTGTGTATATAAATAGTAGCCTGTCAGAAAAAGCTCGTGCGCATACAATATATTCCTGATAGGATACGCGTCATGTGAGTTCAAGTTCGGATAAAATACGAAACACATACTAAATTTTCTGTTTCTATAGAGACGTTCAATATATTAAAAAATGATCACAGAATCTACTGTTAACCGGAAGTCATTCAATGGAGAATCACCCTGTATATATAATTGTGCGAAACGCATACTTCAGGGACGGTCCTTTTATTATATGCTTTTTATGACATATATACTTTTTGGAAAAGTGTGTGTTATTTTTTAATCTGACGAACTCGGCTATGTGTACTGGGGGGGGGGGGGGCTGTCCCCCCTCAGACCCCCGCCCTAAAAACTATCCTAACCTCCCCCTCAGAATCTCGCCTACGCTCGGTTATGCCTTAATTTTGGCTATAGTTCCTGGAATTATCAATCGTGAATTTGTCCCGGAACTAGCGTGAAAATCAGTAAAAATTTCTAGGATCGTCCTGGAACTAGGCAAAGGTCCTTGAAGTATTGTAAATTCATGTATTTTGTTCCTGGAAGTATACGTTTCACATAAATATGCATGTATGTATGTATGTGTGTGCGTGCGTGCGTGCGTGCGTGCATGTATGTATGTATGTATGTATGTATGTATGTATGTATGTATGTATGTATGTATGTATGTATGCGCTTCGGACCTACCACGATATTCGTCTTCCCCCTCCATTCAAGAGAAAAAAATGTTCTGATACGAGTGGGGGATTAAAAGAGAAGAAACCAAGAAAATCCCTTCCCCTACATGCGAGAAAGAAACTTCAAAATCTAAAAGGACAAATGTTATAGGTTGACCTCATCATTTGAAATCTTATCAACCTTTGTTCTATGTCCTTATTTCTGTGCCGCAAGGGTAAATATTATTTTAGTTTCGTCTCCGCGTGTTGCACAGGTCTGTACGGGGTTGTATTCAGCGCTCTTGATTGTGTGTGTCGGGATTGGTTGATATGAATGCCAATTACATATATGAATGCCGGTCGGCAGCGTATGCAGGACGGCAGAGAGGGAGTGTTTTCGGGGAATCTTGAAGCCTAATACGCCGAATGCTGATCGAAACCGTCGTTAAACGTGAGCTTTCTGATTCTTCAGAGGTGATCGGTACGGGTGGAGATTCTTTTCGTCGGGAGCAATAACTTTTATCTAAAACATACTTATATATCGACATACGATGTAAATGCTGTCTGAGTTTTATTTTCTATTTCATTTCTGGTAGTTAATTTGTTGAACATTTATTATTAATTGTTATTACAAGAGACATTTATTGTGACGATTTTTTTATAATACCCATTACACTAAAAATAAAAGTATTTTAGAAATATTAAATATTTGAGGGGTTGGCTGCAATAACGGAGTTTTCTAGAAAGTTTTATTAACTTAATGTATTAAATAAAAAGGTTACGAGCGTTTAAAGTACACAAGCTACCTTTTTTAACGAATTACACGCTTAGATTCAACGTTATGTGCTGGTGAACGAGGTTTTTTGTTTTTGGTACAAGATATAAATTCAAATACGATGCGAATTTCATGTACATACTCTTAATTGTCAAAAATATACAATATTTGTATTTATTTGTTTATTAAGCTTTGGTTGCGAAAATCACGTTACCTTATGGTATCAAATTCATAATACAGAGAAAATTAAACAAAAAAGTTTGACTTACAACTATGTTAAAGATGAACGAGTGAGCGTGAGTAAAATGCGAAAATAGACTGCAGTTGACGAATGTGGAAGGATCTCGAAAATAATCATCGTAATAAGATGTGTCCCAAGTAAATAATATTAAGAGATTAAAGAAAATGAAAATGTAAGATTACACAAACAACAATAGAGAACATTATACCCCGGATTACAATGCCGCTACTAAATTTCATTAAATTTACGTTTCAATATAATCGATCGAAAATGACCGACTGATGAGTGAATATGAAGGTAACGATGTATTTAGGTTAGATGCATCGTATGAGAGGATTTTTTTTAGATTGATACGAGCGCACCTAGTCTCCGTTTTTCTGGGAACCCTTCCCACACTTTTTTCGTCAGTTTCCATATCTTTATCTCTACATTTTCGCCTCCTTCCTTCAGTGCTCCATATCTTATTTTATGTATACCTGATGCCTTTCCTTTCTTTAACCTCTGTATGTCGTTTCTAACCCCTCCCTACTTATTATAACTCCTTCCTTCCTATCCATCCCCTTTCTTCTTCCCTGTTTGTCTCCTCTTTATACAACTCCTCCTAACACATCTCTGAAATCCTCGACCCATTCTTGCATTTTGCTTTCTTCACTTATCCCCTCTTTTTTCCTTCTTCCTTTATTTATGAATTTCCAAGCTTTTTCTCTGCTTCGGTATTTATATTTTCAATCCCCCTCTGCTCCATCCTCTTATATTCTTCATCCTTCTTATCATAAACCTCTATATTCCTTTCTACATTTCGCAAATTCCTGGAAACCGTTACCTTTTCTTTATCTTCTCACTCTGTTCATCTTTTTATTTTTCTCTCTACACTCTTGCCCCACCACGGGCACCATCCCATCTCTTTCCTGCTTCTCTTTCTCATTTTTCTAACTGCCCCTTTTATTTCCCGTTCTAACTCTTCCCATCCTTCTTTTATTCCTTCTTCTTTCCATTCCGCTTCTCTTATCCTCTCCTGGTTATGTTTTATCTCCTCTTCTAACCAATCCTGTATCCCCTGATCCTCCTCTTTCCTCTCTTTAGCTCTTACATACCTCTTCCTTAGTTCCAACTTTATCGGCTGATGGTCCGAGTCCATCCTATATCCCACGTTCATTGTCTCTATTTTTTCCCAAGCCTTACAATTCACCAACCCCTTAGACAATTACTGACTTTCCCTCTGCCTTTTCGTTGGTACATTTTCCCTCTTCATCTCCTTTCTCCCCATTTAACACGAACCACCCTCTTTACTCGATTACTCCTATCAGGTCCTTCCCTTATCTGTTTATGACTACATCTTTTGATCTCCTCTCTACGCTTTCCCCCACGCCTCCTTCCTTTCTCTCCTACCCCCATCTTCCCCTATTCTAGCGTTAAAATCCCCCACAATAACCAGATTCTGCTCTTCCCCCTCTCTTATCACCTCTTTCAAATTCACCAGGACTTTCTTTCCCTTCTCTATTATATGCTATTACCACTCCACCTCTCCCCATCAATTTTCATGACTCTCCTGTACCCCCTCTATTTCCTCATACATTATTTCCTGTTCCTCTATCTCTGTTCTTACTCACGTAATAATCCCTCTTCTGGCTCTTCTTCTTTTTCCTTCTCGCTTTGCCGATTGGCTACTCCATCTTCCACCTAGCGGCAACTTCCCTCTTAAATTCATACACTCCTTCTCCTCCACCCACGTTTCTATCAAACCAATCACAGCATACTGTTTTACGAAATCCCAAAAATCCTCATCATTTCTCTTAATACCTGCTACGTTCCAGGCCAACATTCTTACCCTTTTACTGCTCTCACCGCCCTCTCCCATATTTATTCACAGATTGTTACGTTCTGGACTAGCAGCGTTCTTTCTGCTTCGCTCTAACTCAATTTCTTCTGTATGTGAAGCATTCTTTAAAAATGTTTCCTATATATATTGAATATAATCCAAGGTCAAGTATATTTTTTTTAATGGAAACTGCTTTTTTTTCACGGATTCGGAAAGAGTATAAAATTTTACGTCCGAATATGCTATGGCTGTTTTTCTCGGCAAGGTAATTTCTATTTTTTTAAATGGAAAGGGAACATTATTTCTGAAAGCTACTTGGGATGCCCAACATCGATTATATTGTTTTCAGAGTGCGTAATGTAAATCCGTAATACAAGTAACAGGAAATTGCTAATCGGTTAAAAAAGTTTCCAGAGTGCAATGCATTATCATTGTTCCCGGATAAAAATCTAAAACATTTCTTTTCTACATCTGATACGTTTACAAATACCGTATGTATGTATAACATTTTTACAATGTCTTCAATGCCACCGGCGGCTTTAGCATTACCCATGACGTACCGCGTGGAGGTTGCACGGTCGGGTTTACATCTCTTCGGGGTGCTTTGTTCAGGTGGTTCCCCTCACCGTCACCTGTATGTATGCGTGTGCGTGTGTATGTGTGTATGTACCCTGCCAGTTAAGGCAAGATGGGTATACTAAGATGTTGATGAAATTATGTATCTCACTAAATCTTATGCTCAAAATGATTGGCCACGAACTTTTCGGCAATATTCCAAGCGTTATAAAAAGTCGATACGACTTTTTTAATCATATCTGTTTCTACAGCTCCGGTATCATCCCGTATTTGTTGTTTCACTTCCTAAATATTCACTGGTTTCGTCCGATACACTCTATCTTTGAGATAAACACGTAGAAAATGCAGCGCCGACGATCCGGAGATCTTGCTGGCCATTCTATTACACCCCTTCGACCTATCCGCCGTTCTGGGAATACATCATTCAAATAATTGCGAACATCTGTTGCATAATGGGGTGCTGCACCGTCTTGCTGAAACCAAGTCTGATCGTAATATTCACCTACAATGACCTGAAGAGCAGGGATGATGTCGTTCCTCAACATATCGTGGTATTTTTTATCAGTAAGGGTACCCTCGATGAAGAAGGACCCAGCTATCGCATTGTTTATAATACCTGCCCATACGTTTACTTTTTCAGGATATTGAGTAGAACGACTATCGACCATCCAATTAGGATTAGTTTCACTCCAATAAGACATGTTATAGCTCCATTTAAGAAGGCTGTAGCTTCATTAGAAAATACGATACGATTCAAGAAACCAGCATCAGCATCTATTCGATTTATCATTAATTTCGCAAACTGTAGGCGTCTATGAGGATCGTTTTCATTTAATTGTTGTACGAGTCTAACTTTGTATGGGTGAAATTTTAAGTTTTTAGTTAAGATCCGTTGTACCGTACCGTAACATAAGTCGTGCTGCTGTTTAATTTTCCTGATGGAAGTATGAGGATCTTCCGTTATTGATAGCGCGACATTCAACTAATTTTCTTCAGTTTATACTGTTACTGGATCACCTGCTCTAGGGAGATCCTTCACAATACCGTGAACTTCAAAACGATTTATTGTTCTGCTAACAGTAGATTTAGAAAATGGTTCTTTTCCCTCTCTAAAAGATGCGATAAATAAGGTTCGCACATTCTGGAGTCACCCCAGCCTCTCATCGTAAGAATGTTTATTTTTTCTCGTTCACCACGCAGCTATTGCACTTTGTACGAAATATACGTATGTATTTTTATATATGGCTTTTAAGTAGGAAATCCGTGTATCTCACAAAACGATAAAGTAAAGACCAAAATGTAACCTTATAAGAATGTACACGAATAAATGCAATGTGAACGTATGTTGTTTATTTACTTTGCTGGTGACTCGTGCTCACTGTCGCTTCTTGTGCGGTCAAGCGTTTCAGGAGATGTGGGCTTTAGCTACCGTCTATGTCCAACTCGAGCTTGTAAACTACGGGAGAGATACCACGCACGATTCGGAATGGCCCTTCACAATGAGGTGCCAGTTTCGCGGCGAAACGATCCGCTCCCGATGACAAAACATGGGTTCGACGCGAAACTAAATCGTCGACCGTAAACTGAATATCGATCCTACCATGATTGTAGTACCTACGCTGTCGCTAGCTTGCCTTATCTACCGTCCTACGCACAAGATCTCGAAGGGCGCTGAGTCTCTTCAATCAATCTTGCCAATCTTCCGGATCCATGCGTAGAATAGGCGCTTCCCCCTTCAACTGCCTTCGCAGGCTCTGTGCGGGTCTTGGTTGCCTACCAAAGTTCAAGAACGCCGGGGACACTTTAGTGCTAGCGTGCACGGCAGTGTTTGTCGCGCTAAGGAACTCCGGTATCTGGAGATCCCAATCTCGATGATCGGCGCTTACGATCGTCCGTATCATCGTCTTCAGAATCCGGTTCGTCCTTTCGACCGGGTTCGCTTGTGGATGGTACGGAGGCATTGTTGACCGTCTCACTCCGTATTCCTCCAATACTCGGTCTAGGTGGGAGTTACGGAACTCTGGTCCATTGTCACTCAGGAAGTATTCAGGCGTCTCCCACCTGAATAGTATAAGGTCTTCGAAAGTTTTGGCTATATTCTTGCCGTCGGCTTTTGTCAATGGCTTGAGCTCGACCCATCTCGTAAATAGGTCCGTGAACACTAACACGCAGCGGTTCTGATTACGGCTTCGTGGGAAGAGTCCCATTATATGTCCGGCTACGACTGTCCACGGCTTCTCCATTATGCGCTCACTCATGCGTCCTGTAGGCGCTCCTTGAGGCGTCTTCTGAAGCTGGCACTCCTGTCCGGACAATAATACTCTAAGGCCAGATGATTTTTACATCTTGTCCACACCGTAGTATCCAGCATGGGTTTCTTGATGCGCGTTTCTCATGACCTCGTCGCGCAACCCTACTGGAAGGACGAGCTTCCATCGATCATCTCCTCCCGTAATGCTATCCAACAGAGGATCATTCCGATGGTGGTGCAGTCGGTTGTCTTTGACTCTCCAATCGGGGAATCGCTCCGGAGATTGGGCCAACAGCTCTCTCCGTCGCTGGTACCAAGTGTCCGACTCTGTCGACACTTTCACGGCTTCTGTTTCGTCTTCCACTCGTCGTGATAGAGCGTCGGGTACGTGGTGCAAGGCTCCATTCCTATGCGTGACCTCGAACGTCCATCCTTGCTTTTCAAGGGCCCATTGGGCAAGCCGGCTACGAGAGTCTTTCAAATTACGGAGCGAGACATTGTAGACTGCTGTGGTCTATGATCACCTTGAACTCATACCCTTCTAAATATGCCCGCAGTTTTTTCACGTCCCACACTACCGCGAGACACCCCTTCTACGTTGTAGCAGAATTATGCTCGGTGGCAGTGAGGGTGCGGCTTAAGTATACGATCGGGTCCTCCCCATCGTCTTGCTCCTGAGTCAAAACCACGCCCAGAGCTTAATCGCCTGCGTCGGTCTGTACGACGAACGGTCTCTTAAAAGCAGGCCGTCCTACCACGGGTACTTCCGTAAGAGCCCTCTTTAGGTCTAGAAATGCCTCTTCCTGCTCTTCGCCCCACTCCCAGCTCTGCGTTTTCTTCGTCAGCTTAGTAAGAGGTTGTCTTCGCTCTGCCAGATTGGCTATGAATCGGGCATACTATCCGACAATTCCCAAAAAACATCTGACCTGCTTCAGGATTTTAGGTGCAGGGTACTACAATACTCCAATACGGGTTGAGCCTTCTTTCGATCGGGACGCAATCCTTCGCGGTCTACTGGGTAACCCAGATATACTGCACTAGAGCAACAAAACTCGCACTTATCCCGATTGACTTAAAGTTCAGCTCGGGAGAGCGTCTCGAGAACTCGCCGTACCCCGATGACATGCTCTTCAAAGTTCTAGTTGACGATGATAATGTCATCTAGGTAAGCGAATATGTTGGGATCGAATTCGGGCCGATTTAAAAGTCCATCAGGCTCTGAAAAGTGGCTGGGGCATTCGTTAGGCCGCAGGGCATCCGCTTAAACTGGAATAACCCTCGACCGGCTACTGCAAATGCCGTGATATCTTTACAAGCCGGATCCAATGGCACCTGAAAGTAGGTCTGACTCAGGTCCAACTTACTAATGAATCTGGCCCGGCGCACCTTGTCTAATATGCCTTCTAAGTTTAACGGCAGATACGCGTCTTTTCTCGTGACAGCGCGGTGTTGACGTCTCGGTAGTCAACGAAGAACTTATAGCTACCGTTGGACTTCAAGTATGACTCGATGATGTCTTAGGGTTACAGCGAGTCAAGCGAGTGAGCGGCTCTCAGCACGGCTGGGGAGACTCGGCGGTAGCGATGTTTAATCGGCTTGGCATCCCCTACGTCGATTGCATGCTGAAGTAACAACGTAATGCCTAACGTGACTGGTGGTGGGGGAATCAGCTGGTCTAGTAGGTCCTGCAGCTGGTCCTCCTGGGCCGTCGATACTTCGGCGAGGCCGGCGCACTCTGCGTGAATGACGGACTTTAGAAAGTCCGATCACAGACCTCCTATTTCGATGGTTAACGGCGGCCTTTCAATGATACCTGCCGATTGTCCTGTGGCAATTTCATTGTGCCTTGGTATGACCGTACACGGTCTTCGCACAGGGTAGGTATTTTTGGTCCTACAAAGGACTGGGTATATCCGGAATCGCATAGCTCTCGTAGTCGCGCCCCGTTCAACACAAAGGTAAAGTAGAATCTTCCGTTTTTCTTAGCTCCATCGACCGGTACTTCTCCCTCGTTTCCTACTGCTCTCGATTTCGGGATTAGGTTACCCCACCTTTTCTCCACAAATTTTCTTACTTTCACTCCAATTTGAATTCGCATTGGGCGGGCCAGGTACGGAGGACCTGGATCTTGACCCGAGGTATCTGTTTCCCGACTGTGCCTCTAGATCTCGGCACTGATCGCACTCCCGGCGTATAGTCCCCATCCGTCCGCACCCGTAACATTGCAATGCATTGCCGGGGTTCCAAGAACTCGCGCGCGAAGTGGCCTGTCCCGCCAACAGTATAGCACGTTCGTCCTTTCCGGCTTACCAGCATCTCCCCCTCCTTAGGCTTGAGGTCGGAGGGATCGCAGGTGTTTGAGCCGGCGGCAGCGTAACGGGTCGTCTCTCGTCGTGGACGTATAGTCGAGGTCCTGTGAAGAATCTCCCTAGAGCAGTTCGTCCAGTAACAGCACCGACTGAACAAAATGAATTTAATCACTCTCAATACCGGAAGACCCTCATAACTTCATTAAGAAAATGAAACGGGGTTCCAATTAAAAAAATAATCTTGACCTCAGAATAATATTCAAGGCAATTTTCAAGGTCAAATTCAATATTGCCATGAAATAGCCAGGGTAAAATCCTGAAACTTTTGTCTGAATCATTTTGCATGAGCGCAGCTGCTTCAAAGTGTTACTGCCTTGGCGAGGATTAATCACATCCATAGGCGACTCTGATCATCTCGTCTTCATTGGAGTCAATAGACGTTGAACTGGCGGCCTATCTTTTGCACTGCATCGTCTCCTGTCGTCAGTGGACTCGAACATTCTTGTTGATTGTCCGCTTATCTTCTCCTCGGTCTCATCTATAAAAAGTTCCCTTCTGGGCACCTTGTAACTTCTGCCCTTTAGGGCGAGTTGCTATAACGTCATTCTCGCTATCCTCTACGGGCAATGCCTATGCTCCTTCCTCATGATGCGGGCGCGTCTTCGGATAAGCGCCAGTTTTGACTCCTGGGTGTCAGCACACGACTCGTAGGCTCTCCTGAAACTTTCGTCTTTTCTTGTCCTATCAGCAAAACCGTATGGCTGTGTTGAGAGCCGTTGACGCTCCCCACGACACTCTCAAATCTTGTGTCGTTACGTTGGGAGTTGAAAATGGCAAGAAATAAGCCGTCGTAATCGGAGCTTAGATTAGAGTGGGATAGATGGTTGGTCCCAACGGACGTGACGTCATTACGGAATCTGCTGTCGTCCTAACACAGCCTGTCGTCTGAGTCGTCGTAGTAAAGACTGGGATACCGCCCAGGTCATTACACTGACCTCATCTACGATTTGGTCCTGGGCAAAACGACCTTTCGGGAACCGTTCCCTCACGCGGACAACTTCCCCCGATCCCGATCGGTTTAGTCCTTCCCTTATCAGATTCTCTTGAACCTCAGATAACGATAAATTCATTGTGTCCTCGACGATCTGATTAATTTCCCGTCTAACGTCCGAAACGATTGGATCGCTTCCTTTAATCATCTATATTAATGTCGCGGATTTAATATTGTACGGCTGTACCCACAAGTTATCTTTACTCTCTACGTCTCGGCTTGGTACACTGACATCCCACTCATTATATTTCTATCTCCTCTGATTTAAGATACCTCTCCTACACACACCGCTCAAATGCATCCAGTTCACTACAGCCGTACCCCTACATTCTTTAACGGTGTAATGACCTCGACGGTTAATCGACGAACTAGTTATTCAACAGCGTCGTTTCACCCGTAGTTCGCGGCTCAAATCTTCGCGACAACCCGTAAGTAGGACTTACCCATTTATCGGACTCTCGCGCGACGATCACGCAGATAGTCCCGATTGGACTATTTTGCAAAAGTCGATTACTTAATCTTAAGTCTCATACTAATATTTTTAACCTAACTTACCTCTACCGGTTTACTTAACCTAACGGTAACTTAATCTAACGACCTTAATTGAAAAATCGCTAAAAGAATCTTCAAAAGTTATAGGCAATGATATTTTAAACAATGAACCGATAATTATCTTATTTCAAACAGTACTATTAAAGTGTTTGCAAAATTCTAACTTTATAAACAATATCCGACTTAAGTTATCCGCCTTGTACAGAAATCATCATAAACCATGATAATTTAAACAATGGTTCCCGTCGCGGAATGTTTCAAAACTTTATTTTACTTATTTCAAACAGTATTTTTGAATTTTTCGGAAAATTCTAAGGTTATAAACAATTTCCGGTACGAGTTATAGGTCTATTATAGAAATCGTTATAAATAATGATATTTGAAACAACGATTCCAGTCGCGAATTATTTCAAAATGATATTTTCCTTCTTTCAAACAGTTTTTTTGATGTGGTTGCAGAATTTTAATTTTATAAACAATTTCCTCCACATGTTATATACTCTTTACAGAAATCGTTATAAACAACGGAATTTTAAACAATGATTCTAGTCGCGAATTGCTTTCAAATGATATTTTCCTTGTTTCAGACAGTATTTCTGAAATGTTTGGAGAGTTTTAATTTTATAAACAACTTTCTACACAACTTATCCGCCTTTTACAAAAATCGTCATAAACAACGATTCCAGGAGCGAATTGTTTTAAACCGATATTTTTCTTATTTCAAACTGTGTTTATGAAGTGTATGCACAATTTTAACTTTATAAGCAATGTCCTGCATAAGTTATACGCCTATGACAGAAATCGTTATAAACAATGATTCCAGTCGGAATTGTTCCAAAACGATATTTTGCTTATTTGAAACAGTATTTTTGATGTGTTTGATGATATGATATTTTATTTGAAATGATATTTTAAAGAACGAATCCAGTCGAGAATTTTTTCAAAACGATATTTTCCTTGTTTCTAACAGTATTTTGAAGTGGTTATAAAATTTTAATTTTATAAACAGTTTCCGGCACAAGTTATACGCCTATTACAGAAATTGTTATAGACAATAATAATTTAAATAATGATTCCTGTCGCGAATTTTTTCAAACAGAAATTTTCCGTATTTCAGAAAGTATTTTTGAAATGTTTGCTGTAGGAATATGCGACAGAATTTAGATTTGAAGGTGCATGAACCAGGAAATAGCTGGCACTATGGTTCTCTTTTGAATTATTTATTTTAAAAATTCACAAAACACTGTAATCCAAAATAATGGGCTCATGAAATTCGAAGAGTTTACACCGTATATAGAGAACGTGCGTAGAGTTCGACACGAAGAAAAAAGAGATACCTGTGCAGAATCGAGACCGACAATTCCGCTGCTATAGGAAGACTAAAGAAAGTCGCACGTTTTACGCCGGAAAACGAGCATTTGCAATAAACAAAAGAAAAGAGGGCGCCAGAGGTGCCGGAACAGTACGCCTTTTCTTAAAGTATTTCGCACTTTCTAAACACATAGAACACACAAAACACATAAAAAAAGAATAATGGTTCTATTTGAACATTTGCAAAATTTTAATTTTATAATCAATATCCTACACAAGTTATCCGCCTTTTACAGAAATCGTCATAAACAGTGATAATTTAAATAATGATTCCCGTCGCAAAATGTTTCGAAACGATATTTTACATGTCTATTTCAGAAATCATTATAGACAATGATATTGTAAATAGTTTCCATTCGCGAATTGTGCAAAAACGACGTTTTCCTTATTTCAAACAGTACTTTTGAAGTTTTTCCAAATTCTGACGTTATAAACAACTTCCAACGTAAGTTATATGCCTGTTACAGAAATCGGTAAACGATTGGCTGAAGGGCTGAAAATAAAACTCACAATTTGATGGGCCGAATAAAAATATGACTTATTTTGTTGCGATCAATCGGTGACTACCCGATCGCAACGCGGACTTTCTCACCCGACGACGTCTCGAAACGTTCTGAAAAACCCGATCGTCACTTTTTCACATCTACAGTTCCACTTTTCAATTTCTCGAACACTTAAATAGACTACAACGTCATATAATATATATCGATTTTATAATATTCGAATTACAAATAATTTTGTCGATATTATAATATTCGAATTACAAATAATTTTGTCGATATTATAATATTCGAATTACAAATAATTTTATCCCGAACGTCACCATTTTGAAGTGCCTTTACATAATTTTCATAACAGGACACCGTCCTTTCAAGAGCGTGCAATGGTGTAGGGAAAACCACCTTTGTCGGAAAGAATCTACGCCGGGTACCGCAGTCGTTAAAACATCGATTCACATTCCCTTAAAATGTGAAAACTCAAAACAAAATCATGTGATACATCTCAGCAGAATTAGCTCGACGTCATCAGTAGTTGCGTCGAACTCAGTGAAGCAGACAAAGCAAGCCTATTAGGAACTACTAAAATATTACTTAAATAATAGCAAAAACAACAAACTCAGTGATCGTAAAGTGAAGGCATAAGCGGACATAAGCCATGCCAAAAGACGAGCGCTACCAATATAAGACAGTTGCAGACGCCTGTAACGCTACTAAAATACTACTCATATTGTATGTAACTACACTACAAGAGACAAATCAAGAATCACACAGTAATGAAGTAAGTTATTCAAGCGACTTGTACAATAAAGAAGTCCACTCTCGCAAGACCTCGCAAGGTATACTATATTATTCCCCCCGTTGCGGAAACGTAATCCAGAAAAATCCGCATACAGCAACCATAGCTTCGCAATTAATATGCTGATATTATGCCACAATAACTCATAAGTAACCACACATTACCCATCAACTATACCAAGTATTCATTCATAAATCGCACAACTTTAATGACGGTATGGATGTTCAATTGAATTATTCCTTGTCATGCACGGTTTTTCTAAATTCACAAGACGAAAGTTGAGGCAGGCAAGAATACCAACATTTCTATTGTCCTTTCTAGTCCAATATTCCGGATCGCGACTTTATTTAAGAGGCGGAAATCGATCCCCAATCTACCACAACGGCGCTTATTAGCATAATTTTCGACGACGAGTGTGTCGCAACTAAGGAGTTGCCCGATTTTTAAATTCACTATTTGCTATGTACATCGCCACGAGGCTCCATGATTTTATTTTTTAAGATCCGCGACGGATCTGGAAATTTCGATTTCGAAACTCGAGGCGATAACTTCTTTTTCCACACTTCCCCCCCTGTCTCTCTCTCTCTCTCTCTCTCTCTTTCTCTCTCTCCCCCCTCTCTCTCTCTCTCTCTCTCTCTCTCTCTTTCTCTCTCTCCCCCCTCTCTCTCGCTCTCTCTCTGAACAATTGAACGAGATTTCAAAGGATGTTTTCGATTGTTTGTTCCTGGTCGAATCTGTCTTCGTACTTCGAAGTCTCATTCCCTAAATTAAGAAATAAGTATAAACAAGACAAAATCCACTACAATAAGCGGTATAATATTTATAAACATATATGCTAATAGTCCGGGGACGATTTTCACACTTTCAGTTTTATTTTTTCAAAGCGACAAAAATATCGAGGGGTTTTGGGCTCATTACGAATCTGACCTCATATTTTAATAATTCAAAATGGTGGATCCAATATGGCGGACGATTTTTAAGAAAGTAAACGAAATCGCTTGAAAGTCATTACTCGGGGTTTTTGGGGTCTCTGATTACGAATCTGACCTCAGATTTTAATCATTCAAAATGGAGGACGATTTTTGAGAAAGTAAACGAAATTGCTTGAATGAAGGATCGTCTTTTTCGATAAAAAATGGATTTCGCTTGAATATTTCTATGTCTTCAGATAAATCGGCCACACTGTATATCTAATCAGAAAATATTTCGGATCTTGCATAGATTGGAGGTCTGGAAGTAGAAATCATTTCCTTGAGTTATGGTTGAGAAAAGTACCGTGTCATTTAGTGAATACGGGAAATTTTAGATTAAACGAATTTCGTTGCTTGTCGAAATTTGCGTCGCATTTATGGGTTGTAATCGAAATCATTCCATATTTAATTTATCGGGTGAGTATAGATAAGATGACTAAGTTGGCCGAATTTTAAAAATGTCGAAAACATGATTCTCGGAATGATAAAATTACTTAATTTATTTGCAGAATTTTAATTATGGTTACAGTTCCCGACAAGTATGCGATCTTTAGAAAGACGTTACTTACTTGGGGCAAAGTATATCGGAGGTAGGTCTCAAACCGGACCCTAAAAAGGTGCGTGCTGTGCGACATTTCCCTCGGCCTAAGATTCAGAGGGATGTTTGGGAGTCTCTAAGTCCAGCAGGGTCTTACCTGCTCTTTATTGAGCATTTTTCTCACAAAGCCAAACCTTTGACCGAATTGCTTAGAAAGGGCAAACCATTTGATTGGAGTGACTGTCAAGAGAAAAGCTTTAAGGGATTGTCCAATACCGTCCAGTACCCTGACTTTGATAAACTAGTCTTCCGGTAATTCATTCTACACCATGGACGCAGTCTTAAGCCAGGAAAGCAATGGATATGATCTGCCCATCACACATTTATGACGATCGTTTTCTCCAGCGGAATGTAACTATGATCCGTCCGATCAAGAGTGTCTTGCCACCCTGTACGCAATGATCCATTTCAGACCTTATTTGTACGGTAAGAAATTCAAATTAATTGGCACGATGCATTGAAATTGGTGGAATCGGGAGTAGAACTCTGTCAAAGTCTTATAAGATGGAGAGACTAAAGTTAATAACGCTCATGCAGACGCTTTATCTCGGAACCCTGTAATGAATTCAGATAGCTCACATGATCTGATTGATGATCTGATAAAACCTACACCAAAATTGTTATCGTAACCCACCAGGACTACAAGCTTAAGAACGACAACGCAAATAGCTAAGGCCAGGAATCGCCCGATAAACCGAAATATCTCCTAAACCCCGCGGTAGACTAGTAGGGAGTCGGACTAAACCCTTTGGAGCACTTAGTACTTTAACCCTAGGAGATTATATCGCAATATCAAGTAGAACTAGAGGTAGACTTAAATCATCGACGCCGCCAAAGGCTGAACCTGCTGAAACAAATGCTTCAACAGACGAGAAAAGCTGGAAATGTACCGATACACCGGAAGCGGAAGCCCGCGTGTTGAAGTATGGATACCCCTATGCCGGTCGAGACAAGGAAACTCTAAGAACCGGAATCAGGACCATCTAAATCAGTAGCGGTTGAACCCGAATCGCGGTGGAGGATCTGGAGAAAGTCGCCATATTTTTAAGTGGATCCCTGCATCAGGGATAAAGGTGAGGTGGATGTCGCTCAGCCAAAATTCGATGAAAGCTCATTTAAGCAAGATGTAGTAGTCTCAATAGAACAATTTGATAAGTCAATGAAGAAAACTGAGGAACAATTAGGATACATTCACGATAAGAATGGGAAAAATTACATCGCACTAGAATTAGCAACAGTGCCGTATAGGGACCAAGTAAGCGCCGGATAGACAGAGTATGCCGCGAGCAGGAAGATGCTCGAGAAGACGACGAAGAAGAGAAGGTGGATGACCGGAACGATACCCGGTTTGTGAGTGTATCGCCACCTAAGGCTCAATCAATACCATACCAAGCTTCAGAGATCGAAATGCAAAGGTTGAACCGAAAGTCTAACGATTTGAAGGGAGTAGAATGGTTAGCCTTACTGTCCGTTGTTATGCCCCTCTCGTTCGTCGCTACTTTTGTTATTGGGATTCATTACCCTAAGATTAGTTACCGAATCTCAGGCGAGGCTGCTGCGAATCGAGGGCTTGACGACTTTTATAAGCAGTCATTCCCTCTTAGCCCTCTGAATAAATATAAATTTATGGACTTATTTAGTACAAGCGTGAAGTGTCGACAGGAGATACCCTCTTTTGTTATCTGGCAAACGTAGAACCTTGTCTATACTGGTTTAATTCCAAACATGTATCTATCAGAGAGATTATATGCGTCTTCTCCCTCTGCTATTTTGTATTTTATTATTGCCTCCAACCGTTACTCATCGAGAATTTTAAGGGTACATATTACTCTTCTATTTTACATGGATGATCTTAAATTGTACGCATCAGGCGAGGATGTATCAGGCAAGAATCAATTATATTGATCTCTGAACATCATATCCTATGCTCAAGAGATATAATATGAAATTCGGATCAGAAAATATACAGTTATTCATTTACTCAGAGGAAGGTTAGACTCCATTAACCACGATATGGAGCTTGTAATCGCAAACGTTATCACCTTGGCGCCGTGGAAGCCTGTACATACGTGGGAGTGCATCAAAGCCATGCCCAGAATGTGCAGACTGCTAAAACGACCATCGTTAAGAATCATTCGCCTTCTCCGCTAAATCTCGTCAACAGAATTGACGGGGAAAATAAAATGGCAGCCATGAATATGTTGGCTACCAATGCTCTATTTATTTGGAACACTGAAGTGGAATACTGGTGTGCTACAGGGTGTTGATCGATGCACAAGGAAGATGGTTTGTATGAAACACAGTTTGCATCTAAGATTTTCCGTGAACGACTGTATTGGCCCCGAAAATTGGGAGGTCGTGGCCTTTTGAACCTGGACTGATTTTCATGACAGATTAGTCCTCGAAACAGCTTGTGATGTGATTAATCGAACAGAAAATCTTAATTACTTATGCTGCTAGTTCATGAAATGAAATTCAGGGGCAGGAGGCGTATTTCTGCAACGTGACGGAACGAGCGACACGAAACCTCGATCTGGTTTCCACCGTGGGACGTTTTGGCGCACTGGGAATTATTTCATAACGGATTACGGATGGATTGCCCCTTAGTAAGGCTCGAGCCCATGGCGATAGGCCGCGATATGTCCGGACCAGCGCGATATCCTTCTTCAGGAGTCTCTCACAATTTTCCTAACAGCACCAAGGCTAATCGAGATTCTCGGTGTTGAATCCTTTTCCATTCCCTTCGACAATATGTAGGGCCATATATGAGATGTATTGAAATTCACACATCGAAGCAAGCGAGACCTTTCAGACTTTTGGGTACGCTCTTCCAGTCCTACAGAATACCTCTAACCGATTGAAACGAATAAGCACGCGATTCCAACACGAATGGCTATGAGAGCCCCCGCAAGTATTATTCAATATGACTCGGTAAGACATTGCAGGGGTGGTCGTAATACAAACTCCGGCCCCTGTCAGGATTGGTTGCCCAGTACGGTGGGAGGAGGGGTCGCCTAAGCCCCTGAATAATCCCGAAAATATGCAATAAAATTAATTATAACATTAATTAAAAAAATTTAAAAAAATCTTTGAAACTTCGTAATCTTATAGAAAAAACTCTCATCTTTCGTTTAAAATTAATTTCGAAGCAATAAAATGGGTGGAACATAGAAAACACCGATTTCATAATAATTATTAAACATAAAAGGGTCAAATTTTGACCTTCGAAGTAATTACCCATAATACTCTTTGAAAGACCGTGTAATAATCTATAAAAAAAGTATTGGGGCCCAATTTTCATTAACGTAATAGAATGAAAGTAACCGGCGATTGAAAATTTTAGTTCCTGTGAAAGGCCTAAAAATGTTCACCTCTTCTAAGTTGGTCAGTATTTAATGAGTGGAACTAATTTTTATTATGTGCACTACTAAGTATAGTACTACAATTTTACTTACCTTGAGCCAAATTGGACAATTTTCATTTCTTCACCTGGTACCTGGAGAAATTTTGCCCCATATACATATCCTTGATTACATGTTTTACTGAGTGTAGTCCACTATACATAAAGAGTACTGTATATTAGCGCCTGCGATGACACCACGCATAAACACATATTATCTATGTGTATATATATGTACGCTGAACACTTCCATGACGTTGGGCCAAGTGGCTATGTCCATGACGAGCTGCAGGGGGAAAAGGGCCGCCGAGCGGGTAAAAGTCGCACGTGTGTGTGTCTCATATGCAACACTCAATGATATAGCTGATACTATGATGTCAATATTATTATTGATGACGTTATCACCAGAGTTTATGAGGAGCTAAAAACAGAATGCGAACCATTGGTTTTAAAAGACAGCTCATACGACGAATTAAAAACTAAATTACAAGAACTCTATAGTCCAGATAGAGGAGAATATTCAGCACGCTTTATTTTTCGCGAACGGAAACAAAAACCAAATGAAAGTGTACAAGATTTTTTATTAACTTTGAAAACATTAGAGACACAATGTAAGTTTTCCTCGACTGAATTCGATAATCAATTGAAAGACCAGTTAATCTCAGGAGTAGCAAGCAAACTAATGAAATACGAGTTATTGAAGAAATCAGAAAAAACATTAAAACAATTAATAGAATTGGCTAAAACGATCGAAATTGCTGAAAATAAAGCCTTGGCTTTAGAAACTAAAGAAGAATGTTCTAGAATGGAAGAAATAAATAACATCGAAGGCCATGCATCATGTGTCCAGGTCCAATCAACGCGGAAAACAGCATTATTTCCAAAAACGGTATATGAATGCGGTAAAAAAGGTCACCTTTTCCGTATGTGTCCTATAAAAAAAATGTTTCAAAATTTAATCATAGAATAAATAATGTACAAAATGAATCTGAAACTGCGCAACTTGAAGATTCGATGAATAATGTATCGGTTCATGGTGTTATCGATAACAAAAAATTAGGAAACAGTGAAGAACAAATGAATGAACAAACCCGTTACATCGAAGATAGTTACCATTAATAAAATTAAAATAAATAGTAAAATTGATGAAAAATAGAGTTTCAAGATCCATAAAATTATTGAACCACAAATAGAATCTGTTAGTATTAATGAAATGCCAATGAACATGGAGATTGATTCTGGTTCACCAATTTCTGCTATTTCGCTAGAATATTACAAAGAAAAATTTTCCGCAAAAAGTTAATGTGAATTTACGCGCGTACAATAATGAACACTAATGGCAATATTAATGTAAACATCCAGCGAAATAATATAAAACGAAAACAAATACTTTATATAGTGAATAAAGGCGGTTAGCCGATTCTAGGTAGAGAATGGATGTATACGCTGGGCATGTAGCCTTTACAATTTTCGATAAATTCACAAACAACAAACGATAATATTAAATATATTCATAACGTAAGTCGAGCACACATTGACGCGTTACGAACGGAATTCTCAAAGGTGTTCAATTCCGGGTTCGGTTTGTTTACTCGTGGATTGTTATCGTTAAAAGTGAAACCAACAACAGAGCCTAAATTTATACAGACGCGTAAAATCCCTTTTGCATTATTGCCAAAAAGTAGAAGCTGAACTTTATCGTTTAGTGGAAAATAAAATTCTAATACCGGTGGAATATAGCGAATGGGGAACACCGATAGTACCTGTAATAAAAAGGAACGGTGATGTTAGAATTTGCGGCGACTTCAAGGTCACGTTAAATCCTTTTTTAGAAATTGACTATTTTCCATGTCCATGACCAGTATTTTATGACCTTCGAGGTGGTGAAAAATACAGTACGTTAGACTTAGTCGAAGCTTACCAACAAATGGGACTAGATGAGGAATAAAAAAAATTAGTAGTTATTAACACTCATCTGGGTTTGTTCAAATATACACGACTTCCGTACGGCGTATCAATGGGGCCGGGGTCGTTTCAACGGAAAATAACAGCTCTAGGGATGATGGGATTTCCGGGCGTTGTTGTTTATATTGACGATATCATTATTACAGCACCTAATACGGAAATACATTTAAAGCGTTTACGCGAAATTTTACGAAGGTTAAATGACACCGGCTTAAAATTAAATTTTGAAAAATGTAAATTCTTGCAAGACTAAGTTACTTATTTAGGCTACCAAATTGATAAAGAGGGTTTTCATTCTATAAAACATAAAATTGAATGTGTACAAAAAGTTCCCGCGCCCAACAATGTATCAGAGTTGAGAAGTCTATTAGGTTCTATAAACTATTATGCACGCTTCATACCAGATGTAGTGAAAATTTTACGGCCGCTTTATGACTGTTTACAAAAAAAACGGGGTTTTGTCTGGACCACGGAATGTGAAAACGCGTTTAAAGAAATAAAAAATCATTTGGTATCCGACAAATTTTTAATGCATTATAATTAAAAAAAAACCGGTCATACTAACCTGTGATGCATCACAATGCGGAGTATCGGCAGTGTTGTCTCATAGAATTGATAAGAACGATTTTCCTATTCATTATGCTAGTCGTACGTTAATTATAAGCGAACGAAATTACTCTCAATTGGATAAAGAAGGTTTGGCGTAATAATGTAAAATAATATAAAATAATTAATAATAATAAATAAAGGCGGATAAATAATCTTTGGTGTAAAGACGTTTTTTGAATATTTGTTTGGAAGAAAGTTTTTGTTACAAACAGACAATTCTGCGCTTTCACGCATTTTTCACCCAGAAAAATCTATTCCTGAAATAGCGGCTGCGCGTATTCGAAGATGGGCAGTATTTTTGTCAGCTTTTCAGTATGAGATACAGCACATAAAAGGTTAAGAAAATTACGCCGATTGGCTAAGTCGTATGCCCATGAAAGATAATATCTCAAAGCACAAAGAAAGGGCATTCGCAGACAGTGCATCAGACGTGTATTTCAATAATGTAAAAAGAGTTTGCCTCTCTGGATTGGAAACGTGTACAACGTGAAACGCGCAACGATACAGTTTTATGTAAAATAATAGGTTATTGCATAGATGGGTGGCCAGACATACCGCCTAGTGAGAGAGAATTATGAAGTTTTTGGAATAAACGCGAAGCATTGTCAGTCGAAAGAAACTGTTTATTGCGGGGTCATCGAGTAGTGATACCCGATAAATTAAGATCATTAATGCTATACGAGGTGCATTTCAGTCATTTTGGGATGAGTAAAATGAAAGCATTAGATAGGTCGTTTGTCTGGTGGCCGACTACTGATCACGACTCAGAAGAAATCACACGCTCTTGTATAAAATGTCTAGAAAAAAAGAAACCGGTAAAGATCCCATTGACTCCGTGGTTATGGCCGACAATACCGTGGCATAGAGTTCATGTTGATTTTGTAGGACCATTCGAAGGCATAATAGTACTTTTAATGATCGATGGCCACTCAAAATGGCCAGAAGCTTTTATTATGCCAAACATGGGCGAAATAGCCACGATTACGGTATTCAGGGAGGTATTTACTCGTTTCGGTTAACCTGCACATTTAGTCATTGATAATTATTGGACGTTGGTCGGGGAAGATTTTCGAAAATACTGCATACTGAATACGAACATACTGCCCAGCAACAAACGGAGCGGCGGGAAATTTAGTAGACACGTTCAAGCGTAAGGTTACATGTATGATTAAAAGTGCCTTATATTTTTCTGATGCTGTTAAGCAATTTTTGTTTGATTATAGATGCACACCACATATGTCAACTAATCAATCTCCCGCAAAGCTCATGCTTAAACGTGAACTACGAACTCGATTTTCTTTAATAAGGCCGAGAGAGGCCGAAAGTATAATGTACAATAATCAATATCGTCAAATAAACAATCATAACGGCGCGAGAATTGTAAAATTTGAGGTAGGTGATTCGGTCATGGTCACCGGTAATAGATGCGGCAAAATGAAATGGATTAAAGCAAAAATTCTTAAAGTACTAGTGCCAGACGTGACGTAGGTCTGAATGCCTAATAAAAAAAAATATCAAATATGTTCTGATATAAGTGGGTGAGAGTGCGGTAACACTTATATTAGCGCCTGCGATGACACCACGCACAGACACATATTATCTATATATATATAGATCCCATACTCCAGAACTTTTAATCTTTAACATGACATCCATTATGATACCTTAAAAATCATAGAAATGAATATGTAACATCATATTTTAGCAGATTATAGTGCCTCTTATGTGCCCCTAGCGAGTGTTCGACATTAGAATCACGAAAGAATTAAACGCCGAATTCGCAAGTGTCGAATTTGACAGTTTCTTGTGCGCGACAATTATAATTTTTTTTTCAATATTACCAATAATCCTTTTTCAACGACGCTTTGTGTGCTTCCGTGCTCACAGTATAAGTAGTTCAGATTATATGGAAGTTAAAAATCATGACAAAAAGGATGTGCCTTTCGTCAAAATACAAGGAGGAACACTCAAAGTTACGAGATAACTTTATTAAAATTGAACTTTTTCGTAATTCGACTGCTGTAACTGTTGTAAAGACACATTAAATGCTACTATATTAATATTTCATTCCGTGAATAATAAGGAGTGGTTTAAGCACCGGTAGAAACGTGTGCTGCATGTAGTTCATAAGTTTAGAGCCCTCAAATATGGAAATTTGAAACGTGATTCGTCAGAAAAATGTACAGAATTTATTGGCACATGCTGAATGTACCTTTTAAAGGCTTAAAAGTTATTGTGAACTTTTCTTTTATAATAGAAGAGTATACGGGAAATTTGTTAACTGCATTCCTGCTCTAGAAGCCATAAAACACAACTGATAATATTTTTACATATTTATTTCTACGATTTTTAAGATATCATAATGGCAAACAATTTGTTTGGCGTTCCCTCCCCTAATGTTGTCCTCCAGATCGTCGATAGCCGTCGTGAACTCTTCCAAGGTGATATTTGGTGAGTAATAACACGAGTAGATTCGTACGCCGCAGACTCTTACCCATACATAGCCATTTCCTCTGTCTCCAGCATCCTGGATGATGTTGTCTCCTCGTACATACACCGCCGCTCTGCCCCCTGTGTCGCTACACCACGATCTTGCCGAGATGTTTCGATATTGCTCCGCCACGATTACAACATCCGTATCTCGCGCTGCAGCCGTGTGTAACAAAAGATCCTGCGCCGCACTGCAGTGGTTCACATTGGTCTGGAGGAATGTCAAGCCCTCTTTTCCTCAGCAGCTGCCCTCACGGCCTTACACCATTTGCTGCCTGGATAATGACCACAATCCTCCACTCCCATGTCATTACACGGGGTGCAGAAGGGTTTCTCCTTGCAGTCTCTCGCCTGATGGTCCAGTTTGCCGCACGTGAGGCAGCACTTTCTCCTGTCCACCGTTCCTCTGCAGTTCCTCTGCACCATCCCCCGAAAGGATCAGTCTCCTGCTACGTGCACGTCGTTGATCCTGGGTAATGCTGAGAGCAGGACACCCATAAACGCCTATTATATTGGTTCAGCCAGAGGAGCTAAAATGCTGATTACACATATGCTGATTTTTATATCTCGAAAACCGTCCTTTTTTCCCAGAACTTTGAGACTTTTGATCAGGACTATGCCAACTACATTATAATCAAATGGTAGCCAAATAAACTGAATGGTTATGGGGGTCGCTAATTACGAATCTTGGGAAATTTTTCGCATTTCGGTCGGCCATCTTGGATCCTCCATTTTGAATGTATAAAATCCGTCTTCGGATTCATAATCAGCGACCCCGAAAACCCCCGAGAACTCAGTTGCATTAAGCTTGGGTAATTTTTTGCGTTTCGGTCGGCCATTTTGAATTTTCAAAATCTGACGTCAGATTCATAATCAGCGACCCCGAAAACTCTCGAGTAACAATTTTCAGCTGTTTTCCGCGTAAAAAAAAGCAAAGGGTTACTTTCATATATTAAAAATAAAATTATTTTTCTCTATATCGAAGGAGGACAGTGTCGCCATTTTGAATCATCAAAAAACCCACACGGCAGATGAAAGTAGACACGATTAGCTAAATTTTCCGCCCTGAACAAAATTTTTTGGTTCATATGAATTCTGGTCGCATAGGTGGCCCGGTTGACAGAGAATGCCCCATATCTATATATTTATTCGCGTTTAGCTATGTAGACAAACGGTACGCTAGCGCGAGCGACACTACCCGTTCGATTAGGAACGAACAGTCTGAATACACTTGCGATTCGAATAACACGCAAGCTAATTAACCGGGCGTCATTACTAGAACCTGTAATAATTACCAAATGAAGTTTCAAGACACCAATTAAGATTATCCATTTGTTTTACAAATTATCCTTAAAACATTCTTACCGAAGGCACAGCAAGTACTACGGTCTATATTATGTAGAAATCTTAATTGACGCTACTTTTCGCCTAGTTCAGAAATGGATGTCAATGTAGTTTCTAACAGGCCTTTGTTTCTATATCGGCGGCTTATTGCAAAATTATTATTACAAAATTTATTCATCAGTCCCTCAATACAGCGTTTAAAATCGATCCCGCAAACCACAAGATGAGCCTCTACGACTAGTGGTTTATATTTATCTGAAAAATAGCTTTCGAAAAAGCATGAACTCGACCCATTTTCGTCTTCAAAATTTTCATGGTTTTCATGGACCATCGTTCTCCACATTCTCTTTTGGAATTGGGGTTACGACTCCCCCCCCCCCTAAAATAGCTTTTTAATTATTGGTTTTTCAAGTTTAATTGAACATAATAATTACACATCCAATTTCTCTGCAAATGGTATAATGATTTAATGACTTATGTTTGACCCGTTTATTGCACATTTCTCTAATCATATCAAATGTATATGTTCTAGAGTCGAGTAAACGTAACTGCAGAGGGTGGCATTGCAAGTACACAGACCAAGAAGTTTACAATATTGACTGATTTGGAAAATATATCACATTCCGAACCTGAAGTGAGTTTTAATAGATATGATTTACTTAATTCGTGAAAAACGGAATGCATTATGTAATTTTTCATTGATTATAGAATTGGCAATCCACTATACGACCAACTATAGCTTTGGAGAAAGAGCTAGCAGTATTGCAGAACAAATGTCATAATGTAGCAGAAGAACGAGATACTGTTAATAAAAATGTTTTAGACATTGTTCGTCGCGTCAACTCCAAAAAGGTAAAACAGCAAGACATAGGAGAAATTATTAAAAAATTGAAAGAAAAGGAGACGTTTAGAAACAAAATGTATGTATTACTGTTGATCTTAAATAATAGGTAGTAAGATCCAAATATTATGTTATTTGAGAATCTGTCTTGTAGTTTAAAATATTTTTTTATTTATTCGATTAACGGCTACGTAGCGTTTAGGTATAAAATAAATCGGAATAGAGCAATAATTCAGTATAAAAAAATACACATAAAAAAGCATGTTAGTGTCGCGAAAATCTCAATTTCATTACTGAACATTTCAAATTTCTCGAAGAGTCTATATTTGCAATATTTTGAGGGACAAACGTTGCTGCTTTGAATTCGAAATTTAGTCTATTTTTTTAATTATTTATGTTTATTGCTACATTCAAACAATCTCTCTATAACAAATTGAGTTAAATTGAGGCGTTTTTAAGTTTAAACTACTTATATATTCTTGAATTCTTATTAAGTCGAAAATTTAAACGAATGGTTCAAACTACTTTGTCTCCATAAGCTCGTCATTTTCGTTCAAAATGAATGGTACCTTTCCAAAGAGCAACTTTTAAGATACAAAATTTGGACATTTGAAGATGGAGAAATAACGAGTTCTGTAGTAAATTTATAATTAATACCGCAGCACATCGCCGATCAAGTGGCCGGGGAACAATGTTCCGAAAATCAACATACCGAAAGGCCAAATTTTCGATTTAGCATGGCTCCAGCTTGATTTTCTTCACTTTGCCTTTGAAAATTTGAGAAAAAGAAACCCAATTATAATACCTTGGACTCAAGCAATATCTAAATTTTAGCCTTTCGGGATTTCGATTTTCGGAACTTAGTTCCCCGGCCGATCAAGTTCACGAGATGTTAAATAATTAACACATTAACCGCGGAACGCACTGGAATTTAACCTAGAGTTTAGCGTTTGTTTCTCGGATGAAACGTATAAGGAAAGAAATGGTGAGTGCACGACTTTTATTGTTTCACGATTGCTCTTTTGAGTGACAATGAGAAAACTTTTTAAAAAAATTCAAATTCAAACATTTTTTTCAAAGAATGCAAAAAGCCATGATCTTCACACCCATTTTTTTCGTTTCTCATAGTTGTCAAAATCCATTTGTATCAAATTAAAATAAGTCACAAACGAGCACCCGATGTGTCCACTAAAATCCATCATACTTTATTTTTTTTATTGTCTTATTAACAAGATGGCCGTCGGTACGACGAAATATTTGTGTATTTTTCAAAATTGCCCATTGTTATATCCTTGCGTAACGGCAAAACCGTATTTTCAGAAGAACCCACATTTTACTAATACCAAACCACCATGCTGACCAGAACTAAAAACGATCATCTAACACATACTAACAACACTCAAATTCCAGTATGAACATACGTGTAGATAAACTAGAAAGATGATTCAGAATTACAGGAAAACCTTGAAAGCCAAATTCATTCCCACGACAACATTGGGAAAATAATATTAACTCTCCAAAAAATATAAATAAAAACAAAACCCAAAAGTTACACGCACAATTGGTCGTTGAAGTAATTTATTCAATTCTATGAAAATATTCTAAGAAAACTCAATCTTTCAAATTTTTCTACATAACGAAACACAGCCCATTTAAAATAGCTTGATTAAAAAAGGATGCTTGGCAGCATAGCGCCTACCGTTCCTGTAAGTCATAAAAATCTCCAAATACAGATAACGGCACCAAGGACATAAGAGGGTGCATACATCTGCTTAAGTAAAGTAAAAAAGCCAAACCAGTTTTAGATTTAACAATATGCATATTTATATTAATGTTTTTCGTCAATACTTTTGAGTTTTCTAAATTGCAAATTCCGAAAGACAGTAAACTCTAGGCGGAATTTATCCTATCGATTATCAGAAAAACTACAGCACTCTTTACATTGCGGAAAATACAAATTACAATAAGCAAATAGATGAAAAATATAAACATGTACGTTGAGTAGACCAACACCAATCCGAATGTCTAGAATAAGTTAATAATAAGTTTTTTGATATAATGTCTGCCTACGATTTGCGAATCACTCTCTTTAAATAAAGAACAAACGTCAATTGACGATAGAATTAGGAAACTGATCCGGTTATCTCCACTTGTATAAATATTATTGTTAAGCCGAACAACAGTAACTAAATGTAAATAAAAGTACCTACAGTTATAAGCTGTAAGATATTTCAAATCGGAACGTGCTACCACACTCGCTCGTTTTTTTCACGGTAAACATTAAAATAAAGGAACCAATCACGACACCGAAGAGAACTTATCATGACAATAGAAGCTGGAAATAACAATGGAAGCAATTGAATCATTGTTTAAATTATCATTGCTTATAACGACTACGATAAAAGGCGTATAACTTATGCAGGAAATAGTTTATAAAGATAAAAATTTGCAAACACATCAAATATACTGTTGTAAATATGGAAAATATCGTTTTTAAACAATTCGCGACTTGAATCATTGGTTAAATTAGCATTGTTTATAACGATTTCTGTAAAAGGCATATAACATGTGCAGGAAATTGTTTATCAAGTTAAAATTTTGAGACAACTTCAAAAATAATGTTGGTAATATGGAAAACATCATTTCTAAACAATTCGCGACTGGAATCATTGTTTAAATTATCATTGTTTATAACGACTTCTGAAAAAGGCGAATAAAATGCGCAGGAAATTGTTTATAAAGCTAACATTTTATAAAGACTTCAAAAATACCCTTGGAAATAAGGAAAATATTGGATTGAAACAATTCGCGACTAGAATGATTGCTTAAATTATCATTGTTTATAACGATTTCTGTAAAAGCCATGTAACTTGTACAGGATATTGTTTATAAAGTTAAAATTTTGCAACCACTTAAAAAATACTATTGGAAATATGGAAAATAGCGTTTTGAAACAATTCGCGACTTGAATCATTAGATAAATTATCATTGTCCATAACGATTTCTGTAAAAGGCGTATAACATGTGCAGGAAATTGTTTATAACGCTAAAATTTTATAAACACTTCATAAATATCCTTGGAAATAAGGAAAATATTGGTTTGAAACAATTCGCGACTGGAATCATTGTTTTTAACGATTTCTATAAAAGTCGTAAAACTTGGGCAAGAAATTGTTTATAAAGTTAAAATTTTGCAAACACATATTTCGAACAGTATTTTTGAAGTGTTTGTGTTATATAGACACAGGGTGATTCTCCATTGAATGACTTTCGGTTAACAGTAGATTCTGTGATAAATTCTAAGAACATTTTTCCTTTGAAACAAATTTGTGCGATGTATAGTTTTCAAATTATTTAGCATTAAAGTCAGCCAATAGGAACAGGAGTTGCTTGATTGTCGTGACGATTGCATTGTCAGCGAACATCGAAATCGTCGCGACAATCAAGCAACTCCTGTTCCTATTGGCTGACTTTAATGTTATATAATTTGAAAACTATACATCGCATCGAATTATATAACATTAAAGTCAGCCAATAGGAACAGGAGTTGCTTGATTGTCGCGACGATTTCGATGTTCGCTGACAATGCAATCGTCACGACAATCAAGCAACTCCTGTTCCTATTGGCTGACTTTAATGCTAAATAATTTGAAAACTATACATCGCACAAATTTTGTTCAAAGGAAAAATGTACTTAGAATTTATCACAGAATCTACTGTTAACCGAAAGTCATTCAATGGAGAATCACCCTGTATAGCCTGACTGATACGTTCTCATCCAGCAGATTGCTATGTGATGAGAACGCTAGCCTAACCATTCATTATAACGAGTCCCTCAAACTTCTTTAAGCTTATTATAGTTTAAAAAAATTAGACGCCTATGAAAAATAATGCTATAACATCTCAAAAATATTAAAACTGAACAACGATGAGAACGTTTGACATGTAGCACGTATGTACACATGCATATCTTCAGTGTACGTATAGTGTTTTTTTATGTCCTTCTTTTATGGTTTCTTTATCTACAAAGTTTTCTTTAGGTAGAATTTACTTTTATTTATCCTATTTTCTATATCATATATTCAAACCCATTAATAAATCAAAAAATAGAAATATATATAATGCACATGTAGTGATTGTAAGTTTGTAACGATAAGATGACCCTCCGTGGTGCAATCGAGGGGGTCTTCTCAATACTTCTCATCGTCGGATATATTCAGCACCAACGTTAAGTTACGAGGATGGGTAGTCTAGAGAAACTCGTAATTCTAAAGAACTAACAAAAAAGATAATTATGTTTATTCTAGACTTTACAAAGAAGCCAAAAGAAAACCCTAATCGTTTACACTTATGTACACGGCTATGCTACAATTAGTATAAAATTTAAGGGCAAGTAATAATCGAACCGAGTGCAAAACCGGTACGATGAAGCGGTTCCTCCTTCGGAAAATTTTCCCCTTCGCTGAGGCATTGTGGTTACTGCCTCTACGAGTAAATTGTACTCAGATCTATGGAAAAGAAAAAAACAATTTATTCCTTGTAGGTTGAAGGTACAGGCGCGGGTTTTTGCGGCTCTGGCGGTTGCAGGGCGAAAAACGCGGTACGGACGCGACCCATTTCTGGAGCATGCAAGCAGTTAGGGTCTAAATGTACCCCAGCGATAGATACGGCTCTTACTGGGCCCTGATCACTTATCGGAACGAAACGGGTTCTATACGCTTCAGGTTTGGCCGCTCTAGACCACCGGATACTGCCCGAAAATGCACTCCCGCTGTGAGAGATTTAACCATTCCGTAACTTTTTCCCCTCACTGTATAAGGTTATCAGTAACTGGTTAATGTACAATCGGCTTTGTGGCTCGGGCGGTAAGCAGCAACTCGCTGTTGGTAAGACGAGCCACGTTGTTTTGTTTACGGTTCGAAAATATTGTTTATCTGGCGTAAATCGATTCATGACCGCTGCTGTACTTGGTGTAGGTTTCTGCAGTTCTTACATTTCATACGCGAATGTGAAATATGGCGCCATCTTCTTTAGTCGATCTGCAGCTCTCGTAAATAACATAATTGAATATATGATAAAAACTGTGTAAAAGGGCGATTCCGCCCGTTAAATAATAATAACAAAAATATAGAATAAGCGTAAACTACAAACTTAACCTTAAGTAAATGGTACGGCCCATTTATGGTACGCTGTGCTACTTGTGAAGACTTGCAATACTGATGAGGATAATCCTTGCAAACACTAATTATTTTCACATGTTTACAATTTTATTCAATCGTTTTTTATCGCCAAGTTAGTGTCATATACGATCTTTGATTGAGTTTCAATGTTATTGGTTGGAAACTATGTTTATCACGCAAAATTTGAAACTCTCACAACTTGGTTCGTTTCACGTATAAGATCATTTATCAAAGAACGCTGCACATTGTAGAATAAATTTGGGTTATGTTAAATATGCTGATTGCGATGTATGTTGTACTTCTTCCGACGCTGATTAAAAGTTAAATTTGCAACAACACTCTACAATTACTGGTTTGCAATTTATCGGCGATTAAAAGTCACGTTGCGGGTGGGTTATGGTAAATTGACTGTAGCGCGAGTTCGTGAGATGTATTTTCTTTCGACGGCTTTTTAAATGTTGGTCTGTAAATTCGTGTGGAATTTTTAAACTCAATATATATCTTCGATATCTTCGATATTAATAATTTTGCTTAATACATAATAACTTTTTGACGAAGTTTCATATAAGAGGGTAAAAAAAATATCGATACATATTTATCGTTAGTTTAAAGTTATATTGGATCTGTATTATATACCATATATATCACATATCATACAGGGTGTCCCACAAGTTTGGAAACGGTCTTGTAACTTTTGAAAGAAAACAAATTTTAAAAATTGTTGAAACACGTGAAACGATATTTCAAAAAAGCTACCGTTTTTTAGGGGTTCCCCCCCTCCCCCAAGGGGGGGTCGTGGGGCACCAGGGAAGATGAATATCTTAAATGGCAACATGGGTCGAGTGAGGGCTCATTCGAAAGGTCTCTTCGAGACGAATACAAAATACTGGTCATAGATGGCGCTGCGATCACTTATCGCGGAATTATTCGACTTTTAACATTTTTAATTTAGTTACTTCTGAACAAATAAAGATTTCGAAAATCGCTGAAGTCGTGAAACTATTTATCAAAAATGCTATCATCTCTGAGGGGTTCCACCCCCCCCCCCACTCCAAGGGGGGCGTGGAGCACGAAGAGGAATGAATATCGTAAATGGCAACATCGGTCGAGTGGGGGCTCATTTAAAAGGGCTCTTCGAGGCGAATACAAAACACTGGTCATAGATGGCGTTCTAATCATTTATCGCCGAATTATTCATCGTTTGAAATTCTCAGAAACCAATATTCGGATGCTACACACCACACAATATTTGTAGCGAGTGAAAATGCCTAAGCACCCTCCTCTTTTACACGGGCTTGGGACCGTCATAGGCAGAGTTTTGCTAATTTTTTATATATATTTTTTCTTTTTTGTTTTTTTTTAATTTTCTTTCGTTTTTTGTGTTTTATTTTCTATAGTATTGATCGCCTATTAAAAAGTGTGTTTCAAAATAATTTATTTCATGTGCTCAAATTGAGCACCAGCAACTTCCTGATACTGCTCCAGTCTTAAATAGAATTCGCCTAATACTTTCAGCCTCATATCTCTTGAAATAAGATGTACTTCCTGGATTATTCGTCCTCGTAGTTCTTGCAAGTTGGCGGGTTTCGTCTTGTATACCCTGTCTTTGAGGTATCCCCACAAGAAATAATCCAATGAGGTTAGGTCTGGTGATCTGGGTGGGCATTCGATGTAACCATGCCTTCCCATCCATCGCTGTGGAAATGTTTCATCTAGGAATTGTCGAACCGGTGTCACATAATGTGGTGTCGCACAATCTTGTTGAAACCAAGCATTTTGTATATCATCATTGTACATGTTTCGTATTGCAGGTATAACTTCATGTTGAAGTAATTCAAGATAAATGTTTCCATTTAAATTCCCGTCAATAAAAAACGGTCCGACAATTCCTTTTTCACAAATATCTGCCCATACATTCAACTACTGATGCTATTGTGTACGAATATCTGACATCCAGTGTGGATTTTCATTACTCCAATATCGGAAACTATGACAGTTTACTGCTCCGTCTAAATGAAACGTGGCTTCATCGGAAAAGATAATACGATTCAACAGAGTATTATCATTATCAAGGCGCTGCATAAATGTATCGCAAAATTCAACTCTTTTACCATAATCTACTTCTCTGAGTTTTTGAGTAAATTTTATTTTAAAAGGATGCCATTTCTCATTTGATAGCAGACGATGAACACGCATTCTAGAAATACCGATTGCCTGTGCCGCTTTCCTTACACTAAATTTTCTTTCCTTTTACAAATGTTTGCATAACTTCCAAACTTCCATCGTTGTATGTTGCTGATTTCGATCGCCCCCTTCGTGGACGGTCTTTTACAGTACCTGTATCATGAAATCGTTGTACTGTTTTCTGCACAGTCTACTCAGATATCGGCGGGCGGTCTGGATGCGAATCATTGAAAAATGTAGCGGCTTCCTCGTAAGATCGAGCCAGATTTCCGCAATATAATAGATGAAATATTTTTGTACCAATAATAATATGACTAAAAATATCAATAGAAAATCGATTCAAACTAAGTATACGAGTCGGAACTCACTGGTTTGAATGTAATATTTGGTATAACGAATATGTGGCGAAAAGCTTCTTTAATATTCCAAACGTACATCCATTCCTCTAACCGACGCAAGATAGCGAAAGTCACGTCTGTGACTAGCGGTGAAATGAGGAACTACAAAGCGAGTATTTTCTTGTGGGGATACCTCAAAGACGGGGTATACACGACCAAACCCGCCAACTTGCGAGAACAACGAGGACGAATAATCCAGGAAGTACATCTTATTTCAAGAGATATGAGGCTGAAAGTATGGGGCGAATTCTATTTAAGACTGGGGCAGTGTCAGGAAGTTACGGGTGCTCAATTTGAGCACATGAAATGAATTTTTTTGAAATACACTTTTTAAACGGCGATCAATACTATAGAAAATAAAACACAAAAAACGAAAGAAAATTTAAAAAAAAAAACAAAAAAGAAAAAATGTAAAAAAAAAGTAGCAAAACTCTGCCTATGACGGTCCCAAGTCCGTGTAAAAAAGGAGGGTGCTTAGGCATTTTTAATCGTTACAAATATTGTGTGGTATGTTAGATCCGAATATTGGTTTCTGAGATTAGAAATTTCATACGATGAATAATTCGGCGATAAATGATTATAACGCCATCTATGACCAGTGTTTTGTATTCGTCTCGAAGAGACTTTCAAATGAGCCCCCACTCAACCCACATTGCCATTTAAGCTATTCATCCACCTTCGTGCCCCACGTCCCCCCTTGGTGAAGTGTAAACGACAAAAATGAAATTTTTAAATTTAAACCATTTTTTAAACGGCCATATCTCGAAAACTATTATTCAGAGAAAAAAAATGTCAAATTCGAAAATGTGCAGAAATGCCTACATTTTTTACTGGTGTAAATGATATAAACAAAATATTATTGTTTATAACAAATTTTCAAGATTATTTTGTTGTAACTCAATTTTCGCTCGATATGCCATTTTTTTTTCGTGCCATGAACAAAAGTTGTTCGCAAAAGTATTTTCTTTAATTTGGCAAAATTTCAGTTTGTCATCTTTGAAACTGGCTTTGTAATGTTAAGAAAACCGAGCGCATGAGTGTCCGCTCGCGCCGGCCGGGCCGCTAACAGATACGGACGACCCGGCCGTATCAGCGCTCTATCCCCCTTTCCAGGCACATGCAGTATATGCCTTACTGTGTGTTTGTAAAATTGTCAGGTATATAGATGGTGTTAAGTAAATAGAATTTACCCCGATGTTTTTTCCTACATACATATTTTTATTTGGGTCATTACTTGGAAAATGAAAGAGGGGTTTGTTTAAAAACATGCACATCGTTCATTTATGTAGAACTTTTTTTCCAAGTTGGATCAGTCTTTAGGTTACTTTGGCACTGAGCACATCAGTTTTTAGTTATATTATCCAAAAGACAATTCGATAATTTTTGAAAATCTGCGTTTTTATCTCGAAAAATGCCGTTTAAAGAGTGCTGTAATCCGTTCAAATCACATATTACTCGTCGACTGAAGGTTTTTAAGGTAAGTGGTAATTTACTTAATCATAAATTGTTGAAACGTGGCGATTTTATTTGCAATAGTTGTCGTATTCACTGTTACAAGGACTTAAAAGATTTGCTTTCTAATAATTCGGAATGCTGTAATGATGAAACGGTATTACAACTTGAAAATGTTGCAGAACCGTACTGCAATGTGAATGAT
Source organism: Trichopria drosophilae (assembly GCA_030407085.1). Lineage (NCBI taxonomy): Eukaryota > Metazoa > Arthropoda > Insecta > Hymenoptera > Diapriidae > Trichopria > Trichopria drosophilae. Next base: position 145,931,885 of record CM059582.1, on the reverse strand, counting down.
GCTGTTGAAGACATGGATTACGAATTATCACACGATGATCTAAAGAAAGATGTCATTCAAGCATTAAACAGATTATTTCAACTATTTGGTCAACTGCAGAAAAAATGCATATACTTACTGTTTTACCTTTGACTTGGAGTTCAATAGACATGAGAAGAGAAATTGAGTGCACTGAATATTCAGCAAAGGCTGCAAAAAAATTACGTAGAAAAAGGGGAATTCTGTCATATCCCGATTTAAGACGTGGAAATAGTGTATCCGAAGATATAATTACTCTTGTGCGAGAGTTTTATTGCAGTGATGATATCAGCCGCGTGTGCCCTGGCCACAAAGATTTCATTACAGTAAGAAAGGAAGGAAAAAAATCACACGAGCAGAAACGTTTATTGTTGCAAAATTTGAAGGAAATCTACGCATTATTCATTGAAGATCACTCTGACATAAAAATCGGGTTCTCAAAATTCTGTGAATTTCGTCCTAAACAATGCATTTTGGTTGATAGTACTGACGGCTCCCATAATGTTTGCGTTTGCACATATCATCAAAATACAAAAGTAATGATTGCGGGTGCTAAATTATCAACTCTTTTTGAAAAGAACAATACAGAAAAGGTTCCTATAACGTATCATGATATGTTAAAACTTATGATGTGCGAGTGTACTACGTATGAATGCCACTTTAGAAAATGTCAACAATGTCCGGGATTTATAAAAATATATAATCAATTGGAAAATATTTTTGATAAAAACAATATTAACAGGTTTGTATTCAAGGAATGGAAGTGTCTGAATAATCGATGGGATTTTGTACAATCTGAATACAACAGAGAAGAATATTTGAAAGAACTTGAATCTCGAATATGTAAACTTCAGATTCACAATTTCATAGCCCGAAACCAAAGCAATTTTATAAAAATGAAAAAAGAAAATCTACGCTCTGATTAAGTGATGGTAGTGGGCGATTTCTCAGAAAATTATTCCTTTATAATACAGGATGAAATTCAAAGTCATCACTGGTCTCAGAATCAAGTTACAATCCATCCATTCGTAATCTATACAAAAGCAAATGACGCAGATAATATGATTAAACATAAAAGCTTTTTATTGATATCAGAATATCTAAAACACGACACAAATGCCTTGTACTTATTCCAGACGAAACTGATTGAATATTTGAAAATAAATCAACCAAATATTAAGAAAATTATATACGTATCTGATGGTGCAGCATCCCAATATAAAAATAAATATAATTTCATAAATTTAGCTCATCATTATGCAGATTTCAAAATAGAAGCTGAGTGGCATTTTTTTGCAACTTCACATGGTAAAGCGCATGCGACGGTGTTGGTGGTACTGTAAAGAGATTGGCAAGACGCGCAAGTTTGCAGAAAGTGAACGACGGAAAGTCGATGTAATTAAATTGCATACTTTCAGAATGTTCAAAATTTCAATGTACAGAAAAGCATTTTGTAAAAAAATATATTTTCATAGAGATAAAAACACAGATAGGAATGTAATGTATACCTGGAAAGGGGGAATAGCGCTGATACGGCCGGGTCGTCCGTACCTGTTAGCGGCCCGGCCGGCGCGTGCGGACACTCATGCGCTCGGTTTTCTTAACAGTACAAAGCCAGTTTCAAAGATGACAAACTGAAATTTTGCCAAATTAAAGAAAATACTTTTGCGAACAACTTTTGTTCATGGCACGAAAAAAAAATGGCATATCGAGCGAAAATTGAGTTACAACAAAATAATCTTGAAAATTTGTTATAAACAATAATATTTTGTTTATATCATTTACACCAGTAAAAAATGTAGGCATTTCTGCACATTTTCGAATTTGACATTTTTTTTCTCTGAATAATAGTTTTCGAGATATGGCCGTTTAAAAAATGGTTTAAATTTAAAAATTTCATTTTTGTCGTTTACACTTTTATCAATAACTTTTGAACAAATTAATATTTTGAGCTGAAATTTATAGGATAGGCTTATCTTTACGCATTCTAAACGTAGTTCAGTTTTGAATAAGATCTGAAACTTGACTCCGAAACGTTGGCGATCTCACATGGAATGCCCCAGAGGTATTGAATCACAGCGATATTTCATCCAATACTGAATAATTAAATTTCAGTTTATATTCATAAAAATTTGAGAATATCTATACATTCGATAACATAAAAAACGCAAGTAGATAGCGTTATTTTAAAAAATACATGAAAAATTTACTTTTTTTTAATAACCACTTGTAATTAAAACCTATTCAAAAAAGTAGTTGTAAACATTCCATCTAATTTGTTCATTATAAAGCATTTTTAATATCATATTTATACTGTTAAGTAAAAAATGAACATTAACCCCATTTATAGATTTGAACCAATTGTAATGTTTTTTTTTCATACATATACTCACTACCTGCCACTTTTTTCAATACATTAACATGTTCACAATAAAAAAATAGTACTTTTTTTCCAGATTTTTAAAAATACCCTAATTATGCTCAAAGTAAGTAGCTTATTTGACATCAAATACTCCCCCTCCTCCCCTTATTCAAAATCATAATATTACTATACTAAAGGTTTTAAAAACAGTATCCCAAAATTTTGCAGAAAACTGTTTTATATGACAAAAAAAGTCATCGCCATTTTTTAAAGTGTCTTGACCTTGAAATGACCTTGAACGTACCGTAGATCTCATCCTTCATCACCATAAGAATCTTCAAGAGCCTGCACACCTTTAGAAGAACAAAACCGTTCAATAAAAACCAGTAATTAGAAAAGTCAATAATTGAGCTTGTTTTTTTCATTGACCTCTAAATAACAAAAAATATTCAAGGTCATATTTTTGTACATTTTTCTAAGAGCTACAAGTCTATTATGGTACTTTTAAAAAAATAGTTATATAGGTATGCTAAAATGCAGGAAAAAGAATTTTTTAAAGAAATTAGAAATTTGACCTTGGATTTGAAGGTGAAGAATAAACTGTTTAAGGACGGGACTATTTTTCCCGTATTCGATATTTCAAGAACTTTTAAATGCATTTTGATTTTTTGTCTACGTCAGTAATATAGGGGTACCGATAGCCAGACGTAAACACCCCCCACTCCTCCACCTTGAGGTAGGTCTGGCGCCAGACGGCACGCGCGCCTTGGGATAGGTCAGGGGTTAATGACCTCATAAAGAGGTGATAATGGTTATTAATGGGTAATTAATGTCAAAACAAATAATAAAAATGTCACTAAATAATGTTAATTGGGTAATTAATGCCGCATACCACCAATTTATGGTCGTAATTAACACTACCACCATCTCGTTCGCTTTGTTAATATTCTGACGTATACAAAAACGTACGGGGTACCTTTGGCCGCTACGCGAGACTGGCAGACGAATCTTGAGATAGGTCATGGGTTAATGGCCTCGTAAAGAGATGTTAGTGGTTATTAATGGATAATTAATATCAAAACAAACAATAAAAACGCCCCGCCTTGCGAGGTAGCTCTGTAGTCTGGCCTAAACAAACCTGTACGGGGTCCCTTTGGCCGGAACGTGAGGTAGGTCATGGTTCAACGACCTCTCGACGACTATTTGTTAGTTTTCGTGTTTGGCTTCTTATGATGATTCAGCCCCCACTCTTCCTTATTATTTATTAAGATTTACCAATACTTAACGCCGCGAGTCCGCTTGTAAGTCGAAACCGAGAGACTGTAATTTCCTACGACGTTGAAAAGAACACGTGGTGTTTATATTCGAGTGACCTAGTTTTCTAGGAAAATCTTGAAGTCGAAGGGGAGATAAGCTTCTAGAAGTAAGCTGGAAATCATAGCATACAAAGTAATACATGTAGAATCTGGAATCCCTCTAAACAACTACTTTATTATAATAGTTTCTTAGAAATCTCCTGAAAATACGAAGGGAAGATTTGACAAAGATAAAATAAGAAAACATTAGATTTGTTAAAAACACATTTTATTCAAACATAGCACATTTTAAACGTACAAGATTGGATACATTTGTTATTATATTGTCCGCCATAATTAAGAGCGAAATAATAATTCAAGAGCGGAATCGAAGCGTACCTCTATACGTAAGCAACCGTTCTTTACGAGGTTCCAATGAGTAGCGCAACTTGCAGAAAGATCAGACGTTGGATCAAAAACAAACCGACAATAGCCGTTTGCAAATTCATCCCTCGAGATTTCGTTCGCCTCATTCATGAAATGAATACCTGTGCCTGAAAACAGCGTGTGATACGAATAGCGATGAATTTGTTTTGAAATTTGGCTGTAATGGTTTGATAGGGATTTGTGTGCCGTCGATGTATAACGATAAAAAGTTAATACCATCATTTTTAAAATTGAATGGATTAAGTCGACGATCGCCGTTAAAAGCTTTATTGTCTACAAAACCGATAACCACCCTTTTCGGTAACTGTCCGAGAATAACTTTATCAAGTGTATCTCCGAGTACTCCGTTATGTAGTGCAAACGATTTGACCTCGACCCTGGTGAGAGGATATTTTGCTGTAGTATTTGACAAGGTTTTTGGCTCAGTCCATTATATTTCGAACAAAGTCGGTGGGAGCCGATTTTTAAAAAATTTGATACTTTCAGAAATCATTCTATAAGTCATCTCGAGTACGAAATGAAAAGAATTTATTTTTACTCGATCTCGCTAAATATGAGTTTAAAGTATCGAAGATACGGAAAACTGTAACATTTTTAGCAAGCAGAAAATTGATTAAAAAACATCGATACATCTTTGAAAATATAAAAAACGATATTTTTGTTCTTTAGAATAATTTATCATATTTTATCGATTACAAACGTGAATCGTATAATGTAACAGGTAAAATTAGATTCCAAAATTGGCATGCCAAATAACCTCATTTCCCGACTTTTAACTACCTTTTGTAATGAACTGGAGTTATTGAAATAAGTTTTAACTCACCGAATATGAAGTAAATGAGACGAACTTACAAATGTACCTTGTACTTTCTTCATTATTACTTTAAATATGTAACCAATTTGCATCTGAAAATCCGCACTTCTCGCATTTTCGCAACCTTCACGACCCCATATCTCCGTTAAAGAAAAATTTAAAAAATTGAAACTTTGGGAATATTTAAAACAAACCTTCGTCTTCACGCACTAAAATTTTCCCGTTGGTCCCGTGCCTAGTTTCGGAAATATTAGTATTTAAAAATTGTACTTTATTTTAAGGTTAAATGTTCGCTTAGCGCAATCGATGGCGTTCGATGTCGGTAAAATTTCAAATTCAAAAATGATGAAATATCCTTTTTATTTATAATTTTCAATATTTTATTGTTTTTTCGCTATTGAAATAAGTTTTAACTCACCGAATATGAAGTAAATGAGACGAACTTAAAAATGCACCTTGTACTTTCTTCATTATTACTTTAAATGTGTAAAAAATTTGCATCTAAAAATCTGCACTTCTCGCATTTTCGCGACCTTTACGACCCAATATCTCCGTTAAAGAAAAATTTAAAAAATTGAAACTCTGGGAATATTTAAAACAAACCTTCGTCTTCACGCACTAAAATTTTCCCGTTGGTCCCGTGCCTAGTTTGGGAAATATTAGTATTTAAAAATTGTACTTTATTTTCAGGTTAAATGTTCGCTTAGCGCAATCGATGGCGTTCGATGTCGGTAAAATTTCAAATTCAAAAATGATGAAATATCCTTTTTATTTATAATTTTCAATATTTTATTATTTTTTCGCTACATAGCGATAATATTATTGTTGTTATTTTTTATATGCATTAATTTATTTCAAACTCGGAATTTATTTAAAGAGTTACTTAAAATTGACTATACTATGTATATACAGGGTGGCCGATTTATCTGAAGACATCGAAATATCTCGAGAACTATGCACAGAATCAAAAAAGTTGTCGGATGAAAGTTGTTCGACACGAAGGGGGGCATCCAGTGATAATTAAATTTACCCCCTCCCCCATCCCCTGGGGGTGGAGTGGGGGCAAAAACAATAAAACTTAAATAGGAACCCCCAGTTTTTATTGCAGATTTGGATTCTCCGGAAAAAAGTACACCAATTTGCCCTAGGAGCTATTGCATTTTGGTTCACAGGTGGCGCTGTAATCGATAAAAATCCAAATTTATCTGAAGACATTGAAATACCTCGAGAACTATGCACAGAATCAAAAAAGTTGTCGGATGAAAGTTGTTCGACACGGAGGGGGGCATCCAGGGGGCAAATAGGGACAATGTGATCCCTTTATGAAAATTTAATATTAAAAATTCTAATATTAGAATTTTTAATATTAGAATTTTTAATATTAGAATTTAGTAATATCAATTGCGAAAATTGTTATTCTGAATATGAAATTTTAATAATGTCCATTCGAAAAATTAAGATTATGAATAATTGATATTCTTCATATTAAAAATCAAAACTGATTACATAAAAATTGTGCATACAATATGGAAGCAATTTTATAAATAAGTTTTCTACCTTCAATTAAATTACATTTTAGGTTTTAAATTTATTATTTAATAAACAAAAAGAGGACATCACCCAATTCATTAAAAAACGCGTCATGTCCCTTCACTCAGCTCATTCATTCTCTCTCTGTATGTTTTTTCCGAAATGAGAATAAATAAGCTGAGCATTGACGGTCAAACCAGCTTCTATTAAACAAAACGAAACTCTTACTTCATTTGGGGATTTCGTCGCCATCTACCGGACCACGAGAGAACTCACGTGGTTTCATACATGTACATCGCTTGCATTTCGGCCATCACCGGCGCCGGTTCTGTTACATAACGCTAGAGGGCGACATAACTCGAAAATAAAGTAGCATATCATTTTATACATAAGTTGAGTCACACGTAACCAGTTCACCTACATTTTTCTCTACTTTCCTGAAGGGAAGTAAATGGATATCGCGACTTTCTAATCCCCATATTAAAATTTAGTATTCACGGTCTCTCAGTGTAAGACTGTTTTTGAAGTCCATTGTATTGGTAGTAATTCGGTCGGAGGTCACTTTGCTTTTAGAATAACAACTTTCCGTTTTCGCGACTATTTTTTGTCTACCCTTCATTGCTTAAATCGAATTGCAAGTTAAAAATGAATCCTGCTACAGTTCCCGAAAAAATTGAAATGATTCTTATTTATGGTGAATGTAAGAGGAATATTGACGATGCTGTTGCGTTGTATGCTGAGCGTTTTCCAGATAATGCTCGCTCGCGTTCTTTTTTTTACAAAGTTGTGAATGCCTTTTACTCTGATGGCAGCGTACAAATGAAAAAAAGGAAGCGAAGATTAACAGTTACAGGAGAAGCTAACGAAGTAGCTGTACTAGCAGCTATTCACCAAAATCCACATGTAAGCACACGACAATTACATCGCGATTCCGGCATTTCCAGAGACAGTATTCAAAGAATATTGCATGGTCATAAGTTTCACCCATATCACATTTCACTGCACCAGGAACTAGATGGCGATGATTTTCATAACCGCGTGGTGTTTTGTGAATGGGCATTTCAAAAAATGCAAACGAACCACAATTTCTTTGCTAATGTATTATTTTCAGATGAATCTACATTCACGAACCATGGTGGCGTTAATAGGCATAATATGCATTATTGGAGCGTAGAAAATCCCCATTGGTTACGACAAGTTAATCATCAACGTCCTTGGTCGATGAACGTTTGGTGTGGAATCATAGGAAATAAACTCATTGTTCCTTATTTCATTGAAGGTAATTTCAATGGAACAAAATATCGAGATTTCCTAGAACAAGAAGTACCATTACTACTTGAGGATGTTGTTATGGACGTCCGACGGACAATGTGGTTTCAGCATGATGGTTGCCCAGCACATTTTTCAAGAGTAGCAAGGGAAATACTAGACCGTCATTACAATGGTAGGTGGATTGGTAGAGGTGGCCCCATTAATTGGCCTGCGAGGTCACCTGATCTAACATCTCTGGATTTCTTCCTATGGGGTTATCTAAAAGGTAAGGTTTATGAACAAGTACCAACGACTCGTGAAAACATGGTGGAACGCATAAGAACTGCTTGCGCAGAAATTTCTGCAGATATGATTCTATCATGTATAAAGTCATTTGAAGAAAGAATAAATAAATGCATTGAAGTGGAAGGTCAACATTTCGAACACTTACTCAAGTAAGTGAACAGTGAGACAGTGAGAGGCAAGGGGACTCACGTAAAACAAGCACCCCAAAGGGAACAGAAAAATACTACGTCCACGTCGTTGTTCCTGGGTAACGCTAAATGTATTTTTTCCCGGCTTTGTTAGAATGACCGTATTCCATATCCGCTACGCGGGCAAAAATTGTCAATATTGGAGAATGCAAATCTGCAATAAAAACTGGGGGTTCCTATATAAGTTTTATTGTTTTTGCCCCCACTCCACCCCCAATTTCATTATTACTGGATGCCCCCCTTCGTGTCGAACAACTTTCATCCGACAACTTTTTTGATTCTGTGCATAGTTCTCGAGATATTTCAATGTCTTCGGATAAAATTGGATTTTTATCGATTACAGCGCCACCTGTGAACCAAAATGCAATAGCTCCTAGGTCAAATTCGTGTACTTTTTTCCGGAGAATCCAAATCTGCAATAAAAAATGGGGGTTCCTATTTAAGTTTTATTGTTTTTGCCCCCACTCCACCTCCAGGGGATGGGGGAGGGGGTAAATTTAATTATCACTGGATGCCCCCCTTCGTGTCGAACAACTTTCATCCGACAACTTTTTTGATTCTGTGCATAGTTCTCGAGATATTTCGATGTCTTCAGATAAATCGGCCACCCTGTATAATATGCCGAAATGTCAAATTAAGTTTTATTTTCAATGTCGACGGACCGTTCAACCATTACTCCAAATTTAATTATCTCTGATACGTACTGAAAATTTCGTAACTGCCGATTCGTCTATGAGAGTAAACGAATCTTTAGAGCGGACGAGACGCAAGCGTATTTCGACACCGTTTAGCATGAATTTATCCTGATTGAGAATATCGTAGTGCAAATGTTCGATGAGATCCACTGTTTGAGAATTTTCAGTGTATTTTTTACGCTTAGTTAGTCCAACATTATTCGCACTTGAGGGTAACGAATCCATGAATCCCAGTGTCTTTATACCAAAGCGTCGTAGTTAAATGTGAAGCCTTCGCCTCTGGACCGTAATTCAATAGTGTCTCAATGTACGATCGGCAGGCGTAGGTATTATTAGGTGGTGATACAAGTTTTTGGTTAAAGAACACATCTACCTGGTTAAACGTTAAATGCAAAAAGTTATTCACAGGTGCAACTTTGGCGTTGTCTTCTGCATTGTTTGGTTGAATACGAGCTTTCAGACTAATCATCGTATGCGCAAGGTCAATGACCTGGTACAACAAATTCTATCGGTGAGTCATCTGTTAAGGAAGATACAGGTTTGTAGTGTACCCAGTGCGAGCTCTCGATCGTCGTTTGTATCGGGGGTAGCGTGAAGAGGTCAAGCTCGGATTTCATGCACTCGCACGAGTGTGAATGGAGGAAAAACAATATTTCTATTTTTATCTAAATATGTCGTTGGAATCAGTATTACGTTTTCGCTTTCTACACTTTCCGTTATTTGTCTTCCTTCTCTTCTGAGTTTTCTTCTTCTTTAACGGCTTCTTCCTCTTCTTTTTGGTTTTCCCGCACTCTATTTATCTTTCGTTTCGCCCCCCCCCCCCCCCCCCGATTTGGTTTTGCGTAATTTATGGGTGCTGCGACGACGCGAGGATCTATTTTTGCTAAACTTTTATATCCCGAACCAGACATAATTTTTCAAAGTTTCTCTCTTGCTCTATCTGTGAGGTTTTTTCCAGATTCCTTTGCACGATTTCTTAACGATTCCTTGATCGAAACTTTCTTCTCGCCGACATCTTCGATTACATTTATTCCAGCACGTAAGGTCTCTTTACCAACTGCAGCAGCGCCTTTACCTAATAACGGTAATATGCGTCTAAACAATCCTCCATCTCCATCAAATTTGTCGACCTCTACCGAACAAGTTTCCACCACCACCAAAACCATTACCAGCCTGTTCGTCGTAGTATGTTATGTAATGATTCAACATTGTAGACCCATTCAATATTGTCTTTTAAAGTGAAGAGTGACGGTCAACGTTCCGTACTCGAATGGTATTGATAAATCTGCGTGGTCTCTTATATCTATTGTAATATCGCGAAATCTTTTTGACAAAAGAGGAATGTAATTGGGCGGTGAAAAATGCCTTACCACAGTTTCGCCGTAATTATAATTTTTTCCACCGATATTGACAATTCGCAATAAAGTCATTTGCGAATCACCGACAATGTTCGGTTCAGAAATATCGGTGTAGACAAAGAACTGATCGGGGATTGCACGGGACAAACTAGCAGGGTAGTACCGATGTATTCGATTTTTCTTATCAGCTTCTTCTCCCTTTTCAGGAGTAATGTCCTCTATATCGGGAAGTCCGAGAATCCTATTTACTGAACAGTGAAAAAGAAAGTAATGTGATTTTTTACAATCTTTTTGCATTCAAAACGAAGAAACGATGCCCCCGCGTGTATTTGCATAATTGAATTGTAAGTGTACTCCGTCTGAAAATTGGTCGTAGAAAACTTTTAGACGATCATTGATTCCGTCTACAAAATCAGATACACTATTGTAATAACCTTCGGAAATATTAACACTGGTTGTATCGATAACTTGCAGTCCATCGGCCCCAATCTCCAAGCTTCCAAATGTGAATGAATTATTATTACGTCTTATATGTACAACACTCTAAGGTACATGAATTTCTGATAAACCAACTAACCAGTTTCCCGTTAATTCAATTTCCTTGGGAAGAACTGTCGTGAATCTTGTCGTTGTATTATCGGGAAAATATTTCATGCTACTGTTGCTGGGTAAAACTACACAAAATTCTTCCATTTGCGAATGGTGCATTTTAAAGACTATTTAAACTCGCGGCGGGGATCCACGAATTGAATTCTTCGGGATAACCGACCCAACTAACAAAGTATTGTTTTTTCACGCCTTGACCTTTAGAACGAATCACACGGTCAATTTCAAATTCTTGTTCGGTTCGGACTTTCGAGACTGACTCTAGTTCTTGCGGATAAAAATAACCCTCAATCTCGTGGCCGTTCAAGTCTTCGAGCTCGTAAAGGAAAAGATTTTGACGTTTTAAAACAGACTTTATACGAAAAATTTCTTCACTCCAACCTCGCTCGTAGCCTTTCTTGAATGCGTTTTTAGCACTACTGATTCGAACGCGATCACCTTTTTCACATTTATATGATTTGTTTCGTAGTTGCGTGTCATTTTTATACTTGTGTGAAAAGAATTGTTATAGGCAACGGTAATTTTTTGCAAAATATCAACGTAATGCCTGGTATTTTTATGCGTAAAATAACGCCATATTCACTCCTTAAGTGTACGATTGAACCTTTCGACGATTGCTTCTTTTACATCGGGGTTGCTACGGGTAACGCGAAACTGAATATCCATTTCACGTAGATAATTTTGCACTGGTTTACCGATAAATTCCTTTCCGCGATCTGTCTGAAGAACGACCGGTAACCGACCATCGTTTCTACCGAAAATTCTTTTAAACCCAGCCAGAACTCCAAGGGCACTTTTATCCCGAAGTGATCCGACCCATACATATTTACTCAATACATCTATGACGACAAGCACGTAACTTTTATTGTCGTTATAAGTTTTAAGGGAGCGTAAATCTACGAGATCGGCTTCCCAGAGGTCGTCAATATTTGTAACGGAATATCTTAAACGCTGAAAACATCTTTTGATAGGTCTGTGTAGAGTTAGGCGTCTTTCTGGTTTAACCACTCGGGAATGTTTTACTCGGGAACGTGATACTTTTTGAGACGAATAATCTTTCGGGCGCCGGAGTACCCTACCGGGTGTAAAGGATCGTAATAAATACGCTGCAAATCGTTTTCCGGTACAATTCGAGATCCAGCCATTCCATCTGTCCTGAATTATAGTGTTTTCCTTCTTGTTGCGTTTTTTCTGTTTCTCTCTCCCTGTCACTGCCCTCCTTGTCGTCGTCGACGACGACACTTTTCGACAAGTTTTTTCGGAATCTCGCAGCGTTAATAATAATAATAATAATAATAATAATAATAATAATAATAATAATAATAATAACCGGCCCAAAGGGAATGATGCGTAACACAATGCAGCTATGCAAAAAGCTGCATCTTAGCCTATCTTCCCAAATGGCCTACTCTCACCTCCACGTGTGCTTATTACAAACGGGTGTCCCGGGACAACAACCCCAACATGCCCACGGACGATTTCAGTGGACGGAGGATCTCAGGCAAGATCTAATGCACTGCTACGAGGAGAGCTGTCCGCAACAGAGAGGCTACATGGCGCGAATGCACAGTCAGTTTGCAGTAATGCATCCCGAACTGGCAGATCGCTTTTCTCAACAACAACTGAGAGATTATGTGGCCTATCTGAGGCGGACAGGTTTCGTTGTTCCCAGCTGTCAACCGGTACCGGATGTGCGGGCAATAACAACTGAGCCCGTACGCGGTGCTGGGAGAGATGCTCCACATTATGAAAGCACGACACTCGTGTTTAGGCGGAATTTAACAACGAAAGTTTTGCCTAAGCAACGAGAAATAGAGAGAGCAAATAGCCTACTTCTAGATGCTCTTCCAGATGACTGCGACCTGTGGCAAGTCAATTGTGCCGTTTACGAGGCTGCAAGTGATCTGGTGATTCCGCGAAATCTGGTACAGATATCGGGGAGTCGGCAGATTACAAAACGCATGTCTCAATTGAACGGCAAGATTCGACTGACACGGAAACTCGCTTCCCGAATTCAGTGTGTGATCGACTATTTAACATCTGGCCGTTCATTTACGGCTAAAGTCAAGAAGTTCGCACAACAACTGCGGACGTACTATCACACACTGAACAAGCTGAAGTTGCTCAACATCAAGCAACGTTTGGCTGATAAAATTCGGGTTTTGGCGGATGCCAAAAACAGGCTGCAAAGACGGGAGGATGGAATTCGACAAAATGCAATATTTTGGACGAATCCTTCCAACCTCTTCAAACATCGTATCGCAGCCTCAAGCGAGTTTCCGTCGATAACCGCAGTTGAGGAATTCTGGGGGAGCATCTACGAGAAAACATCTAGGCTTAATGCAGACACTCCAGGTATTGAAATCTTCACCGAGTTGTGCGACGAAGTCACACAACAAAGTGAAGATTGCCCACCCGTCAGTGCATTAGAGGTGAAAAATGCCATCACAGGAGCGAAGAATTTCTCCTCGCCGGGCTGGGATGGAATTAACAACTATTGGTGGAAGAAGTTCACTTCTGTCCATCAACACCTAGCCCGAATATTCACCTCTGATATAAATGGAGACCAACCCATTCCGCACTGGCTGGTGGAGGGCCGAACGACACTGATCCCAAAATCGGGAGACTTGTCCGATCCGAGAAACCATAGACCGATCACGTGTCTCAATACGTTATACAAATTGTTCACTAACATCTTGAACGAACGTATTGAGAAATCCGTGAAACCGGTGTGGCAACGGATAGTAGAACAACGAGGCTGCAAAATGGGTGTATCCGGCTGCAAGGACAACTTGCTTATCGACAGGTGTGTTTGTCAGGACGCAGTCCAGTACAAGCGTAACCTGTCGATAGCCTGGCTGGATTATATGAAGGCGTATGATTCAACATCGCACGAGCTTTTAAGCTTGTTGCTCAAACGCCTTTATGTCCACTCAAACATAGTGAGAATTGTAGAAGACCTGATGCCTCTTTGGAAAACACGCTTTGTCATGACATCGGGCAAGCGTCGAACCATGTCTAGACTGGTTCAATTCCAAAGAGGTGTCTATCAGGGAGATTCTCTGAGTCCTCTGCTCTTCTGCATCTCACTATTGCCTCTATCCGTTGCTCTCCGGAAATCTCAAGGGTACATGTGTGGATCGCCTGGTGAACGTGTACATAAGATCACCCATCTTTTCTATATGGATGATCTTAAATTATACGCATCAGGCGAAGATCAATTACATCGATCTCTGAACATCGCCCTCACATATTCGAGAGATATCGGTATGGAATTCGGATTGGACAAGTGTGCAGTCGTTCATTTGCACAGAGGAAGGTCAGGCTCCCATAACAACGATATGGAGCTCGTCAACGGAAATGTCATCCGCCACCTTAGCGCCGAAGAAGCCTACACATACCTGGGCGTACCTCAAAGGCATGTCCAGGATGTGCAGGCTGCTAAAACCACCATCATTAAGAAATACCGGCGCATTCTCCGTCAGATCTGGTCATCAGAATTGACCGGGAGAAATAAGGTGGCAGCCACGAATATGTTGGCCGTATCACCAGTGCTCTATTCTTTTGGAGCACTGAAGTGGAACGTTGACGAGCTAAGGGATCTTGACCGAAGCACACGGAAGATGATTTGTATGCAACGCAGTTTGCATCCAAGATCTTCCGTGGAACGACTGTATTTGCCCCGAAATATGGGAGGTCGTGGCCTTTTAAGCCTGGAGTGTATGCATGACCGATTGGTCCTCGAAACAGCTTGCGACGTGATTAATCGAACGGAGGATCCCCTGATGATGCTAGTACATCAGCATGAAATTCAGGGGAAGGGGGCGTTTTTGTACAACGCGGCGGAACGAGCCGCGCGAAACCTCGGTCTGGTTTTCAACGTGGGACGTAGTGGTGCACAGGAGGCTGAATCAATCATCAATCTGTGCCCAGTGCGTCTCAGGGCTAACATACGGAAGGAACAACTCCGTATGTTGGAGGGAAGGCATATCGACAAGCCGTTGCATGGACAATTCTTTCGAAATGTCCAACAACTTGGCTTGTCGGCAGAGATGACCTTCTCCTTCTTAAGATCAGCCGGCTTGAAATCCGAGACCGAGGGTTTTATCTTCTTGTGCCAGGATGGGGTCATCAATACCTTAGCGTATCGCCAGAACATCTTACACCAGGCGGTACAGAGTTCGCTTTGTAGATTGTGTAGATGTCATGCTGAGACACTAATGCATCTTTTGGCAGCATGTCCATTATATGCAGTTTCAGCATACATCGAACGTCACAATGCGGCTCTTCGAGTGCTGTATTACCATCTTCGCAGCACTTATGGTATTGATGCAACCCCAGTTTTGCCGTACGTCCCCACTGATATTGAATCCGTAGTCGGGAATGAGTCGGGCCGAATATACTGGAATTACTCATTCCCGACGAGCAGGCAAATATCAGCCAATAAGCCTGACATCGTCCTTGTTGACTTCGATGACAAATCCATCTTCGTCATCGAATTTTCTGCACCAGCAGAAACAAATATAGTCAGCAAATAGGACGAAAAACGGATGAAATATCAGGAACTCCTGTTCGAGATTCGCAAGCTGTATCGAGGATTCAAAATCAAGCTCGTCGTGCTGATAATTGGAGTGCTGGGAGGAATGAGACCAACTTTCCTCCAAAACATCAAAAGCATTCCGGCCTGTCGAGAACATGCAAATTCCATCGCAGGCCGAATGCAGAAAGCAGTGCTGCTGGGATCTCTCCGTCTACTGAGGTCACACGAGATCCTGTAACCACTAACCCAATGGTAGAGGGAGTGGTTACAGTTGCAAACGAAATGGCCCGGTGCAGTCTGCAGTGGAGGAGATGGATATCGGAGCCACTTTTCTGCTGCAGACTGCACAAGTGGATTCTGGAGGGCCAAGGGAGGTTAGGGTTTTAGTCGGTAAACTTTGCCGTTAACATCAAAGGTGAGGGAGTTCGACACACGGGGGGTTACACAACATCTTCAACCCCCTATGGTGCCTAACGCATTTCCCCCCTCCGTCAAAAGAAAAAAATAACGTCTTTATTAGCAATTACAAAAACAATACAGGATATAAATAATACAGAAATGCCAAAGGGCGAGCCACAGCAATAGCTGTTTTACAGACTGACCAGATTTATATCTCTAGATTTTTTACCAAATCGTGGAGTAGCGGCAAGCTTCCACAAAGATTTGTTGTTGATGGAACGTGGTGGGATACGTTCCGAGCGACGAATACGAATAAATTCTTCACGACCAACGGGTTGTGCGGACTTTCGCGCACGTGTTGCATCGTTGACAAGCTCGACAATGTCAGACCCGATGACCTCATAATCCTTCTCCTTGGACGTTACTTCATTTCGAGCTCCGAAAATTTCCTGTCCACTGTTTAGCGGCTTATGTTGTTGTTGTTGTTCCTGCTTCTGCTGATTCTTCTCATTCTTGATATGAGCACTATCTTCAATATCGCTAATGTCCTTTACATTCTGAAAGTTTGTTCGTTTTTCATCATATAATTGTTTGGTAAAAAAATGAAGATATCGTTGAAGCGTTCGAATGTACCGAGCGAGTTTACCACGCTCGTGAAAAATCTGTGCTGCCTCGCCGTCTTTAATATTAAACGTGGAAATATTATCACAATCAAACGTCTTATTATTATCTCCACCCTGTAGGATATTAGACAATTCCTCGTCCAATCGCGATAGCGCTGTGCCGGGTGTTTGCGCCGTTCTCTTATCCTCACTCGCCCCGTGTACTTCACTTTCGGGAACTAGTATCATTTTCTGTGCATACTCCATACGGTCAACGTTTTTTAATCACTACCGCTGCCGCCGATTAATTTCGAAAAAATGGCGCTGATAACCAGTGCCAGAAGAAGCGGTATCCAATGTCCAGCTCTTTGTAAAATAAGCCGTCTTTTTCGTTTCCAGGTACGGTTACCACCACCACCACCACCACCGTGGTCCGTTCGTCCGGAAATATACGTGCACGAAATCTGAAATCATCCGGCGTGCTTTGTTTAAGATCAAAGAGAAGATCACCACGTGGGCTATGAGTTGCATCTCTGTACGCTTCTTGGAGAAACTTTGAATTTTCCGGGTATACTTGACGTGCGAGATGCTGAATTTGAGCCCTATCTCGAGGATTTTTAAACAAAACCAGGTAATTGCTATTAAGTGAAATGTCGCGCTGTCCACGACCCTGATGAAAAATATTTTGCGTAATGAAAATTACACTCATATTTTTATGGTGACTACCTTTAGTAAAGAGATCCATGATGGTATTATTCGATGATTCGCGCATAAGATCGTCGATTATTATTAATTTTTTACTATTGTTGTCCTTTGAATAATCATCGGGGTTCGGTAGACCTTCTAGAAATTCGATTCCACGACGCGCTGCAGACGATTTTCCACCCAAGACCATTTTATTACGATACTCATCTTGCCATTCGGCGTAATAAAAAATCACCCGATCGAAGTAAACGTCCGCTAATAATGACAAATTTCTTAAAAATTTTGTCACGAAAACTGTTTTACCACATCCTGTGGGACCACATACCATACACGTCCACGGATGTTTCCATCTCGTGTCCATAGAGGGTTTTGAACTTGAAGACATTTTTTGTTTGTTTGCAGAGCAACCGTTCACTGTACTCTACCGTAAACGACTGAATGTTAAAATAAAATAAAAATAATAGTAATAATAACAATAACAACTAGTTGTACAGTAATAAATATACTTTGCGCAAACACATTCCTACAACTGCGGCGGCGGCGGCGGCGGCGGCCCCCGGGGCGCGCGGCTCTCGCAAGCTCATTTATCGCGAGTAGCTCTTACGGCTGGGGCACCGTGAGCTCATTTACCGCGGGGAGCTCACCCTCCCTCCGGGGTCTTTCGCGAGCTTGACAACCGCGAATATCGAAGAGGGGGCCCCCTCTTCCATAACATCGCTTGTAAGACAACAAACCCGCGTTATACATGTAATGTGTGTGTGTGTGTGTGTGTGTGTGTGTGTGTGTGTGTGTGTGTGTGTGTGTGTATGTGTGTGTGTGTGTGTGTGTGTGTGTGTGTGTGTGTGTGTGTGTGTGTGTGTGTGTGTGTGTGTGTGTGTGTGTGTGTGTGTGTGTGTGTGTGTGTGTGTGTGTGTGTGCGTGTGTGTGGAAGGTTAAAAAAACTTCATAAAATATGCTCATGTACCTCTTTGAAGAAATATCCGTATATACTTACATAAATACAGATACATGTACACCTACGGAGAATATTCCGTAGAAGAGATGTATTATGCAACGATAAAAACGATCAAACAACATCAAAGACAGCGACCCATCTTACGAGAATAGTTCTTGCCAACAAGTGGATCTTTTGCTCCAAGATTGCGGGTGAGGAAGTGGTGTTTTTTACAAATAGGTTGAAATATTAATAGGTAATTTATTTCATGTATGATGATACGTTTTATTATTCATATCAATTTTTACAGTACCACGTTAAACGTGGTTTTTGTATTTTCGATGATTATTTCTAAAAATAATACAACAAGTTCATACATAGTTATGTTTAACAGTCCATCTGCAAAGAAAGCCTTTGACACTTGTGTTTTCATATAATTACAAATTTGTTCACATTCATTTATAAGAATTTACTCGATGCGTAGATCGCACGGTAAGTTTTTATAATTTTGAGAAAGAAGATACCGCAGAATTTCATCCTCGATTCGAAATCTGCATTTTTGTACATCTTCGAAAATTTCGTTTAGTTTTTTCATTCGTTCATCGACACAGATCACTAGTCTCTTCAAACCATCAAATGTGGTTTTCTGCATTACGATCGATGGTGTAAAAGTTCTCCTTCTCAATACTCTGTTATCAGATGCTTCCTTCTTTGCCCTCTTTCGCGGTGGTGGTGACGGCGGTGATTGGTTTGCAGATTCAATATCCCTATGTTTTTCAGGTGTTTTTAAGATATTCTTAGCTAGTAATGTCGGCGCCTTCTGCATTTCGTTGTTTTCGAGCGTTGCGGGTACTGCTGTCGCTGCTACCTTCTCCCCATCATCACCCTTATTATCATTTTCAGTGGTGGTAGTGGTGGGGATTTGTTTGAAAACGGCCGCTTTCGCACCGTTCGATGTCGTAAGGATGATTTTAAAATCTTTCACGTTTATTTTCGCATCGCGTAATGTTGATGCTCATTTAAAATACGAGTCGTCGAAATATGAAGAAACGGTATCAATTACCTTTGTGAACTTTGACCAACTATCTGATAGCATTGTTAGAACGATAGATGATTGATTGTTGAAAATTTTTACAACGGGTACGAATAAACCCACATCGGTAGGTGCCATTCCGACGGAAAGTCTCTTGCTCGATGATTTGTTCAATGAATATGTGGTTGACAAAAGCAACGATTGTGTATTGCGAATACCATTCTCCACTGTAGGTGACATGTGAGCACTCTTTTCATTAGGAGATTGATATGCTTCGGTAGAGGAACTCTCGCTCACGATTGTGGATGAGGATGATGATGTTGGTGGTAGCGGTATCGACGACATTCCATCATCGTTTTCGTCATACGTTTGAGTTTCTTGATGCACAATTTGAGTAGCGAGTGAATGC
Source organism: Trichopria drosophilae (assembly GCA_030407085.1). Taxonomy (NCBI): domain Eukaryota; kingdom Metazoa; phylum Arthropoda; class Insecta; order Hymenoptera; family Diapriidae; genus Trichopria; species Trichopria drosophilae. The sequence goes on along the minus strand of CM059582.1, from coordinate 145,912,393 downwards.
GTATCATCCGTACTTTTTCTCATTATCAAGGGCTGGAGCCTGTCGAACCATTTCCATAATCTCGGAAATTCTTTCCACAGTTTTTGTTAGAAATTTCAAACAACACGATGTAACGACCACGTTCACTATTTAAAACAATATGCTACACTGCATGCTCTTTTTAACAAAAACTCACAATAACTGTACGTTTACGTTGTAGGAAAAGTGAGTATAAGCGCAATACGTAAAGTTCGTTATAACTGCGTGCAAGCGACTGTGCCTTTTCCTGCTGAGGTCGCTGGTTAAATACGCTAGTGTTACAACGACCCAAAAAGTAACTCGTACATATAAATACACACACACACACACACACACACACACACACACACACACACACACACACACACACACACACACACACACACACACACACACACACACACACACACACACACACACACACACACACACACACACACACACACACAGACACGCACGCACGCACGTGCACACATACACACACTTGACTGCGCAAACACATATTGTTAATGAAAAGCATTTAAACTCGGGTTCAGCGAAGACAACGAAAAAAAAATACAAGAAAATCATAGTATTTTCATGTCTAAAAGTTTTTGTAAATGTCCTAAAGAGAAGACTTAAACGGAGGAGGAGCCCATAAAGTAGCAAATATATTTGCCTTTCTTAAATTTTTAAAACTCTCGACTCCGCCGAACGACCGGTCTCTGCGAGCAAACGAAATCATTTCGAGAAAAGCCATCTACTCTGCTTTATGTAATAGTTTTCATCTTGTATGTAAGACATTTCTTATCAGTTATATTTTGCACGAAAGAAGATCATAAAATGTCTAAATAATTTGAGAGTTTTTGAAAACACTCGAAACGGAAGCTTACCATACACTATAACTGCCTTTTTGTTTGCAAAATAAAAAGAATGGTCAAGGAACTACGATAAGAGCTGTTGATCAAATTAAATTAAGATAGCAATGCTTAGAATTTCCGTAAAAGTTAGTACCGCGCCGGCAGTTATAAATTAGACGAACGACTTTTGTCGTACGCCCGTTAAGATCGTTCGTCCCGTTGACGGTCGAGTTCCTATCTTTTTGTTAATCGACTCATCGACTTGGACGATCGACTTTTCCCGAAGTTTACACGGCACTGACTCGAAATTTACAGTGACGATATGAAAATACACAAATGTCGACACTTGGACCAGAATATAGACATTACAAGGGAATTTTCAGAGTTGGAATTTTAATACGTCACGAGAAAATTATCGTAACATAAAAGAATTTGAGGAAAGTGTAAAATTAAGTAATATTATTATTTATTATTATTTCTTTAGATATATTTTTTACAACATAGGTCTGTTGGCCCGACACTCGAGAAACCGGGTAAAAAGGAGCCGGTACTGACGCTATTGCGAACGGGATCGTTTTCCGTTTTTTTCTTTCGTACGGACTTTGGGACGGTTGTATCCTAAAACGGTCGTCGCTAATCCAATTGTCGGTGCACCCACACAACTCTGTCGTCGCACCTCAGACACACACACAACGAACACACCAAAATAATTAATTTTCTTAAATATAATTTCTTTAACCGCCAACTAATTTCCGCTGCTCGAATATTCGGGAACAATAATGTTTCTCGCGCGAAGAACAGGTAAGGTCTGGCGAGTTTCGCGGGTCCTCGCCGGTGCGCGCCTCCCTCCCCGCACGCCCCTCGCGGTGAGTTCCATGGAACTCGACCATTGTTTACATTATTGGTAATAATCAGGCATGAGACATAACGTGATGCCACAGTAATTATAATAAAATTTTCATAAAAAGGCATTCACGTTACAACACGATACAGTTTTGGGGAATGTGAACCATCTCGCAAGCTGGCACATTTAATATTTTACAAATGTGATGTGAGAAAATTATATTTTTCCCAATCACAGACATCATAGATGTATAAAACCAGCGATCATAGTTCCAAGTCCTCACTTGTGAAAATCTTTTTCGCCGCGAACGTCTTCGTAATTTTTTCGAGAAGTATTTCTAATCAGCAAAAATGGAATTAGAGCTCTGCCAAATAATATTCGCAATCGTGGGGTACGTTGCTACAACAAATCATACCGATGTGTTAGTGTTAGTTGTTAGTGTTTTCGGGTTACGCTATAGTGTTAGTGCTCATCGTAAATCGTACGAGAGATTGTGCCACGATTTCCGACAATTGGTGCGGTACCTTTTGGAGTGCGAACATACAGTGTTTTGTGACATATATAAAAAGTTTATTGTAAAGTGCGATGTCGCGATGCGTCTCACCGGGAACGTACTCGTTTCCAGAGGAAAGCGGCATGACAAACTCTACAGGCGCATCATCGCAGAGTGCGAAGTGATTACGGGTAATTTTGTGTATTTTTTTGTAATACTAATGTTAATTTTCGTTCTTTCGCGTTTGAGATGGTGTAAAAAATGCCCCCTCCGGTCAACGCAAGCGGGATAGACAAATGTAAACGTCACGTAAGGAGTTTCAACCAATGAGGTATCGAACTTGATATCGCAATTAATTATGATTGGTGGAATTTCCCTACTTTACATTTACGTAAGAGGGTTTGAAGTATTACAAAAATTGTTTATCGACATCTTGTTTGTTTTTGCAGATGTTGTTCACGTATTGGACGATGTATCGTCCATCAATACAGGTGAACTTCTCTCGGAGCACGATTCGTTGACAATGGATGGCGCACAAAGCATCCGCAGCGATGATCTAACTAGAAAGTGCCCCGGGTGAATCCGCCAATTTTCGGCAACAACCAGTGCTGCAGGATGTTGCACACGAACCAGAGTATAGCTGTATACGCTATATCGCATCTATTAATAGTGGTAATGCTTTTTCTTATTTTTCAATAATATTGATACATGTACATTAAAAATATTTAACGTAATTGTTACATTTTTTATAATTTTCTTAGACTTTGAAAAAAGAAAGCGCTTGCGACTCGTGCAAGATTACGCCGAATATGGCCTTAAAATGGAGAGGGTGGCAAAATGATTGGAAACCCATTATGAATATTCGGATGGGGAAACCTTTCCATCCTTTAATCTCGGGATAATAATGAGATATGTCGATGCGACGTATTGCTCGAGTCTCGAGGAATAAAAATGTAACTTCTCGTTTTTTTTTTCGAAAATTATTATCATTGTCTAATGTATAAGATTATTTAGTAAGCGTTAATAATTTGTTTTCAAATCATGATGGCGCTCAAGGACAAGTCGGTGGAGGTTGTTCAGGTGCAACATCCGCCTATGAGGCCGACGACGAAAGCGATGATGACAACGACTTTTCCAACAACAGTGTCAGTACCGGTGATGCAGCATATACCCCCGACGCTGACGAAGAATATGATGACGAGGATGATGACACCGACGTTGGAGAAGAGTCTAGAAATGATGAACCAGCATCAGCGTTTTCCTCATCATCGCCAGCAGCTTCATCATCATCTTCATCATCAGGACCACCGGCAAGTAAATTCAAATTGCTAAGGATACATTCCGGTACTATAATCGATTTGAACTGTCGGGTCGTGAGATTCGTTTTAAAATAATAAAACCGAGCAATATAACGAATCCGATCAAATATATAGAAGGCGTTATACAAGAACTGTTTGACTTGATAACAACAACTATAGTTTTACGCGACGATAGCGGTGATTCCGACTTAATAGGTCTAACTTTTAACGGGTCTAATTTTTCAAAACCTGCCGGTTTATCTTTCCGAACTATCAGTAATTTCAACGCAACGGACATGTTAAATCTTATAACGTCTGTTGCGAAAAGCGCGTCGGGTATTGAATTAAATGGTGATTTTGTTATTGAAGTGCATCACGTTCGTGTTCCCCGCGGTCGGGGTAATAACAAAATAAACGAAGCTGCTTTCGGTAGCAAATCAGTCGTGTCGATTTGCAACGATGACAATCTCTGCTTTCCAAGGGCTCTTGCTATAGCCGAATACTTTTTAAACAAAAATTTAGTTTCCTCAGATATATGGCGTAAATCGTGGAAAAGCATATGTCGCCCCAATAGTAATTTACAATTAGAAAACGCGAAACGAATTATATCAGAGGCTAACGTTCGAATCCCTAAAAATGGTTGTTCAAAGCTTCAATTTCAGGAATTTCAACGATATTATGCGGGTAAAAATGTTGCCATTGTCATATACGATAGTAATGGTATCGGCAACGGCGAAGACTTAATATTTGACGGTCGTCGAGAATTCCGCTCGTTTCGTGGTGATACTATAAATATACTCTATCACGCAAGAGCGAACCATTTCTCGACGATCATAAATCTAGTGGGCGTGGTTGGGAAAAAACGCAGATATTGTCGATGTTGTAATAAACGCTATACAAGACCCGACTCGCACTCGTGTCCGTATACCTGCAACATATCTTTTTAGGAACCCGCATGCGAGAAGATTGGGAATAATTTTGTTTACTGCACCGTTTGCAAAAGACATTTTTACAACTACGATTGCTTCAATAAGCATCATACCCCCGGTTCATATTCTAAATTGTGTAAAGGTATGCGTAGTATTTGCGGTACTATACAAATTTGTAAAAGCTGCAACAAATGTGTAGATGTTAACTACGGGTCTCACATGTGCGGGTTAACGAAATGCAGACGTTGCAAAAGTCAACACGATATCAACTCGCATTGTTTTATGCAAAAAATTGCTACAAAAAATTCGAATCTTTCCTTGAGACCCCAACCAACATTATCATCACCGTTATCGTCGTCGTCGTCTTCGCCATCGCTGTCTTTGTCATCTTCCACACCTTTAAATACTAATGGGCGTGGTATCAATAATAGTGGTAGTATTAGTAGTAGCACCTCGCCGAATATTATTACAAGTCGCCCCCGTACGCGTTTTATTTTTTATGATTTTGAAACCCGACAAGACGTGGCGTATCGAGAAAATCCAGATATCAACCTCCACATCGTAAACCTTTGCGTCGCACATCAAGTATGTGAGTCATGCATCGATTTATTAGATATAAGTGGAATTTGTGAGTTTTGCGGACCACATGAATTTATTTTCAAACACGACCCAGTTAAAGAATTCATAGACTTTGCAGTACGCGAGAAACCGAGTTTTTCTAAAGTTGTTTGTATAGCGCACAGCGCGAAGGGCTTTGATGCACAGTTTATCCTGAGACATTTGATCGAACGTGAAAATGCCTTCAATAAATCATTAAAGCCGAGTGTAATTTTAAACGGAAAAAGCATTATAAAAATAGAATTCGATAAAAAAATTTTTATAAACAGTTTAAATTATTTCGATATAAAGTTAAGTGCTTTGCCTAAAGCATTTGGCCTTCCAGAACACACCAAGAAAGGTTATTTCCCTCACTTATTTAATACTCTCGAAAATACAGATTATGTCGGAGCATTTCCTGAAGCGCATTTTTACGCCCCCGATCGAATGTCGCCTGATGAGAGAGGAAAATTTTTCAGCTGGTATAACGACTGTATCGCTAGAAATGAGGTATTTGATATAAAACGCGATATGGAAGTATATTGCAAAATGGATGTCGATATTTTACGAAGAGCATACGTTGCTTTTCTTAAAATATTTCTCCAAAAAGGTAATGTTTGCCCTTTAGTGAGGCGGTAACATTAGCATCAGCATGTTCGCGCGTTTATCGGAAGAATTTTCTGAAACCCAACACTATCGGACTATTACCACCAGGAAACAGTTACAGACGCTGTAATCGCCAATCGAAGGTGGATATACAGTGGCTTCTTTGGTGTGAAAAGGTGCACGGTTGTGAAATTGTGCACGCAGGTCGTTCTCGAGAATATCGACTACCCGAAGGTCCACTAGTAGATGGTCTTACCACCAGATGAAAAGGATGTGATTAATAACGTCAAAGGCCACGTGTTTCAATTTCATGGGTGTTTTTTCCACGGTTGTCGATATTGTTTTTCGGAATTTAGAGATAAACTTATTTTTTCAAACGGTGAAAATTTCAATAAAGCTTATGCAAATACAATATCTACATCGCGTCTAAGACGCTCTTTCGGATACAAGCTTACCGAAAAATGGGAATGTACGTTTAATCCGGAGAAAAAAAGCAAATAGAGAACTTTCTGATTACGTGGAAAATCATCCAATGGCGTCTTACGTTGTTCTCGATCCGCGCGCTGCATTTTTTGGCGGACGAACGGGAAATACCGCAACATATTACACTGTCAAAAATAATGAAAAAATTAAGTATGTAGATGTATGTTCGCTATATCCATACATCTGCAAGATCGGTCGCTTCCCCGTAGGCCATCCAACCATTTATGTTGGAGAAGAATGTGCTGCCATCACGAGTCTAGAAGATCCAATTAATTTAGACGGGGTAGAAGGACTTATCATGTGTAAAGTACTACCACCCCGAAATCTATATCATGCGGTACTGCCTGTTAAAATGAATTCTCGGTTGTTATTTCCTCTCTGCCGAAGCTGTTGCGAGATCGAGTGGCAATCAGACTGTATACAAGAGAATGACGACGATAGAGTATTAACTGGGACGTGGGTGGTCGATGAGGTCAAGAAAGCTATTCAGAAAGGCTATAAAATCCGAGAAATACTCGAAATTTGGCAGTATAATATAATTCAATACAATCTTCAGACTCACGATGGTGGTCTGTTTTCGAAATACGTTCCTAAAAATGAAGCAAGAAGCGAGCGGCTGGCCTGCAGAATGTGTTGATGAGCAAACAAAAAGCTTGTACATAGAATCTTATGATCGGACCGAAGGGATAAAGCTCGAACAAAATAATATATAAAAAAATCCCGGTTTAAGAGCCGTTGCTAAACTGTGTTTAAATTCATTTTGGGGGAAATTTGGGCAACGCGAAAATCTGCAGCGTACAGAGATTATTTTCACGCGCCAAGACTTGCTTGAAATTTTCATAGATGTGACAAAGGAGGTTACTCAGATTCTTCCGGTAAATGACAAGATTATATTTGTCAATTGGGTCGACAGAAGCGAAACGGTCACACCATCAAATTGTACAAACGTGGTTATTGCAGCTTACACGACAGCTCAAGCGCGTTTGAAACTATACAGTTATTTAGAAAAATTGGATCGTCGCGTGCTTTATTTCGATACCGATTCAGTAATATATATATCTAATAAATCGATGACGTCACCCGAAGATTATGCACCGCCTTTGGGTAATTTTCTCGGTGACTTGACCGACGAGCGAGCGGATAACGGGTCGAGCGCGTATATTGAGACCTTTATCTCAAGGGATCCTAAATTTTACGCTCTTCGCGTGCGAACTGAAAACGATCAGTATTACGACAAAGTAAAGTCAAGGGTATTTCATTAAATTACGAAAATGGGAAAAAAATTAATTCGATTTATAAAATGATTATGGAAAGTGATTGTAATAATACTACTAATACCACTACGACCACTGGTACACTTCCAAAAATACGCATTAGATTTAACGCAATACGACGCACCGCCGTACATGAAATTGTAACGCGACCGGAAGAAAAAACATGTCAAATAGTGTTGAAAAAACGGCGTCTCGTTTCGACTCGCTACTCATTTCCTTTTGGGTACAAACAGTAAAGTAGATCACAATTGTAGCACACTTGGTAATTGTAAAATTTTGTACATACAAAAGATTTATCGTTTTTTGTGGAAAATTATAAATATAACAGGTTGAACATACATGTAATCAAATTAATAAGAATAAGAATAATGAAAAATTATTACAATATTTTATTTACCCTTACGATTGAACGCAAGTACAGATCATTCATCCCTTAATACAAGGTCACAGTCAACTCGGACGACTCCGGACCTCCTACATATTACGCAACATATTTCCCCGTTGCTTGTCGACTATACTCATAGGAATTCTTCGTATCTCCTCTTTCGTATTTTTAACGTCTTATCTCCCCTTCGTATTCAAATTTTTCCTAGAAAACTTGGTCCCCTCGAGTAAAAACCATGTGTGTGCTTCAACGTCGTATGAAATCACAGTCTCTCGTTTTCGACCTACAAGCGGACTGACACGTGCGCAACAAGTATATAAAGGTCATAGGTGTTATGTACTGGTAAATCTTAATAAATACTAAGGAGAAGTGGGGGCTGAATCATCATAAGAAGCCAAACACGAAAACTAACAAATAGTCGTCGAGAGGTCGTTGAACCATGACCTACCTCACGTTCCGGGCAAAGGGACCCCGTACAGGTTTGTTTACGCCAGACTACAGAGCTACCTTGCAAGGCGGGGCGTTTTTATTGTTTGTTTTGATATTAATTATCCATTAATAACCACTAACATCTCTTTACGAGGCCATTAACCCATGACCTATCTCAAATTTCGTCTGCCAGCCACGCGTAGCGGCCAGAGGTACCCCGTACGTTTTTGTTTACGTTAGTCTATTGACAAACCGTACAAGGCGGGAGTAGTGTTATTTACGGTCATAAATTATTTTTTTCTGACATTAATTACCCAATTAACATTATTTATTGACGTTTTTATTGCTTGTTTTGACATTAATTACCCATTAATAACCATTATCACCTCTTTATGAGGTCATTAACCCCTGACCTATCCGAAGGCGCGCGTGCCGTCTGGCGCCAGACCTACCTCAAGGTGGAGGAGTGGGGGGTGTTTACGTCTAGCTATCGGTACCCCTATACTACTTACGTCGTCTGAATCCCGAGATATTTGATTTTCTTGCAAGATCGGTTCAAATTGCCTATAGTGCGCCGATTTTGTATACATTTCGTGGAAATAAAGCGCGAACCCGGAAGAGTGACTATTAGAACAAGACAATAAATGCACATCAAGAAATATAACATAGGAGAAGAAAAGTATACCTGGCGAGGTTGTTGCATCATTCTTCAATTCGGTGCTTAGGAAGGTGGTCTTACGATCGTGACATGAAGGGGACGGCAAGCTTAAGTTAGCCTAGGTCATGCGGTGAGCCAGTGGAATTGAATGACATTGAATATCTTTCCTGATGGTCATACAGTTTGGTACAGGGGAAGTGATGATATCCGATTGAGGTATCGTCTGGTAGTGGGTCGCAAGATGACTCTTCCAGCAGCAGGTGGATCTCTCAAACTTGTACCGTTCTGATGGTACAACCGACCTACCCGTGGACGGGATCTCATCGATTAAAGCGGTAACGCTGCAGTAACAGACGCCTCCCATTGCCGGGATCAACATATTTATTTATTAAAGCGGTTGCGCTGCAGTAGCAGACGCATCCCATTGCAGGGATTACGATACTTATTGATTAAGGCGGTAGCGCTGCAGTAGCAGACGCCTCCCATTGCAGGGATCAAGATATTTCTCTATTAAGGCGGTAGCGCTGCAGTCGGAGCCGGCTCCCAATGCAGGGATCAGCATCTTCCTTTCGTGCATGGTCACTATAGCTTCGTAATATGTAACTGTCACGTATTGATAACCTCGGATATTATTGCAAGTCCTTATTTGATACATTACTGATACGTTTCCACTACATTTCTAGTTCGTTCCAATAGCCGCATTCATAACGTGTTATATACTTCATTTCAGATACGTAACACTCCCATAAACACAATACGTAGTGGATATGTATCGTTTATGTAAAATATTTATTTCAATTATATTGCAGAATTGTAACGTACATCCGAAGTAAAAAAATTTCGTACAAATTGAATATTTTTAATATACAATTTACTGTAACAAAATTTTCCCCAAAAGTGATTCTACATAATTTGTATATAAAATTTATCAAGTGTGAACAAAATTGTGTATAATGAAAAACTAGTTACCTTAGTTTGTTATTTTTCAAACTATAAAAAAATTATAGGGCGACTTAGACAATAACGGTGTGAGGGTGGAAAAATTAAGGAAGAGGGAATCTCATTTTTCCCTCACAAATCGAGCAAAATTAATTGTAATTTTATTAGTATTATAACATCTGAAACAAAAGAAATAAAATAAAATTAGTTAAAATACAAAGGATAAAAGAATATACATAGGACGGTTATCTTGGATTTCGGGGAAAATTAAGTCCTGTTCCTGGTATACGGCGACAGTTGGATTTTAAATCCTCCGGGTGGCATAAAAATAGGGCCAGGAACTCCAGGAGAAGTCACTTTTGGTGGAACCTTCGAAGTGTACAGGTAAGCAATAGTATAGTAAGAAATCAGAATTTCGTCACTGTACCCACTGCCGTAAGTAAGTCTCGAGAAAGAAAGGAATCAAAATTCTCTTCTCAAAACCTACTTGAACAGCCCGAGACCGTTGGCCGGAAGGGATTAGAATCCTGCCTGAGAAACGATAGAGTGCGGTCTTAAAATATCTCCTGGAATTGACTAAGAAATTAGAATTTCCTGTCAATTCCACGAATAGCAATAAAACCTAAACTCGAAAACTAATTCCCGAAACCGCGCAGTGAATAATTACGAAACGTGTTAACATGATACATATGTGGAATGCGAGAACGGAACTGGCACGAAGTTGAGCTAATGACAGATCTGGCGCGGTAACTAGACAGTATGCGCGGGATAAAAATCCTACCGCACTGTTAAGATGGGACTCTTCATATTTATTTCATGTGTATGGATACTAGCGTATGGATGTTTTCACACGATCATCGTGTCTAATCATTCACACGCTCATTGATCCAGGAGTCTTTCCGTGTAGATTTATCGGGCTGTACGAACTGCAGAAACCTACATCAAGTACAGCAGCGGTCATGAATCGATTTCCGTCAGATAAACTATATTTTCGAAACTTAAACAAACAACGTGGAATATCAAGCTGCTGGTTGAAAACGAAATCGAAAAATTGTTCACCGTACGGTGATCGTACTCACGACCTATGACTTTGTCGTCCAGTGCGTTACTGCCTGAATATAATTTATTTTTAAAATTTCCTATTTTTCTTTAGCTATTAGGTTACAAATAGCTGTATAACTGCAGCACCACACGAAATATATAGATATCAGATTCTAAAATGTGAAACCTTATTGCATACATTCCCAAAATTCGTATCGGTTAGGTATTCGAAACGAACATTACTATCGGTATTCCACAAAAAATAGATGTATCATAGCAACGATTCCAATACATGAATAGATGGGAACATGATACGTAAAGTATATGTACCACATATGTATTTGAAATTAAACGTATTTTTATTTAATTCGTATCTGATACATTGCAAATTGGTTTCCATCTCCGCTTTCATAACATGACACATAGTTACGTAACAAATATATATCTAATATATATCAGTTGATATCGAAATTATGTTACGTATCTGATATGTACTTATTTTTTGAGCTGTGCTGTATAGGGCTTCTGATATTTTGTTGTTTTTGCGAGAGGAACTTGTAGCACTTCTGTGGGCACTCTAGTTGCAAATGTTATGTTGAAATGAATTGAAACAGGTTGTACAGATACGGCGGAGTAGTAGAAGTTAATACATATCGCGTAATGGAAGATACAAAATTTCAAGATAAACCATTCTAATTTACGTCGATACGGAATAACGCTACATTCCCGTTTTAGGTTGAATATAAATCGCACACACGAATTAAGTAATCTCTGATATTTATCATTGCACGTTTGTGAGATATCGCAATATGACATGCAGCAATAATCTACCTATGGAAAGATAAAGGCAACAACTACAGTTTGTCTGAGTGTGACTGAGAGAACGTTCTTATTGTATTTGAGGCGATAGAGTGTGGAATTGAATCCTAGATTTACCGGTTCAGTAACGAGCTGAATTTGTACCCCGTCAACTTGAAGGGAAGGATAGTCCGATGTGTTGAATTTTTTAACAAACTATGAAGAGCCTAACACCATTCCTTTAGTCTTAATGCAATTAAGCGTTGAACTGCTTGCACAGTAATATTGTAATATTGCTTCAATATTTTCATTCAGTAAACAGATGGAAGATGCTAGTTCGGATTGTTTATATCATAACATAATTTGTAAATCGTCTGCATATAGGACATGAAACGAGTACTGAAGGATTGCTGAGCCGTCATTAATGAAAATAGAAAAAAGGAGCGAACCCCAAAATTTATCCTTGCAGAACCCCCGCAAGGATATCACTGTAGTCAGATATTTCCCTATTACTTTCTGTTACTGCTTGTTTACACCCTAGGGTGTAAGAGGCGAACCAACGAATGTTTGAGAAGTATTGAAACACTGATGGTGTCAAATGCCTCTGAAAAATGAAATAAAACCAGAATGGTTACCATCTGTTCATCCACTTCCTTCCTCATACAGTCACAGGCTGCTAACAAAGCAGTTTGGGTTCTATGAACCTTGCTGAAGCCTGATTGAAATCGATTTAAGAGATCTCTGGATACTAGATAGTCCATTATCTGTGCATATACTAAACGTTCTAATATTTTAGGTAATATGGACAGAATGGTAATGGAACGATAGTCAGACAAGTACTGAGGTGAAGGTATTTTATTAAAAAGCACAAATAGAGTTTTCTTCCATGCACCGAAAAATATGCCCTGTTGTAAAGAGTCGTTAATAATGACCAGTACATAATAATCAGTTATTGATGGTAGAGCTGATAAAAGGAGATGCAACTCAATACCATCTAACTGTCAGGGCCTTTGAAAAGATCAAAAGCAATATTAGCAGATGAATTCTGTAGACTAGTATTAGATATAGAAGTAAAAAATATATTTTCATCATTTAATGTGCATGAAGGGGTAGAGATGGTTTGACTTACACTTAATGAGACCCAATTTGCGCAGTTATGGCCACATTGCCGACGATACCGTAATACTTTGTAGACGTTCAGAGACGTAGGTTATATGGGCATAAAATGCGAGGCGACGTATCTTTTTTCTGTGCTCTTTATAGTCCACCCAAACAAGATCTCTATATCTCTTATTTTAGCTTTTATCCCGTAGTTTCATCAATTGAATAATTTCGTTTGTTATCCACGGTGAATATTTTTTCCGTGCTGTAAACGTTAAATTTGGCCTAATAACGCCAATGCTCAGGTTCGGTTTCCACCTTCATAAACTGTAGGTTCCGTCGCGATTTAGTCCCATATGGGTTCAGAATAGTCGACGTAAAATAATATAACAAAAAAAATTTGGTACACATTTATCGTACTATGATAGTAATTTCGTTATTTACGTTTCTACTTTATCATTGACATTGTTGTTTGTAGAATTACACAAGGAAGGCCAATCCGACTGCCGTAGCTCATCATTGCAAATCTTGCGGGAATAAATTCTAAAGTATAATTTTGTCCGGAGGGTGATTGAAACTTTTATGGCATAAGTAAGATCAATTAGATCATGATAAGATAAGTCTGGGCCACTAGTCTGACCATAGTTAAAAACCTTCTCAATCTCGTTCACCAAGCAATGGTCTATCCAAGTCTCAGACTTATTTGCACGGTATGATGAATAAAATCTTAAAATTGCAAAATTGTAGGTGTAAGCAAAGTTATGTAAATATTTGGATATACATAAAATAATTAGATGAACTGTTAGTTAAATTAAAATGAAGATCTCCAAAACATATAATATTTCTGTATACGTGTTGTGTTCTGATCAGTTCAACTTCGAGTTCATTGAAGAGACAAGTGTGGACGATAATTTGGAGGATGATAAATGGAGACTAGTAGACGCGGAGATGCAGAGGGAAAAGGCAATTCTACGAACACTAAATCGGTTTTAGACGTAATTAATCAAGATGGAAGCGAGGACGAGGCAAAAATAGTTGTAGAGCGAATAGAATTGTGTATGTAAATGCACATTCCTCCTCCTTTCTTACATTGACGGTCAGAACGATGTAAAACATAATTATTAATCAGATAGCCAAATGTTGAGGTACAAATGGCATGCCATTTGTTTTCAGTAAAATAGTGTCGAATTAGAGATATTTTTCCCTTGGCTTTCAAAGACTGCGCATTTAAGTGACATGTTTGCAAATTATTAACCACAGATAGAGAAGACGAGTAATTAGAACCGAGTTTATTATTAGGCGCCGAATCACAAGAATTATTATTGATATAATTAATCATAATATTTTCGCTAGACAGTTTATTTAAACCTAATGTTTTCACTGTGAGGCATTCATTTAAGTAAATCTGCATTTCGCTAAATGTGAGGCTAATATTATCAGCAATCAATATCTTGCGTTCGTTTAAAACCGCAAAGTAAAGTCTGAACGTAGCCCGGGATATGACAATCACGCCATTAATATTCTTGGAAAACCCTTGCTAGCAGTCTCTATTGTTTTCTGAAGGGGGTACTGATGTAATTGACGGGCTATTGATAACGCGGGACTGTAGTCGATGAATAGAGATCACATCAGTTGCTTAAAGGTTAACATTAAGTAGTTAATTACTTCACGTATTTTCAACACAATATCTCGAAGATCCTGTTCAGCAGATTACGGGACCCAGTGATAACCCGCAATTTATTTCGAATTTCATAGGCTTTAGTAGCTCTGTCTCTTAGCACTTTACTCATTTGGCTTTTAGAGTCGACACAGACAATTTTATATCTTTGTCAGATGCATGCATATCGAATACCTTATACAATTCAGCGGAAATATCGGTATGCCAATTATCATATTTAGTACATTATTCGGCATGTTGCTTATTATGCTTATCAGAATAGCGGATCCATTATGGCGGATATTTCTCTCTATTTTGAATTTCGAAAAACTCAAATCATCGGATTCGTAACCAGCGACCCCAACAACTCCTGAGTATAGATCTTCTTGAACGTTTCTGAAATTTTTTAAAATTTGTCCGTCATATTGGATCCACCATTTTGAATTTCGAAAAATTGATATAGGGTTCGGACTAAGCGGTCCCAAAAATATAAGTAACAGTAGTTAATAGTACACGTTAACTGCCGAATTTCTGTGGAATTGAATTCATCTTTAAAAAATGACATTTTTAAGCGTAAATTTATTTATAAGAAAAACAACAACAATAAAATTACTAAATATACTGTAATATTGACAAATATAAATCCCTTATCTTGTTAAAAATGCAACAAAAATGGAATATTATGTATAAATAAGAAAATATGACCAAAATAAGAAGGCTGAAAATGACGCCACTATAGTGGCGTCTGGGACTCAAAGGGTTAATAACTGATTCCATTTCAAATCATGCAGAGCCGCCGGGGTCATGTTCTCAGAACGCGCTGATATTAAAATGTGTTATTCTAGAGTAAAAATGAAGAGACACGTATTTTAGAATGCCCTGCGCTTGTAGAATTAGGGGAAATTAAACACACATTCCGCAGAAAGTGATTGTTATTTTTACAAAATCTTGTAATGCCGTTTCTCGCGGTATTATTTTTGGAGCGTTTTACCGCCATCGTCTCGGGGCCGGCTACCGACTCAGGTGGAGACTTTCACGGCGCGAGGTAGAGGCCCGACGACGTCGTTCGCCCGTCCGGACAATTAGTTGCCCGAGGCCGGCTAACTCGGGGTCTTTTCACAAGCCGCACTCGCACCCACGAGAGCAAGAGATCTCGTCCCAGACGGGGACGATTTCTCGCCTCCTCCCGCGCCTGAAAAGGGGCTCAAAAAACTCGCGGGGATTGCCACGCACTGCAATCCGTCTCTTTATCGACGAAAGGACAGGATGCATGCAAGAGGGAGGGTGCTGGCATAAAATGACGTCTTTATTTATCACCAAAATACGTATTATTTTCTTCTAAAAAGAATCGGCTCAAGGCCACTTACATTTGTCTCTTCTGACAGGAGTGGCTCTTCGTTCCCGTCACACCTTGCACGGTCTTAACAAAGAAAGCAGGGCGGCTTCTGCAGGCCCTGGGGTTATCTTCGGAATGGACTCGCTCGTACTCGCTCCTAAAACACAATTCTCAACTCGCGACTTAAACTCCAAATTAACGATCGCACTCGTTCTCGATAGGGTTGTCTAGGCACTGACGTCCCAGACAGGACTGAAGTCTGGACGTCTCGTTATCGCACCCCGCAACCGTCGCGCCGAGTCGTCTCGTGGGCCTTTTCTAAAGCTCGTTGCTTCTTACCGGCCACTCTGTCTGTATATTACCGTCCACTAAGTCGGTATATTACCGTCTTATCGTAGAGCTCCGAGGTTTCGAGAGGAGTATTGTAACCGGCGTGTTACAAACTCCTGCCTCGCCCAGAAAAATAATGGTATGTTAACATTTCTTTGTCCTTTTAATGTGTATATCCCAGCTGCATAAAATGGCGCTAAAACTTTAAAAAGTTTATTATCTCAAAAACACCACCTTTTCAAATTTTCATTTTTTTTACAAGTTAATATGTGACTCATTCTCAAAGTTCCATATCTGGTAAAACACTTTGTCATATAAAAAAGTTAATTTAGGAAAAAATTAAATTAACTATTCAGCTACGAGTTTTTCCGTAGACGGTATTTTCTTGTAATTTGGTGTATAAGGCTTTTTGAGATTGCTGATTATGAAATCGGTGTCAGATTTTAAATATTCAAAATGTCGGTTTGTCTAATATTTGGTATATAGGGGTTTTCGACGTTGCTGATTATGAATCCGGTGTCAGATTTTAAAAATATGTGTCGTGAAAATGCTCGATCAGCGCTGTTTGGTACCGTGAAACCGTGACTATTGAATCGGCAGCGGCAACGATAAAGGGTCGAGCTTCTCCCTACTTCAGGGTAAGTCCCACTAGTGAGGATAAGAGGAATAGGCGCTTACAGCACTATGTGGATATGTATTTTTCGGTGGAAAGTTCATTTGTTAACGTAGAAAGACTATTGGTTACTCACTCACACCATGCTCCTATGTAAATTATCAAATATATTCCACCTATTCCTCTTGTTTATAGGGAAACTTATTTCTTCTGGATTATCTCCCAAACACACAATCACCAAGGTATGAAGAAATAACTTCAAACCAGATGCAAAGGTCCAACTATTTATATCCATACACTAGCCTCTTTTTTTCTTGCAAGTAATATATGTTATTGCTTTTTCACATGAAAGATGTAATTCATGTTGCGCGAATTTTAACGAAAATTATATCGTTCAAATTTCATCCAACATTGTGTGTCTTTCATATGAAGAAACATTCATACATATTTATGTATACTGTCATATCCACATCCGGATGCAATAAAATTATTCATAATTTTTCGTTTTCTTTTTAAACGTATAAGGATGAATTCTGCGGAATCTTACTGAAGAGTCCTACGCGCTTTCAAGGAGGAAACGTTTATTTTTTAACATCCCCATTATTATGGTGATCGAATATACCAAGAAACATTCCTAATTTTAATTTTATTTAAACTACACGGTCGATAATTTCATTTAACTTTTACTAGTTGATAATATTGCTTCAATTGATATTTCTTTTAATCCGCTGCATTTCTGAAAATTCTGAGAAAATTAGGTTCCTTCTGATGAGTCAGGCGCGGATGCGAATTAGAAACCAGATGTTTACTTTGTCTAATAATCAGAAGCACTTTGTAGGAATTTTACAAAGTGAGAAAGATCGGCGAAATATGCGATGACGTGACCCTGTTAAGGTTTCTGGACAACCGTCTAATTTATCTCGTTTCGGACAATGTAATCAAACGTAAGAGATCGGTTACATTAGAAATAAAAAACGCGTTTAAATTATTGTAGATGTCTACCCGCAGTTTAGAAAACTTACGCTAAAATAATTAAATGTTACTCGAGCGTCTCGGTCGCTATATAAGCGTCGTCCAAGAACATCAAATTTATTCTTTGCCTCAACAATGTCGGGAAAAATATCTAATCACATAAAATACTTTCAAATTTTCAAAGAATCTAAATTATCGCACTCAGCAGACAATTAATTTTTTTGCGAACGTAGTCACTAAATGTTTGATTAGCCCACTACACTCGTACTTCGAACTCTCTTTGTAAGGCCAAACTTTCTTGGACGGTCCTCGAACATTTGTCCCACGCCAAACTTAAATTCCGCCTTAGAGTTAAAAAACGTTTCTCTCTCTCTCTCTCTCTCTCTCTCTCTCTCTCTCTCTCTCTCTCTATATATATATATATATACAGGGTGGCCGATTTATCTGAAGACATCGAAATATCTCGAGAACTATGCACAGAATCAAAAAAGTTGTCGGATGAAAGTTGTTCGACACGAAGGGGGGCATCCAGTGATAATTAAATTTACCCCCTCCCCCATCCCCTGGGGGTGGAGTGGGGGCATTAATTATTATTATCGTGTTTTTTATTATTCCGGTCTACACGTTCACTTTTTAGGATATTGAGTGGAGCGACTATCGAAAATCCATTCTGGGTTGCTTTCAATTCAATAAGACATGTTGAACCAATTGATGCTACCACTCACAAAGAATCTGGAAATACGACGCGCTTTAAGAAATTAGCGTCAGCATCTATCATGTTCCTTATCAACTCCGAAAACTATATGCTATCAGGATCATCGTCATTAAATTCTTGCACAAGCTTTACTTTCGAATAGCATTTTTGTCAGATTCCACTGCACCGCATCATAAAGTAAATCATGCTGCTGATGCAATTTTCGAATCGAATTATGAGCCTGTGTGCCGTAATAGAAAGAGCCACATTTAACTGATTTAATTCAGCGGATATTGTTAATGGATGACCTGATTTAGGGTGACTTTTTACACTGTCAGTTTCACGGAATCGTTTTACAGTTTTTTAATCAGTCGCTTTTGCGATTTTTTGTCGCACTTTTCCTACCCTAAATAACTCATTAAATAAATGTGCAACATTTTCAAACGATCTCTCCTTGCCTCCTCATCATCAAAACAGTAATCCGCTCACTTCAGAACAATGGAAACGTTGGTGTAAATGCCTTCACCAAAAAAATATTCAAAGTAACCTTTATAGAAGTAGGAAAAGACAAAGAAACCTTACGTTTAGACGCAAATATAATTTAAAAATAAAATAAACAGACTAAAATAAACAAAAAAATTATGAACGTATGTGAAAAGAACAAAAATATGTATGATTGCATAACTCCATATTATGTTTATGCAATTATGTGAAGAATAACGATCAAATAAAATAAATTCAAACTGTTTTGAAAAAGGTCTATAAAGATCGAAAAAGATCGAAAATGATTTAAAAAGATCACGAAATATCGATAGGGATCAAGAAAGTTAAAGAGTTACCGAAAAAGATAATAGTAGAGTAGAAATCCAGTCGGGAAACAAAAAGCCCGGCGCGCGGCAAAAAAATGCTCGAACGTTTTTTGTACATGCGCTACTGCCAAATTGCGCACCCTAGCGGCAATCGGCAACTTTCCGACTGCTTTACTAAGCCCCCCGCAGGGGACTTGTGGAAGAGAGCTCAGCGGGTAACCCCGTCCGTAAGGAAGAGGGAGGGGTCGAAGCGCCCGAACTCGAAGAGGAGCAATGCTTTTGAAAGATCCGCTTCTCTTAGCAAGTTTTGAGAATTGTCGAACTCACGGACCCGATCGTTCGGTTGGTCTGTTACCGTCGAATGCCTGATCGTAAAACCACTCGAGATACTCACCAGATTGAGGAGCTAGGGTGCGGTGTCAAGCCCCTGTCGGCGGGTTCAACACGGGGGAGCGCTACGGCGGTATGCCGTATCCGTCCAGCAGTAACCGCAATCAGGGTTGGCCTCTAGGGGGCCGTGGTGACGTTAGAAAGGTTTCTCTGAACCAACAGAAGAATCAAAGCAGGCAGCTTGTTACTAATAAGCGTGGTAGCTGACTTGTTGTCGTTTTCTCAAACGGCACAACCGGCGGCGGTGTGGTGCATCACTCCAATGTGGTCCCATTCCCCAGGGGGAGGGGGGGTGTCTTAAACCCGCAAGGGAGGGAAGGCACTTTAAATACTTATACATTCCGTTGGTTTACTAAGCCGCAATAACCCTGGATTTGTGCAGGTGTGACACAAAATTTCTATCACTCATTCTTGATCTTTTTCAAACTTGGTCAATCTTCCTCGATAATTTAGATCATTTTCGAACATCTTCGATCTCTTTCAATCTTTATAAATGTCTTTTGATATTTATATAACGGTCAATAGAGGTTAAGCAAGATCGAGAAAAATCGAGAAAGATCGACAAAAATGAGAAAGATACTGAATGACTTCTAAACACCGAAAAAGATCGAAGACGATAAAAAAACGTCGAAAATGATCGGAAAATGTCGATAAAGATCGAGAAATATCATAAATCATCGATGGAAATCGAAAAATGTCGAAGGTGATCTAAAAGATGGAAAGATCGTGAAAGATGGAAGAATATCGAGAAAGGTCAGAAAAGAGAGTAACAGATGGAAAGGATCGAGAAATATAACAAAAATATCGAAAGAGATCGAAAAAGATCGGTAAATGTCGATACAATAAAGATAGAGTAGATAAAATAAATTAATAGTTAATTTATTTCCTTGAAATTTACAGCTAGCCTCCGGCGACCTTTTCCTTCGGCTTGACACACTCGTCACCCATGCTGCAATGTCTTTGTTTACGTTATTATAATACTATTTCAATTATTTAAATATTATTTAATTATTTATTAGCAACACAAAACATTCCCAAATTCAATAAATTTTGTTTAAATTCGTCTACCATATTGGATCCGCCATCTTGAATTTTATAAAACAGATTTCAGATTCGTAATCAGCGAAACCACCAGATACCAATTTACGGGGAAATTTACAGGAATTTCCACTGCCAAAGTCAACTTGACCGTGAATTAATTTTCAAGTGCACGGTCAAGGTCAGGATCAAAGTTACATCCGGACCTACAATTTTCCGCTCTTTCCATTCCTGTCATCGAAAATATGTGTTTCTATCTCAAAGAGTATATTCGACCACGAAATGACATTGAAAGTCACGTTCAAAGTCAAATCTCAGATCACGATTGAATAACCGAGAAGAAAACCTAAAACTTTTGTCTGAAACATTATTATTTTAATCTCTGGATCTCTGTATCAGGTGGCATAAATAGGTATACTAAAAGATAGGAACGTTAGCAAAACGAAATTCAAGAAGACTGATTAAGATGGCGATTTTAACCCTGTATTTGGCTAGGAAAATTTTGCAATGATTGCCTAGAGCAAGTGACTAAACGAATTTTCTTGAAACCCCTTATATGCATGTTTCTGAGGCCCCGGTACCCAAATCTGCAGCCAGATTTCCAAAATTCAAAATGGCAGATCCAATATGGCGACCACAATTTTCTAACAGTCTTCAATTTTCATGGAAATTACTATAAAGGGGTTTTTAAAAGACATTATTATTCACCCAACCACCCTAATTCACAGTAAAAGCTTCACGTTCAAAACTGACACAAATAAACAAAAAAATACGTAATTTTTCAGAATTTCACTTTTATATGAGCTCGATAATGGTAGTACGTTAGAGGCCAGTAGGCCGTCTGACATTTGAAAGTGATCTGGTCATTTTTTAAAAGCTTGGAAAGCTTGAAATCTACCTTTCTTTTTAGCCTAGTTTAAAAAATATAAAAAATACGATTTTTTCAGAAAATGTAATTTTATTTTTATTTTCGAAAAATCAAGGTGATATTTTCAAAATGTTTGCATGTGTTGATACAAAAAAGTTGCATGTCTTTCAAAACGGAGCTTTAAGCGCAGCGAATTTGCGGGTGGTATCACTTGAAGTGGAATCACCCATATGTATACATATATACACGTAATTTAAAAAAATAGAAATAATAATAACACATTTTTGTCACAGTTATTTCTGTCATGTACCGTTCTGTCTTTGTCCTGTACCTCTCCACCCTAGAGCCGACCCGCAAATAGGTTAATAATTGTCATTAACGCGGGGGAAAATTACCTGTCCTTTGTCCTTTGTCCTTGTCCTATTTCGGATTTCCGTGCGAACCGTTATCAGAAGCCTTTTGCAAGCGAACTTTGTAGCGATTTAGAGTTTGTTTTTTATGGAAAAAAGTGTTCAAAAGCCATCGGGTGTAGTCCGTTTCGTGTATGTTCAGAAAACCTAAGCGGCGAGAAATTTTACAGGTGAGAGGAAATTTAAGTTGTGGCACATTCCCTTCAGCGACTGGGTACTCCGACCCATTGGCAGCGAGCCACGCTGAAAGTTAATTAATTCGTTGCGTTTTTCGTCCTTTTTCTTGTATACGGGGTGATCCAAAAGTATGGAAACGCCTAAATATCTCATCGGCAGTGAATTTTCGGGGAAAATGTTTATGACAAAGGTTTAGGGATTTTTCCCTCCTATTTAACGGTACCATTGAATTTGATCTTGAAGGTTATTCTAAGGTAAAGTTAATTTTTTTAAATGGAAACTGCTTTTTTTCAGGGATTCGGAAAGAGCAAAAAATTTTACGTCCGAATATGATGTGGTAGATTTTTCTGCCAAGGTCACAGGGGTTTCCGTTAAAAAAAAATAAACTTGACCTCAAAATAACCTTCAAGGTCATGTTCAAGGTCAAATTCCATGGTATCATTAAATAACCAGAGAAAAATCCTGAAACTTTTGTCTGAAACAATTTCCCCGAAAATGCACGCCCGCTGAGATATTTAGGCGTTTACATACTTTTGGATTACCCTGTATATATTGCGTCCTCCAATTTGCATTATATTGGCGCATGCTTAGGCCATTTATAAGTAGTTACCATTGCGTCGGTGGTCCCGCGACTTTTGTATCCCATTTAATAAATTTGGTTCGTTTTGTAAAAATAAAAGTTCTGGCATCCTTGACTTCTTCTCCTGTTTCCTTTTTTTTGACCATTAGCATAACAGGTTACAGAATATAATCGATGACAATTATATAGCAAAGCATTACACTGACATCGGTCATGAAATTGAAAAGAGAAGGAACAAAAATTTTAAAACTTAAAACTATCACAACATTGAAGCATCAAAGAAGAAAACTAAACATTCCCAAAAATGAAAATCACAAAATTACAATACTGTACCCTGAGCTATCAGGATAAACAAAAGAATCAATAACAACAAAGAATATTTTGCGAAAATGAATCTATTCACGATTATCAAAATGCTTACCTATATCATAGCAAGAGACAAGTTTACGAAAAGAAGAATAATAGTCAAGATCGCAAGTATTGAAAATAATAAAAGCAATGAAAACGAAAATAATGAAATTAATGAAACTAACGAATATAATGAGAATAGTGAGAATAATGAAAATAATAAAAACAATGAATACCCTATCGGCACAGGTTGACCCGTTTTTTAAGTCGATTTAGAGTCAACCCGACCAAAATCGGTCAATATTCTGTCGAATTAAAGTCGTCATGACCTATACAACATCAATTTTACTGAAGGATGATAGAGGTGTCTTAGAGGAACCTTCTTAGAAAGCGACCAGAACCGACTGCACCGTTGTAAAGAGCTCCTTTCAGGAACTTTCAATAAATGCCCTCGAGGGCAGATTTTATATTATATTTTTTTGCACTTTCTATTACTTTTTTCTTTGTATACGACCTTTTCCCCTTCAGGAAAGTTCGCCGCACCAAGCTAGCCGGTGGGCGATTTCGCCGTGGGTTGCGTCCGGAGGTCGTCGGTTACAAATTTTCCGTCGAGGAGCAGCCAGGGCAAATAAGTCGTTACATGTCGCCCTAACGTAAATAGGTCCAAGTTAATTAATATACATGGCACCACAACGTAAACGTGTCCTAATGAATTAATATACTGAGCACCCAATCGTATAATTTTATAATAAAAACGTGCTAGGCAATATTTCCTAATTCGGGAAATTTGCTCGTTTTCGAAAATCGACATTTAAATGTCAATTTACAAGGACCTGTGGCAGGTAAATTTAAGAAGTGTTTTGAAACTCGAAAATTTAACTTTGAACTATGATGGGAACAAGGTTTTGAAACATTAACAGCGATTTTCTCGAAATCGATACGGTTGGAAGTGTTTGAAACAATACTTGCGATAATTTACGATTAGCCCAAATATTATATCCCTTCAGGATTACAGATTTGGTCAAAATTATCTTTTAACATTCTCTAAAATTATTATTTTATTGGAATATAAATATTTCCTGAGAAATAAAATACATTTAGAAAAAAAATTAAATGTCAATTTATGAATTTAATTTATAATTATCAAAATAAATTCAGTTGATAAAATCTGCTAAAATTCTTAACAGATTCCTCCAGGCCGATTTGAAAAAAATGTTACATCTGATAATAACACATATTAAATATTATATTTCTATTTTTTTATTTTTCTATGCGATAATACTATTCAAAGTTTTTTAGGGTTGCTGATTACGAATCTGATAATATATTTTGAAAACTCAAAATAGCTGATCCAATATGGCCGGCAAATTTAAAAATTTACTTTTTATTGCTATAACTAATTATATCTAACGAGTTTTCAATAGTTGATTACGAATCTGAAGTAAGATTTTCAAAATTCAAAATAGTGGATCCCAGATAGTGGCCTCACAGTTGTTATTCTCCTATGACACGAAGTATAAAATTTCACAAAAATTTTTGAATTTCAATTTATTGTGCGCCATATTAATATATGCCGTAAATATAATTTGAACTGTAAGTTGCTATGTCTACACAAATATAACAACAATAATTAGAACTTCAAAAGCTTACACCTACATATATGTAATCGTATGAATTCCAATGGCGTGTCTAAACCACAATACCTACGTAACCACATGAATATTTAAAATTCCTATAATTATATAACCATATGAATATAATTTGAGCTGCAAGCTACTACACCTACATAACCGTGGGAAAATAATTTAAACTTTAAAATTTTACACCTACATTTATGTAGCTATAAGAAAGTTAATTTGGTCTCTAAATTCCAATATATACATAACTATATAAATGGGCCATTATTTCTGAAGTGCACCCACTTTGAAAATCGATGTTCTTTGATCGGGCTCAAACTTGGGCAAAATGTTGTCCTACGTAACAGTAATTTATGCTACAAAAAATTTTGTCAATTCATCAATTATTAATCGAGGGGAAGGGGGCTAAATTTTTAAATTTTATGCCGACATCATGTATTTCAGCATAATTTTACTCACGCGCCGTCAATAATTAATTGGATCAAAAATATTGTTTTTGTAGATTTTTTCACGCTCCTTCGAATGGTAATATGCATAAGGATTTCGCTAAAACTCGCATCTTTTCGCACGAAGATGCTGCCATTTCTGGCCCATACACGTTTAAACCCCGCGTTTTTTGCTGCCTGCTGGGCTTTATTAAGAAGCATGTGTGTGTGAAATTTTAATAGGACACGTATAACAAAAAAGGAAGCTATATTCCAAATTTCATGAGTTTACCCAGAAAACGAATTTTGCCGGGAACATCCTTAAGTTATTAATAAAACACTTGTTCAAATAAAATGTTTAATAAAAGCAAAACAATTAAAGTTTAAGCTTGGCCATCCTTAATGTTGTATTTTTTTAATATGCATACATTTACCGCCCTCAAGAACTTTCAAATAACACGTTTTAAACGAATGAAATAACTTTTCAAAACTTTTGGCAGCCATTTTGGATCTGCCATTTCGAATTTTGCGTTTTTGATCGTACACTTGTAATCAGCGACCCCAGCTTGATTTGACGAATTTTCACTGTGACTTGTGAAATTGTTAAAATAATTTGTTTACTGCTAATAACTCATAAACATATGACCATTAGAAAAAAAATACGGCGTGACGATAGCCTCGCGCCTTTTAGACGAAATGCAAACTGGTTGTCCGTTTCATCCAGAAGACTGTACTTCCTTGGTTGTCTTGCCCATCAGATTATCACTACCAACCAGCCGTCATTTCTGTCATCCAGATTCATTCCGATTGATAATTCATGGCGCCGCGCCGTTCATCACGTATTCAATCTTCCAGATACAAGCTACCAATTACCCGTACAAACATTTTTGCTCATTCATTCTGGATTACTGCTATTTAATTTCGGAATTAATTGCCGCGCCACTTGCTAAACATTTCATCTCCAGATTCCTTTGGATCTCATCTTTTCACATTTTGAGCGATGCCAGACCAAGTGTAACGAGTAAATTCTGCATCGCATTCTAAGTTAGGTTACGAAATTCTATTAATTTAATGAAATGTTTTTATTTAGTTAATGGTTTCGATTACGCAATACTGTTATTGTCATTCGCACTCTTTTTCCCAGATATATATATATATATATATATATATATATATATATATATATATATATATATATATATATATATATATATATATATATATATATATATATATATAGCCATAAGTAACTAATTTTGTATGTAAAAATCCTGACCGCCCCATTGTAACGGCAGAATATCTTGTGGTTTGTCCACGGCCCTTAGAGGCCAGAATAATAAACTTGTTGTCAGTCAGTGGTTTCTCTGTCTCTCTCTCTGTCTCCCTGTCACTCTCTCTCTCTGTTTCTCTCTGAAATAATGTGCTCTCTAATTTTCGCAAAATTCTCACTATTTATTTATTGACCGGAGCGAGAAACATTTCTAGGAGGACTGATTGTCGAAAAGGTACGCAAACGAATGCCGAAAACGCGTAGCAGCAATTATCCGGAACAAAACGCAACCGAAAACATTATCTGTGCGAAGTGCCACAAATTGGTCATCAACTTCGTAAAGTGTCTCTCGTGTGGCAAGTGTTTTCACGAGTCTTGCGGACGATTATTTATTCGCGGGAAATCGGAGTCCGTCCATTGCATGCGCTCTTTGTCTCACTTACTCCTTCCGTCGCTTACCGTGACAAGCACTGCAGCCGCGCGCGAATCATCCCCTCCTGCGCTGCCTAGTTCTTCTTCTCTCTCGAACTCCTCGCAAAGATCAGGAATAGCACCGTCCCGAATACTTTCGCCAAATCCCCCTTTTTCGCCGGTACTACCCGTATCGCCTACTTTGCCCGTTCAAGCGCCGTCAACTGCCATGCATCAGATTAGTTCGCTGAAATAATGAAAGCTATTGCTGCCGTAAAAGCCGATACAAAAGCTACATGTGACAATCTTGATGCGTTAGCGGTTACGTACAATGATATTCTGATTCCGTGCTGTTGATTGCTACAGAGCAAGATCTTAGTAAGATTGTTTGACAATCACAGTGTAGCGTTCCAAATAAATCTATTTTAAATAAAATGTGTTCGTCTAATTCTAAGGTTTCATTAAAAATCTCTAGTCTTAATGTTAATTCGCTGCGTGCCCACCTGCACGATGTAGAAAATTAATTATCGGATAGTACGACACACATTATGGCAGTCGCTGAAACATGGTTGACACCTCTCGTCGACTCTTCGTGTGTTCAGATTAAAAACTATAATCTAGTCCGAAATGATCGTGCAATTCGTGTGGATGGGCAGACTCGCTTTATTCAAGGTGGAGGCGTCGCATGTTACCTTCACCAATCGAACCACGAATATCTTATTCTGGATATTAAATCTTCTTCCAAGAATATGCTATTTATTGTTATTTATCGGCGCCCTCAGGGGGAATTTTTCGCAGAATTTTTAGATAAATTTAATGCTTATATTTCCAAATATAAAAGCATAATCGTAACTGGAGACTTAAATTGCAACTTATAGGTAATACATTCGACTCTAAATATCTTGATTTTATTCAGGACTACTCCCTTTTTTCTGTGCCTTTCAGACCTACTCATTATTCAGGATTTTCTTCTTCGCAATTAGATATTATGATTGTTGACTCCTCCGATAAGATCATAAACTTTTCTACATCTTCGACTCCAATTGCTGCTGGTCATTGCCTCATCAGTATTCAGTACGAATTCGCAAATTTAAATTGTATCCCTCAGCTCATTACATATCGTAACTTTTCTTACTGCGACTATTCCGTCTTAAATACAGATCTCGTAGCATTACTTCACCGCAAGCTTCCAAACCTCCTTGCTCTCTAGAGTAACACTCGTGCAGCAAATTTGTAACCTGAAGATCTATTGGAAAATTTTAATACTATGCATGATTGTATTACCGAAGTTTTGAATTTACACGCGCCCTGTGTTACCAAGCGTGTTACGCATCGCGCTATTCCATGGCTCACGCCTGAACTGCGTAGTAGAATTAAGGAACGCGACAAATTGTACCTTTGTGCGAAACGGATACGAAATCTGTGTCTTCTTCAGCAATATCGAACTATGCGTTGAGAAATTAAAAATGTATTAAAAGCTGCTAAAAATCGGTACTTAGCTGATCTCGTGTTTCAGCAAACTAGTCCAAACAAACTTTGGTCCTGCCTTCGAAGATTAGGGCTTGCGAACCAGTCATCGCAATCTGCTCGACATCATTTTTCACCCACTGTATTAAATCGCCATTTTACACATATATTATCCTCTCATCCGTCGTGCGATTTAGCGACACTCAATAACATCATTCGGTGGCCATTATCTATCTCTCACCCAACATTTAAATTTTTCCTAATTAATCACCATGAAGTCTTATATAGTCTATATTTAGTTGCACAAAAATCGCGTGGGCTTAGTTCAGATCATCTTCTCTTAGCGCATATCAAATCCACGTGTTCATCTATTGCTTCATATTTAACAGTTATCTTCAATGTCTCACTCATTTCTGGATTTTTCCCGCCCATTTGGAAATCATCGTATATCATACCGCTTGAAAACCTCAAATCCTTTAAGTCCATCAGACACTCGTCCAATCATCAATCCCCCTCACCTCTCCATAATCATCGATTCTCTTGTCACTCAGCAAATCACCAAATACCTCGAGACAAATTGACTATTACACCCCAGACAATGTGGATTTCGTAGATTTCACAGTACCCAGACAGCTTTGTTATACCTCATGGATGAAGTACGTTTGGGTATAGACCGTGGAGCGATCACTATACTAGTCTTATTTGATTTCCCGCAGGCCTTCGACTCTCTGAATCATTCAGTAATTTTAACATGTCTCCGAGACATGGGCTTCGAGGAAATAACATTGAGATGGCTACACTCCTTTCTGACAAATCGTTCGCGTGCAATAATTGGCCTTGATGGCTCAGCATCCGACCTAGAGTATACTACTACTAGTGTGTCCCAAGGCTCGAGCTTGGGAACATTATTATTCATTATTGTTAGAACTACTCTATTCTCTAGGCTCAAATATTGCCGACAACGCCCAATTTTACATATCGACTCCAATATGTCGTCTAAATGATACGATACGCAATATAAACCATGACATTGCCGAGCTTCTGAGGTGGTCCCACGATTATGGCCTTACCTTAAACACGTGCAAAACTCAGGCTATCATATTCGGCACATCGCAGAATTTTGCTACCATCAGTGACCTCACCATACTACTGATTATTGTTGGGTCGGATGTAATACCTTATTCCAACCAAGTAAAATACCTGGGTGTGATACGTCTGATCTAACATAGAATCGCCATGTCAAAACGATCTCATCTAAGGTTCACAATGTTTTATACATGTTAATATATCGTGAGACTTTCCTTCCGACATCTATCAAACAATCCCTCTTTAACTTACTACTCATCCCACACCTCGATTATGCATCCCTCGTCAACAATGATCTCTCTGCATATCTCAATACAAAACTGCAACACTTTCAAAACGCTGCTCTGAGATGTGTTTTTCGTATGTGGCGCGATGAAAGATTCACGCCTTATCGACAGAAAGCTAACTGGCTTACTGTAGTGTCGAGGCGGCAGTATTTTCTTGGTAACCTGACGCATCAAATCATTACCACTTCTCAGCCTTCATATCTGGCTGATAAGTTCATCCCCATTAGTGAATCCATACGCCGATCAACACGCCATCAAACATCTAGTTTCTCACTTCCTATTCCACGCACCAACATTTATGCTCCCACGACATTTCCATGCACTTGCCTCTTTGTCATCATTCCGCACGAATCTCTTTTCCCATCTGTTCATGGCAGAACAAAACTAAAGCCCAAGGATTGTCTGCGGCGACGACTTTTTACCTTATTATCTAATTATATTTTTCTTATTTATTTTTTCGTAGTTTGTTATCTTAATTATTAGTTTGCAATAAATGTACGTGTGCGATATAGCACCATCATGCAGAGACTGTATTCCGATCACATCCTGTCCGAAGCATTGTAAGGGCAGGATGTCGTTTAAATTTATCCACGGTTCGTTTGTGGCCAGGACATTAATAAATATGATTTTAATCAATCAATCAACCTCTGTCTCTCTCTCTCTCTCTCTCTCTCCGTTTCTGGTGAGTAAACGCTTTACACGTGAAATTTCTTGCACCTTATTTCATTATTGCTCACAATTATCTTCATTCTCCGGAGCGAAAAATTATTCCAGAAGGTGTGCATCAGTAGTGAACTTAATTAATGAATTTTTTTTTCGAGTGACAACATCTAATAATTCCACGGTGTGCCTTTTTGGAAAATCATAAAATCTTTTCCACAGTTTTCACCGGGCACGCGTCAACGGCGATCGCGGAGCCAACGTCAACTGCGCAAGTCCACTCCAGTCACGTGGTGTAATATGTTAGCCGCCTATTTCAAGTAACAACTATCATCGACACTGAATTGATGACGAGCGACATATTACAAGGTACGAAAACCGATGTCGAAAACTCGAAGTAACAGCAATCGGACCATAACGCAGCCCTTCGCGTAATTTGTGCAAAGTGTTACAAGCCTGTAATCGATTTCGTCAAGTGTCCCGTTTGTGAAAAGTATTTTCACGAGTCTTGCGGACGGCTCTACATACGCGGCAAATCGGAATCTGTGTGTTGTATGCGCTCTTTGTCGCACTTACTTCTTTCGCCCCCTACCGTCGCAACTACTGTTGCCGCGCGTGACGTATCCCTCCTCGCGCTCCCTACTTCGTCCTCTCTTCTTCATCGAGTGCAGCCGCTATTAACACCGTCGCCTATTTTCGGCTAGTTCCCTCCCTCCGCAAGTATTATCCGTTTCGCCTACCTTCCCCCCATCGCAGTCAACTATGGATAAGGCTCAGCAATTTTCTCAAATCTTCGAAGCGATTAACGGCGTATGACAGGAATTTACGGCCGTTAGAGCCGATACCAATGCCATTCGAACCGATCTTTCAAATTTAGCATCTGCCGTGCAGCAGAACACCGCTGTATGTAATATTCTCAAATCGGATGTTGAATATATGAAGAAGAGCAATGCCCTTGCACGACAAACTACATACCTCATAGTAAACGGTATTCCAAATTGGTGCTCTCTATCATTTAATGGCCTTATGCTCCGCGTGTTTACCCATTTAAAATTGCCTGGTTTATTGAGCGACATCTTAACAATTGAAAAAATCGAACATAATTGACCATCGACCTCTTATTCTGCTGCTGTCAGTTCGATAACTCCTACACAATATTTTTCCTTGAAAATACGCCTTAATTCTGTTGACGTTCGAAATTTTATTGTCGAAACAAAGCATAAGTTGGGGAAAATTACCGTCTACGAATTATTCCCGGAATTATGCAAAGGTGCTAACGCTGACAAAACTGTGTATGTCAACGAGTTTTTGCCCTCATCGATCTACAATTTGTTTAAAAAAAGCCAATCTTACGGCTAATAACGCAGGTTATAAGCGTGTTTGGGCGATATGGCAATGTTTTTGTAAGAAAAGATGGAGACACCTCGGAGCTGTTAATTGCCACACAACAAGATCTCAATAACATTGTCTGACAACCATGGCAGAATCTTGTTAATCAATATGTTTCAAGTAACGTGTCTTCGTCCGATTCTTTGTCGTCTTTAAAAATCTTGTGTACAAATATAAATTCACTCGTACTCATCTGCAAGATGTGAAAAATGAGTTAGTAGATTGCACAACACACATCCTGGCAGTCACCGAAACATAGATGACACAGCTTGTTGATTCATCGTATGTTTCCTTTAAAAACTATAATTTCGTCCGTAATGATCGGGCACTACGCGTCGATGAGCAAACACGCTTTATTTTTGGTGGAGGTGTCGCATGTTACCTCCACAAATCTTTATCTTACACTATTTTCGAGTGCTAAGTAAATGAAAGCATTGACACCCCAGAATATCTTTTTTTGGATGTCAAATCGTCCTCAAGAAATCTGTTATTTATAGTTATATACCGATGGGCAACTTCTTGCGGAATTTATAGTTAAGTTTAATACATACATTTCTAAATATAAGAACATAATTGTAACAGGCGACTTAAACTGTAACTTGTTAAAGAATAGATTTGATTCTGCATATCTCCAAAATTTTATTCAAGACGACTCGCTTTTTTTTGTACCTTTTGGGACCACCCATTATTGTGGTTTTCTTCTTCTCAGCTCGATGTTGTGCTAGTCGATTCTTCCAATAAGATTACAAGTTTTTGTACATCTTCTACTCATTTTCGGCTGGTCATTGTCTTATTACGATTCAATACGAATTCACTAACCTCAATTCCATTCCTCAAATTATCACCTATCGTAACTTCGTCAAATGCGACTATTCTGCTTTAAATAAAGATCTTTCAGCATTACTTCAACTTAAGTTTCCTTACCTCTTAGATTCCGATCAAACACAACTTCAAACAAATTCGCAACAGCACAGTCTAATAAACTGCGTAAATAATTTTTACGAATGTATTACTGAAGTTTTAGATTTACATGCGCCATTTATTACAAAACGTATTTGAACCGCGCTATTCCGTGGATCACACCTAGTATACGAAGTAGGATTAAGGAACGTTATAAATTGTACCTGCGTGCGAAACGAACTAGAAACCTTCGTCTTTTATAGACAGGAATATAAGAATATGTGTCGCGAGATTAAAAATATATTAAAAGCGGCCAAAAATCGTTGTATAGCCGAACTAGTGCTCTAACAAACAAGCACGAACAAACTCTGGTCTTGCCTACGAAAATTAGGACTTGCTAATCAGCCATCACAGTCCGCACTTCCTCATTTTTCACCCATTGCATTAAATCGTCATTTCGCACAAATATCGTCATCTCATCCGTCTTGTGACTTAGCGACACTCAACAACATTACCATGCGTCCATTACCTAATTTCCATACAACCTTACTGCTATCAATCAGCATGATGTCCTACATAGTCTTAATTTAGTTGCACAAAAATCACGTGGGCTTAGTCCCGTTCATTTTCCTTTAGAGTACCTAAAATCCATTTTAACAATCATTGCACCATATTTAACATCCATTTTCAATCTTGCATTCATCTCTGGCTATTTCCCTTCCCATTTGGAAATCATCTTACATCATACCACTTAAGAAAATCCCTAACCCCTTAAGTCCTTCTAACACCCGTCCAATCACAAATCCTCCCCACCTCTTTAAGGTCATTGATCCCCTTGTCACCAAGCAGATCACAAAATGAAAGTGGAAATTTATAAACGACCGTGAATATAAATAATAACATAAACAAGTGAGTAGTAATACTGTCATCATGGAAAGACGTAAACAAACGTGACTCATCCTCCATTTCTACTCATTAGGGATGAGTCACGCTTATTCACGTCCCTCCATGGTGACAGATATACAAACTCTCTCTCTCTCTCTCTCTCTCTCTCTCTCTCACTCTCTCTCTCTCTCGCACTCACACACACGCGCGCGCACGCTAGCACGGATTGACGCACTCACGTCCGCACGCACGCACGCACGCACGCACACACGCACGCCCATACATGCATATACGCGCGCGCGCGTCACACCACACACCATGTTCTAAGTGACGAAAGCCGACCACGCGCTACCGTGATTCAAGATTGACTAAAAGTTTCTGGCTGCATCTTCCTGCGATCCAGCTCTCTGTCGTGTGTACACGTGCACTTGTTATGAAATTCAGCACATTCTTCAAAACCATACGTTAAGAAGTATGCTATAGACAATATGCTAAACTAATGAAATCTACGTTTGAATAATTAAGACTATTACGTTTCCGTAATTGAAATACTTCATAATTGTCATTAAAAGAAACGAAATTTATTCAAATCTATTTTTGTGACATATTCTCGACGATTCGTTTCTTTCAATATTTAATTATTAAAGTGTAGAAAATACTACTACACAAATTATAATTTAATCTGTCTAAAAATAAAAATATTGGATTTCGTTGTATCGATGAAATGATACCTTTCGAGGATTTAATTTACGAGGTGATGAAATAAATAAACACTATTTATATATTTAAAATATTGATCTATTCATATTTTCTATTATTACACATACAGATTTACATAATTTCACACTAAGGATATAATTCACTTAACTTATGAACTAACACTATATATTTAAAAATTTTGTCTATTAATATTTTTGTTTTAGAATACAGTTTAATACAGCACTTATAATTCATTTAACTTATCAACTATAACATGTAAATGCACGGATATAAATTCGCGTTCGAACAGCGAACACGGCTTCGATAATTGTTTGGTTGATGATATACAAGGCTGATATACTCTATAACATCGTCTGTAAATTCTTTTGTTACGTTGCGAACCATATTAATTGTAAATATTTGTACCTGCGCATCGTAAGAAAACTGCACTTTGTCTTCAACAAGTCTGAGTACATCTTGAGCAATAATGCTCACATCACTACCGATTATTGACAGATGACGTATTTTTTTGTCAATGCACCTTGAAACGTCCACAAAACACTCGAATGTAACCTGTTTTAAAATTAAGCAGTGTCGAACGCGTTTCACAGACACACCGGTAACAGGCCGTTGATCATGTTCGAGCTCGATCGCTTTACCACCATGGCTGTAGGTAAATCGCACTGTCCAGTTATCTCCATAAATTTTTTGCTCAATTTTAATCGGATTGTCATCTGTAAAGAAATCTTCGATTTCTTTGAAACTCTGGGCAAATGCATACCGAGTGTCCGGAGTAAACGGTATACCGATGAAATTTTTCCCAATTATATGTACTATCGGTATGTAATCAGGATCCATCAAATCTGAATACTCCAGGCATACGATGATTTTCTTTGTGCAAGATTTATTCAGCCCATAAATGCTTCCAGTTTTCATATAGCCTTCGTGATGAGCGGATGTGTTTACATTGCGCTCCATACCGAGTAGCTAAGAGTAATAATTAAAAGTGAAATAAAGTAATTTGTACTAAACTATATAAGTGAAGTTGCATTATAAAGTGTTCAGTTAGAAAAGCTAAAACAATAATAAACTTGACGCAACTAGTAAAGCGGCCAATATGGCCACAAAGGAGGTGGATATCTTCTCCACTCCCACACAAAAGTCCTCAAATGTAAATAAGTGGAACACGGTTACAAGCAAAAGACAGAGGGTAAGCCCAGAAACATTCAATCAAAATTTAAAGAAAAGACAAGCGAGGATACCAGACTCTGGCTAAGTGAAAATCATAATAAATTTGAGGTTCTACAAAATGGAAAGGAAACCCAAAATGACATAGAAAATTGCACTAACAACAACAAACAAGAAGACACAACGGTGAGAATTAAATCTCCTCCAATTTTTGTATACAATGTCGAAAATATTCGCCCGTTAGAAGAACTTTTAAATAGAATAGCCAAAGACAGTTACACTATTAAAGTACTGGGGCAAAACAAAATCAAAATCCAACCGTTTAATTCCGAAAAATATTTACCAATAGTTAACGCATTAAAAGAGAAAAATACGCAATTCTATACATATCAGCGAAAAGAAGATAAAGGATTTAAAGTTTTATTGCGCAGCATGCACCCCTCAGTCGATCTTGATGACCTAAAAAGTGCAATAGAAGAATTAGGACACAAAATAATAAGTATACACAATATACGTCATCGAGTTACAAAAATACCGCTTCCACTATTTAACATAGAACTCGAACACGACAATAATTACCACAATATTTACAAAGTAAATAGATTGATGAACGCAGTAATAAAATTTGAACTTCCAAATGTTAAAAGAGACTTTCCACAGTGCCAAAACTGTCAAGAATTTGGACATACAAGAAACTACTGCTTTAAAGGTTCGGTTTGCGTCAAATGCGCAAAAAATCACCCAACCAAAGATTGCCCAATAAAAGAAAAAATAAACGACGTAGTGTGTGCAAACTGTCAGGGAAATCATACTGCAAGTTATAAAGGATGCCCTTTTCGTAAACAATTGCAACAAAGACTATTTCCCGCACTAAGGGCAAAGACACTACAGCGAAAAACACAAGAAGAAATAATTCAAAAAAATACAGAAAATAACAGAGTCAGACCGAAATTTTCATACGCCCAAGCAGCATCAAATAAAGAACAACGCAACGAAGGAAGCGCATCAAAACAAATAAACGTTCAATCAGTGACATCAGACTGTGAGAATGTAAACATAAACAACAACAGACTCGAACAGATGAGGGAACGACTAATGCAAAGAATGGACCCAATGTTAAACCTACTAACCGTACTTGTAAATAATATGTCAAAATGAGCAGTTTCAAAATTGCTATCTGGAATGC
Organism: Trichopria drosophilae; assembly: GCA_030407085.1. NCBI lineage: Eukaryota > Metazoa > Arthropoda > Insecta > Hymenoptera > Diapriidae > Trichopria > Trichopria drosophilae. Next base: position 145,875,949 of record CM059582.1, on the reverse strand, counting down.
AAACGGTCTTATGCAGAGGCATCTCGAATTAAGAACATTTTTAATCCAAGAAAACATAGATATCATGTTAATATCTGAAACGCACTTCACTAGCAAAAATTTTCTACAAATAGAAAATTACACAATACATAAAACAAATCATCCGCACGATAAAGCTCACGGAGGCACGGCAATAATAATAAAAACAAAAATAAATCATTACGTACACACACACTACAGTGAATTATACCTCCAAGCAACTAGCGTCATAATAACAGACAACCACGGACCAATAACTATATCAGCTGTTTATTGCCCACCGAACAAACAAATAACTAAAGAGATATGGACAGCATTTTTTCAAAAACTAGAAAATCGTTTCATAGTTGGAGGTGATTTTAATGCAAAGCATCCATGGTGGGGATCAAGATCTCCGACGCCAACACACAGAGGCAGAGTACTATACGAAGTCTTACAAAAAAACAACTATACGCCAATATCAACAGGTGAACCAACGTACTGGCCATCAGACACAAACAAGCTGCCAGACGTAATTGATTTTGCCATTGTCAAAGGTATAAATAAAAGGTATTTTAAAGCAGCCTCCTGTTTGGAGTTATCATCAGACCACTCACCAATCTTAATTTCACTACATACATATATATCTAGTACAGAACTTTACCATAAAATCATAAATTGGAAAAAGTATCAAAACTACATCAAATGTCGCTTAACATGTAATATTCCTCTTAAATCGATTACAGACGTAGACAACAACATCAGTAATTTTGATTTACTCTTAACTGAAGCTGTTGATAACTGTTCTGTTAACAAAAAAAATCCTAGAAGTCAACAATACATCCCCACCAACATAATTGAAAAAATTAAAGAAAAGAGAATCTTAAGAAAAAGATACCAGACTACCAGATTAAATCAAGATAAAATGAAACTAAATAAAGCAATAAAAGATTTAAAGAATATACTACATGAAGAAAAAAATGCGCAAATGCAGAGATATCTCAGAGGATTGGATCCAACAGAAGCAACAGACTACTCGCTATGGAAAGCCACAAGGCGGCTTAAAAACCCAACAAAATTTATCCCACCAATTAAAAACGCATATGGAAAATGGGCCAGAACAGACGAGGAAAAAGCTACAACATTTGCAGAACATCTAAGCAAAGTATTCCAACCTCATCAAAGAATAATCACGAAACAAGAAGAAAACACTCTACTTGTAGCCACAGACGAAATTAACAATATAGCAATTAAACCGGTCAAAATGAAGGAAGTACTAAGATTAATCAATAATATTAACAACAAAAAAGCCCCTGGATATGACAATATTACAGGAAAAATGATCAAAATGTTACCAGAAATAGCAATAAGATATATATTAATAATATTTAATGCATGTTTCCGCTTATGCTATTTTCCCACACAGTGGAAAGTGGCAGAAATTATATTAATACCTAAACCTGGAAAAGAAGTCGAACATGTAACATCTTATAGACCAATCAGCCTCTTACCAATACTTTCAAAAATCTACGAAAAACTAATACTTTCTAGAATCAATCCTATAATATTTGATAAAAAACTCATCCCAGATCATCAATTTGGCTTTAGATGTAATCACTCCACCACAGAACAAGTGAATAGAATTGTATCAGCCGCGAGGAAATCCCTTGAGGAAAAACAATTCTGTACTGCTGTCTTCCTTGATGTCGCCCAGGCATTTGACAAGGTATGGCATAAGGGGCTACTGTACAAACTTAAGTCTAATTTTCCTGAACAGCACTATATGTTACTAAAATCATATCTACAAAGCAGAACTTTTCACATAAAAATAAATAAAATAATATCGCAGAGCCAACTAATAAATGCAGGTGTACCTCAAGGCAGTGTTTTAGGCCCAACATTATATTTAATATATACAGCAGATTTACCCAAGTCCTTGGGTATCATTACAGCAACTTACGCAGATGATACAGCTATTATAACGTCACACTTGGAAGCATCTACAGCATCAATACTTTTACAAAATTGCTTAAACAAACTTCAAAGATGGCTCAATTCATGGAGAATCAAAGTCAATGAAAGCAAATCCATTCATACAACATTCACTTTGCGAAAAGACACGTGTCCACCAGTCACGCTAAACAACAAAAACATTCCCCAAAGAGATCATGTTAAATATTTAGGAATTCACATAGATCGGCGGCTTACATGGAGAGAGCACATATACACAAAGCGCAAACAACTAGGACTAAAACTGAGAAAAATGTACTGGCTCATAGGAGGGAAATCGGAACTTTCAACCGAAAATAAATTACTGCTTTACAAAGCTATTCTGAAACCAATTTGGACTTACGGCATCCAATTGTGGGGTGCTTCTTCAAACTCAAATATTGATATTTTAGAAAGATTCCAATCAAAAATTCTACGAAATATAGTGCAAGCGCCATGGTTCGTTCCAAATGAAATAATCCGCAATGACCTTCAGATACCAACCGTGAAAGAAGAAATAACGATGTTCTACAAAAAATACAATACTAGACTGCAAAACCATCCAAATCAACTAATTAGCAAGCTCCTTAGGACATCTATTATAACTACCAGACTCAAGAAACATAACATTTTGTCTGCATAAATTAATTCACAATACACTCATAAATTTATATATTATTTATTTAAACATACTTAGTTACTCTAAAACGAGTTTGGATACTCACTGGAATATCCTACTGAAATTCATGTAAACGTATCTTAAACTAAATACACTTATTTATTGTCTTATTGCTAAATGTTGGACAGATTGTAAGTAAACTTGGAGTAATAAAAAAAAAAATAAATAAATAAATAAATGCTTCCAAAGATTTGAGGCGATCCTTTTCCACTATCGCCAAACATTGATGACACTGAAGTTGAAGTAGTTATTTCTTTTGCCATTTTCAACCGATATTATCGATATATCGTTTAAAATACGTGACTAAATTCACTGCACAGTACTCGGTATAACTCGTAAGAGTGAATGATGAACTGAAGAATAAGTAGTGCCTTAAATTGCTTCAATCGGTCATGTAAGCAAAAACGTTGCAATTACTTGTCAGCATTTTACAACATTTATACGATATTTACGATGTGTGCACTTTAAGTATTTTTATGTAAAATAATACTCATATCACATTCAGCAAAACAGTAGTTAAAAGTCAATCACGTGGCAACTATGTCATAAAATATTCTGTATGCTAGCATTATACGATCCACGGCTATTATTCTGTTATAGCGTATACTTTAAATGTTTTATTTGTAAATTAATTTTGAATAACACTTTTGTAAACATCTTAATCTGTTTGTCCCCTTACCGATGAAGGGCCCACCTCTATACTTAGAATTGATATGACGTCGAACAATGTCATCATTTGTATCCAGGTCCGTAGAAAAGTTATCGAGAAACGCCTTGAGACCAAAACCAGCACCCATATAACGCAGAAACATCACACAGAGTTGTCCACAGACATCCGACGAGTTACTTTGGAGTTGTTGCGTACTCCACTGAAATTGTCGACAATTATTTTTCAAAGATTTTATATAAGCAGGTATGAAAGGTGGTAATCCATAACTGTCAAAATACCATGCATTGTCATACTTGTCAGCATACACAGTTACCCAATGTGTGCCAGGTTTTTTGTGATTATCTGTGTTCAGTACAAAACATGTGGGTTTACCCCAAACACGGGGTATTTGATCCGAAGGAAACACACCTGCAGTATGATCTTTTATACCTGATATACATTTCAAAATTTCTAAACTATTCATTTTCTAAAGATATAGGTGAGCTGAACGTATAAGTTTGAGTTCCTTGTCAACGACGTCTCTGGAATGTTGGTTCTCTGAATAATGTGGTGATGTTTTAATCGACCAATCTTCCATACGCAGTACACTTTGGTTACACTCGCTAATACTATCAATATTCATATATAAATTTGATTCCCGATATTGTTCTATGTCAGGGATGCATACGTCATCTTCTCTGTTCCTCGACAAACCCGTCGATCGTATCCAAAGTCGCAACCGATGTGCATTATTTAACGCGCAAACGAAGCGCACAAAATTGAATTTACCACCGTGTTGTATACAGTAATTACTCGACCAAGGAAGAATGTTGAATGCCGGACATCTTGTATCCTCCTCCAAATTTATTACAATACGGGCGGTTACTTTGTTTAGGAGTTTCCATTTTTCCTTACCTCGTTCATATATATTTCGGGCGTTTACGGTGACCTCCCGTAACTTTTTGTATAAATAATTTTCAGATATATCGCCGTCGAACCAGTTAAGACCATGATGATTTCGTGTTAACCAGTTATTTTGTTTCCGGGATTCTCGACTCAACAAGTCGACAGGATATAGCGGTGCAATTACCCAATGTCCAGAAATCTCGTCATCGATAGACAAAACGGCCACTTCTTTCGGTATTATCTTATTATTTACATCTTTAAAAAACTGTACGTCAACCACCAGATCCATTGCAATGTCTACCGTGTGTTGTGTCTAGAAGATAACTGCGATATCGATTTAATGCTATCGTTTTTAAGACCATACGTATAAAATGGCATCTGTAGGAATCTTTATGCATTCACGCACCGAAGTCAACAACTACATGTCGGAATGCATCAATCTCCAATACATTTTCATATTCGGCATAAATAATACAATTGACGGTACTCGTTAGAGCTTTCGCAAATCGTACATCAATTCTGATACTACCGTGTCTTACTAAATTCCAGTGTGTAGAATCGCTAGCCGACAGGTCGGGTGTCAAATCAAACACGAACATGCAATATCCACCTGCATAGCCTTTACGTGTGATAGCGTTTCCTTTAAAGTTAAACGGATTTAAGGTGCGATCGCCATTGTAAGCTTTGTTTTCTACAAACCCGACGACAATTCTTTTAGGCAATTGGCCAAGTATAACATTATCTAAAGTTTCGCCATGGATTCCTTTGTGCATCGTCATTGTCTTAACTTCAACTCTTGTCAGAGGATATTTTGCTGAAGTTTTCGAGAGTGCTTTAGCATGCGCAAGTAAAACACCTGGGATAACTTTTACTCGTCGTGCTAAAAGACTCGCTTCCTCTATAAGTGCAAAATAATACCCATACTGATCCATTATACAGAAGGCATCTCGAGATTTTATAAGCCGCACGCGTACCTCCACCCCGTTCAATAGTAACTTTTCTTGGTTAAATACATCGCAATGTAAGTGACCTAGTAAATCTACTGTTTTACTCTGATTCATCGCAGCACGACGACTGAGGAGTCCTTTATTATCAGTATTAAATGCACCCATATGACCCGGTGTATCGTCATACCATAAAACACTCGTTAAATGGGAACCTTTGGCAGCAGGCCCGTAATTCAGTAGTGTTTCAATATATGATCTGTAGGCGTATGCATTATTCGGTGGGGAAACTAGCTTTTGATTGAAGTATACATCGATCTGGCTAAAAAGCGAGTGCATAAAATTATTTACAGGGCCAACACTATCACGATCCGCCTGTGGTGTATCAGCATGCATATTTTGATCAGGTGTTAAAGTTACCCGTAAACTTAACACCGTATGTGCAAGATCAATATATTCTTCACCATTTCCGGGTAAAACAAATTCAATTGGTGAATCATGAGAAAGTGTTGACACAGGTTTATACTGTACCCAGTGCGAGCTCTCAATAATCGTTTGAATAGGTGGTAGTGTAAACAAGTCGAGCTCCGATTTCATACATTCACAAGAGTGTGTATGCAAAGAGACATTTTCTTTCAATTAAATATATCTGCCACCGTACGGCGCTTGTTCTTTGTTGCACGCTTCTTCGTTTTCCTTACCTTATTAGTTACGGTGTGATTACCGCTTCTTTTTTTTATTTTCACACTTCGTTTAGTTTTCGCCTTTTTTGTCTTCTTCTTCTGTTGTATCTTGGTCTGACGTCGACGAGAATTATGGTTGCTATCGAGTGTAACGATGTCACCGGGTAAATGACCAACTGTTGTGTAGCGCGGGTATTTATACCCCGACCCCGCCATCAGTTCATCAAATTTTTCTTCTGCCTTCCTTTTTAAATTCGCACCTGACTCTTTGACATGTCGTCGAATCGCCTCTTTTGCAGATGTATTATTTGTAACCATATCGGTCACAATATTTATACCTGCTCGTAGTGCTTCTTTACCGACAGCCGTAGCACCACTCGTGAAAAGAGGTAACACGCGTCTGAATAAACCACCAAGAAAACTACCAATGCCATGTCCTCGCTGATATAATGCCCCTCTGTATACACGACCTACACTACCAGTATGTATACTACCGCCAATCTGATTAGTAAAGTATACTACATAATGCGACATTTTGCTAATTCCAATCGGTACGTTTAAAGTGTAACGTCATCGTTAACGTACCATAATTAAATGGTATAAACTTCCCAATCTCATCCCTTATATCTATTTTAATGGTTTTGAAAGAGCTATACAGTAATGGTATATATACAGCATGTGAAAAGCTACATATTCTTGTATCACCGTATGTATACTTATCATGTTTTAATGGTACAGCTCGCAATAATCGTGTCTGAACGTCCCCTGTAACGTAAGGTTCGCAAATATCACTATACACCATTAGCAGAGATGGTGTTCACTTATGTAGGCAAAAAGGTAGAGGTGCTGGTTCGGTATCGGCACACGTGGGATCGGATTTCTGAGTGCAATGGTTCAAAAAGACACTCCACAAATTGTCACTATTTAAATTCTTTATTTAAGTGCGATGCGCTTTCAACTAAACTCAATTTCGAAGCAAGTTCTGGATTCGGAGCGAAATCACAAGATTATACAACTCGACCGAAAACCAAACTTCAATAACTCGCAAGAAAACAAAACGTGATCGATAGCGTCGGCGCGTTTACAAAATTAAATGCGGAACGAAGTTGAGCGTTCGACTACCGCGCAGAGATTGCCGACTCGAGGGGGACCGGAAAACGCGCTGAATGAAATTCGCGAAAAAAAGAGGGCACTCGTTGTGCCGGAAACAAATAGCGACTTGCCTAGTGCAGAATTCGCAGTTATTTAAATCTACATATTCAAACATACCACCCCCCGTGAGCAACGCAGGGCTCGCAATAAACTTAAATTAATGACCGTCTAAATCGACTGGTAAAAGTGCGATCTGAGTTATCGGCCTCATGAGTTCAGAAGTCTCTGTCCGGATCGTAACAACGCGTGTGAGTCCGTCGGTGCCCGGATGGCACTTTGTCACGCGCGCTAGTGGCCATTTCGTTGGTGGCAAATTAGGACGCTTCACGAGTACTAACTGGCCTACGGCGATAGGTGTTTTCGCAAAATGCCACTTTGACCGTTGCTATACGGGCCCAAAATATAGCCTATATAGGCTCCAAAAATGCTCAGTCATTTGTTGGCACGCTTGCCATCGCGACAAACGATTTTGTGAGAGACTTAGAAGGGATTTTAATCAGGAACGGCGTTCAAGGGCCCACCGATCAAGAAGTGGCCCGGGGTAAGAACTTTCAGGTCGTCGATGTCTTCAGATATTGGTCCTAATGGACGCGAGTTTAAGATGGCTTCGACTTGACACAGAATGGTCATCCACTCCTCGAACGTCGGAGTATGCTCCCCGAGGACTCTTTTCAGATGGAACTTGGTGCTTTTGACTCCTGCATCCCAAAGTCCACCGAAATGGGGGGAGGCAGGAGGCATAAATTTCCAAGCGGTACCATCCTGAGCAAGAAAGTCGCGAAATTTTTCGTCTTCGAGAGCGTGATCGAAAGCCGTTTTCAATTCGTTATCCGCACCGACGAATGTCGTACCCCGGTCACTGTAAAAGCATGTGGGTATACCGCGTCGCGACACGAAGCGCTTGAATGCGGCAATAAAAGCGGTTGCCGTATAATCAGACACCAGCTCTAAATGGATTGCCTTGACAGAGAAACAAACAAATAGAGCTATGTAACCGGCATGCGCTTTTCGTCCACGGCCGCTGGCAATTCGAACTTGGACTGGTCCGGCATAGTCCACACCACAATGATAAAACGGTCGCGGCGGGCGAGTAACGCGAGAACCCGGAAGATTTCCCATTTGTTGGGTCCCTGTAGTAGCTTGAAAACGTGCACAAGTTACGCATCGATGGATCACCGATCGAATGACCTTTTTTGCTTGTAAAATCCACGTAGTTTGTCTCAAAGTTTGGAGCATGATACGGATACCTCCGTGAAGGCATCGATCGTGAATATATGCCGCAAACTTGCTCACTATCGGATGTACGCGAAGAACGAGTGGATGCTTTAGGCTCGGAGAGAGATCCGAGTTGTTCAAACGACCTCCAACTCTGAGGATTCCTTCCTCGTCCAAAAAGGGCTGGAGCGTCCTCAAGCAACTTTTGGGAGAGATGGATGAGCCGTTTTTCAGAGCAGCTATTTCGTCTGGGAATAACGTAGATTGCAGCCACTTAAACACAGTGAAAGCTGCTCGATGAAGCTCATAAGGTGTAAGGCGACCGCGAAGGTCAGGTTCAGAAAGTCGTCGTCGCCAACGCATCATAAAAGCGAGGACGCGAATCATTCGTTTCCACGTAGAGATTCTGGTAGATAAGGCGGTAAAAGTCTCATTGATCGGAACCACGGTTAACGCGACGTGCACGCGACTCTCGAGCGGAGCATCATCGTCAAGCGTGGTGGTTGTACGGGGCCACTCATCAGGTGGCAAGGATAGCCAGTGTGGACCGGAGGTCCATAAGGATGAGGCTAGCAATTCCGGTGCTGTACACCCGCGCGACGCGAGGTCCGCCGGATTTTCTGTCCCGGAGACATGACGCCAACTTGCTGTCGGAAGCAAGGTTTGGACTTCGGATACGCGGTTGGCAACGAAGGTTTTCCACTTGATCGGATGCTGCTGTAACCAGTGGAGCACTATCGTTGAATCGGACCAGCAATTGATTGGCAACCGCGTAAACTGAGGGATTCTGCGAACGAAGTCAAGCATTCTCGCCAATAAAACAGCCGCGCATAGTTCTAGGCGTGGAATGTTGATCTGTTTTACCGGAGCTACCTTGGTACGACTCGTCAACAAAACCACATTTACTGAGTCTTGAGAGACTACACGGAGGTACAAAACCGCAGCGTAGGCGGCACTTGACGCGTCTGCAAATCCGTGTAATTCACACGTAGTTGCGCCTGGAATCTGTCCAGTCCAACGTGGAATTGTCCAGTCATTTAATGCGGGGAACGTGTTATAAAAGTTTATCCAGACACTACCAAGGTCATCCGGAATGGGGTCGTCCCAATCGAGGGATAGTAACCAGAGTTTCTGGATGATTATTTTGGCGGTAACGATAACAGGTGCGACCCACCCTAAAGGGTCATATAGTTTCGCGGTAAATGAAAGTAATGTTCTTTTCGTAAGAACATTCAACGGTGAGAGATCGACCTTGAAACGATATTGATCCGTGATTGGGGACCAAAATACACCGAGGATTTTGATACCATCGTCCTCTCCGAGTGGTTTGTCCCATGCGAGTCCGTGGTTAGACGGGTCAAGGTCACCTAGTAGATCAGTCGAATTACTGGCCCACTTGCGGAGGCTGAACCCTGCAGAACCAAGAAGGGAAATTAGATCGTCTCGAATGCGGCGAGTGGTCCCAACGTCATTTGAACCGAATAAGACGTCGTCCACATAGAGTCCGTGACGCAAAACATCTACCGCATCCGGAAAGTTGTCAGCGTTATCTATGGCCAGCTGACGAAGCACGCGAAGGGCGAGATACGGAGCGCTGGATACCCCGAACGTAACTGTGTTAAGCTGAAATTCTGCGACCTGATCGGTCGGAGAATGTCGCCACAATATACGTTGAAGGTCACGATCTCGCGGGTCAACCAAAATTTGGCGGTACATTTGAGCAATATCTGCACAGTAAACGAACTGAAAAGTTCGCCACCGTAGCAGGATATGGCTCAATTCCGCCTGAAGCTTGGGGCCTGGGAGAAGGTGGTCATTCAAAGACGTAGAGTTCGTCGTAACGTGTGACGCGTTAAACACGACTCTAAGCTTCGTGGTCGTGCTTGTGTCCTTTTTTATTCCGTGGTGGGGCAAGTATACAGTCGGGTGACCACCGAAGTCTTCGCTAACTCGGGTCATGTGACCTTGCAGCTCATAGTCGCTCATAAACTCGCGATAGGCTTTTGCATCGCCCGGACGATTTGACAGCCGTTTCTCTAGGGATGTGAAGGACGACATCGCGGCGTGACAGGATTTGCCGATATTCACGGTGGGATGACGAAGCGGAAGACGAACAACGTAACGCCCGCTAGCGTTTCGGTAATGAGTCGAAACGAAATGTTGCTCACATTGTTCGTCTTCGACTGAAATGCGAGGTACTGTGGGGATAGACTCTAGTTCCCAGAATTTCGTGAGCAAGTCATTGAGCTGCGATTGCTCAACGCAGTTATGCACGTACAGACTAGATAAAACACGACTAGTCGGTGAGGACGTCCATCCTGATAAAACCCACCCCAAAATCGTGTTTTGCGCGGTTGGTTCCCCGAGTGCGCCCTTGACGAGTCCATCGAGGAGAAGAGACCCGTAAAGATCGGAACCGATAATTACGTTAATCGGATCGGCTAACTGAAGGTCGGACAAGTGCGACCATTGAGTGAGTGTGTGCGAAGATGTCGGGACGTACGACGTGAGCGTCTTCATAACAAGCGCATGAGTGCGAAATGTAGTCTCGTCCGAGTGTATGGACGAAAAGTAAATTTCTGCAGCCCGTTTAATTTCCCCCGCGGACGACTCACCAATCCCACTGACCGTAGTGGCGACGCGAACTGATCGTGCTTTGAGGGCATTTGCTAAAGTTTCCGAAATGAGGGTCCAAGTCGAGCCTTGATCAAGTAGCGCGCGTGCAGTGAGAGACCGTCCGCATTCGGAGCGGATACGTATACGAGCAGTTGCCAGTAGAATGCACGCCGGCTTGACAGGTTGATTGGCAGCTATGTGCGTAAGCACAACTTCGGTATCGACGTGGTTAGAGGTAGTGGAGAGTTGAGGACTGGCAGAGGGATGAGTCGCGGTGACTGGATGAGTCACCGGCCCGGGAGCCTGATCTCTATGCAGCATCGTGTGGTGTTTTCGTTTACACACGAAACACACCGATGTACTAGTACATGTTGCTAAATTGTGCGTACCTAGACAATTGACACATAGATGATGGCGTTTAACAACATCACTACGAGACGCTACCGACATATTTTGAAAGCGTTTGCACCGGTATATCGAATGTTCGGAAGAGACACAAATCGGACATGACTTGTGCGATAAATTCGTCTATTTTTTACCCCGGTAAATCGGGGTAGTTCGATACGTGGCAGCTGACTCGTTGACCGTGGATGACCTCGTTGACCTTCAGGATGAACCACTTCATCGTTGGTGTGCGACGTGCCAGGGGCGTTGGCGTTGGTTAACGTCTCCATGGCTTCTTCGATTTCACAGAGCGTGTCCAAATAAATGGCTTCTTCCGAAAGATACCGATTTTCGGTAAAGTATGGATGTCGTCTTTCTATTGAAACTGCAAGCTGCAGCAATCGTTCATGCAACTCACAACATCGTGCCCATGTAGTTTGCAGATAAGTTAAACGAACTTTTAATTTGACGATAGTTCGATCAGGTGGTGCCGGAATCGATGCACGCAATTGGTGAATGCTATCGAAAAGCGCTTCCTGAATCGGGAATAAGTTTTCGACGGTTTGTCCCGAAGCTTCGTCTCCCATAGTGTTGAAGCGGTGACCAAAAGTGGACTGTTGAAATGAGGACGAGCGACGACGCCTGGAACGTAGTTAGCGTCGAAATGAGTGCGGCGTTGAAGAGGGGAGTCCCTTCCTTCGTACCAAGATCACCGATGTAGGGACTAGAGAAGCGTGCGTAAGAGGCGGAGCAGCCTTGTAGAGAGGGGTCGAGATCCAGGAGTGGCGACGAGTAGCGGGGCCCCGAACTCCGACCACGTTTTTCGAGAATTTTGGAAACGTTTAGAAATTAATTTTTCACAGCCTTTTTTTAACTGCACTAATCACTGCACTTTCCAGATCCGTTGTCGATGAATGGCCAAGCCGATCCTGGCAGGATCGCCAAATCTTTTTGTTCACTTATGTAGGCAAAAAGGTAGAGGTGCTGGTTCGGTATCGGCACACGTGGGATCAGATTTCTGAGTGCAATGGTTCAAAAAGACACTCCACAAATTGTCACTATTTAAATTCTTTATTTAAATGCGATGCGCTTTCAACTAAACTCAATTTCGAAGCAAGTTCTGGATTCGGAGCGAAATCACAAGATTATACAACTCGACCGAAAACCAAACTTCAATAACTCGCAAGAAAACAAAACGTGATCGATAGCGTCGGCGCGTTTACAAAATTAAATGCGGAACGAAGTTGAGCGTTCGACTACCGCGCAGAGATTGCCGACTCGAGGGGGACCGGAAAACGCGCTGAATGAAATTCGCGAAAAAAAGAGGGCACTCGTTGTGCCGGAAACAAATAGCGACTTGCCTAGTGCAGAATGCGCAGTTATTTAAATCTACATATTCAAACAGATGGTAAGCCATTGAAAAGGTTTACAGGACGAATGCCGTGAATCGTCGTATTGTCACTCACGATTATTGCCCCCTTTTCGTTTACAGATGTATAATCATAACCAAGTATATTTCTCAATTTATCCGGTAGATATACAGCGTGTTCATCGTTTAGACATTCATCGGTACAGATTCGCGAAACTGACACATACCCACCGTGACCAATTTTAAATATTAGATGGTCTTTTATACATTGTAGATTATTAATCTCTTCAACTAAATCGTGAGTATTCTTATATATTCCGGGTGCTAGAAATTATACCTGTAAAGTATTTTTATTTTTACGTTTACTTTGTTCAGCTGGTAACTCTGTACGAATAGCCTTCACTGTTCTAAATCTTGAAAATACAACTCGTCTATCTTCTTCTTTGACAGATATGTGTTGAAACGTTAGAGGTATCTGTATCTCGGTAAGTGCCACACACCACTGGCCTTGCAAATGCAGATGCTGCGGTAATTGTGTAATAAAGTTGGTCGTTCTGTTTTCAGGGTAAAACTCCATACTGCTGTTACTTGGTAAAATAATGTGAAATTCATCCTTCAGCACGAATTTTTAAATTTTCTGCACGAATCCAGGAATTAAACTTATCAGGATACCCCAACCAGTGTACGTAATATCGTTTCCTCCTACCGGTACCGACAGTTTTTAGAATTTTTTCAACTACGAAAACTTCTGTATCCACGATTTTCTGGACACGACTTAATTCTTCTTCGTAAAAGAAACCATCGATTTCTTCTCCTTGCAGATCTTCAATAATATAAACTAACGGTTGACGTGTATTTGATATACGTATAATTTTGAATAGTTCTATTGTCCAGCCACCCTCGTAACCTTTTGCAAAGACATTCTTTGCACGACTGACACAGACTAAATCACCAACTCTATATTTAGGGACTTTCGGTGGCCGTTTGAAAACGCTATAACGACGAATGAGATTTTCGCGCGCTTCTGCAGCATTGTACCAATTAATTAGAGCGGGTACCATATTGGTACCTGAATGTTTAGAATTATTATAAGATGTGACGATAGACTGTAAAACGTCAATATAGCGACGGGTATTTTTATGTGTGAAATATCGCCACAGTTTCTCCTTAAGAGTTCTTATAAAGCGCTCGACAATACTGGATTTAATGTCCGGGTTACGAACAGATCTGTAGATTATGTTAGCAGACTTTTGAGTGATAAATATAACACTCAGATTCCTATGATGACTACCCTCTGTGAAAAGACCTACAATTGCCCGTCACTAGACGATTCCTGCATCAAATCATCGATAATCAAAAGTTTAGGACGAGGATCGTTTTCATAATGACTGCTGTTAGGCAGTCCCTCCCTAAATTCAATCTCGCATCCTAACTCTTGGTCGGAAGGTTGCCATTCAGAATAGTACAAAATTATACGGCTAAACTGTGTATCACTCATACGATCGATGTATTGCAGAAATCTTTTAACAAATATGGTTTTACCACACCCTGTAGGGCCACAAATCATTGATGTCCATGGATGCTTCCAACAGATGTCCATGATGAATACTAAGATCATAATCCAAAGTGTTCTAATATATATATTAAAAATCGTCTCTTCTCATAGCAGGTCTCAACATCTCTACAGATACTGGGATTGAAATGTGTACGTTAATAAGACCATTATCGGTGACGGTAAGATGTGCATTGGGAATGATATTACGTTACAGTTAGATACGACTAATATGACTCTACGAATTTTCCATCAAGTCACAAATGTGCAAGTTAACGGAATGACTGTGCTTTCAAAGCTTTCTCGTATCAATCATGATGAGAAATTGGAGTTTTTCAATTAAAATTATAGGACCGCTACGATTCTCTCAAACATGTTCACAAGTAATTTATAAAGACAGAAATAAGGTACAGATTATTAATAATGTTATGCACAAAAATATTAAGCATAATTTATTCAATGCTGTTCACATGAAAATTCTTTTTTATAACCGTACGGGTAACTACAATCTAAACTTACAAATCTACGTTTATGATAAATTGGTTTACAAGATTTTTGCTCCTTTCGAGTCACTACCTTGTGGAATTTTGTCCGCCTTATTGATTGATTAGTTACAGTTATCTCGTCGACATTACCAATGATCATTTCGCGTATTGTCTCGAATTTATTTTCTTACTATTCTGAACATATTTTGCACATTTGTTGGGTGAATAAATCTTATATGCGTAAAATTTTGGACTGCCTGATATAAATGACGAGATATACGAACCTGGGGGTTCCTTTGCCAATTCATCCGTAAGCTCGCCCAACATAGACCCTATCGGTGGTTCATATTCGCCGCTGCCGTTCGTACTGACATAAATGAAGGAATCTGTGTCATAATACAAAACACGCATTTGTAATTTCTCTAAATAACTGTATAATTTCAACCGGGCTTGTGCAGTGGTATAAGCAGCAACTACAACGCTTGCTGCAGGTGACGCAATTATGTCGTCATCTTTGTAGCACCAATTTACGTACAATTTTTCGTCGTTAACGGGCAGTAGTCCTTGCACAGTGATTTCCGGATTATTAAGTAATTCTGATAATTTTTGGGGATCTGAAATTACCTCAGCTTTCGGCATGTTTTCTCGTTGTCCGAATTTTCTCTATAATGAATTGAGACATAATTTAGCCACTGAACGTAATCCTGCGTTGTAGCATATACGCTCTTTATCGAATATCATGTTTAACTGATGTAATTCGGATATATATGCATTTTTTTCGGCTTCTGTTACACATTCTGGCGGAAAACCAGATGCCAATATTTTTTGCGTGAAAAATTCATCGATATACTCTGCAAAAATACCGCCTTGTTGAGTATGTGGTTCATACCGAGTGGTTTCATATTCCCAAATTTCGTATATTTTTAGAATAGTGTATATCAACGGCTAGATCAACGGCTTTCACAATTTCATCTGAAACCCATGTACCTGTCAACATACGATCATCTGTGTTTCCATGCGGACAATCATGTTGGAACAGCTGTTCGGCACATGTACGACATAGTGGAAACATCAGTTTTCTGTGCATTTTTACCGGTAACACGGGGTGATACAAATCTTGCGGTGGTAGAATATTGCACATAACTAGGCCATCCACTTTACGCACATCGTTATTATTACCAACTACTTTTTTACATTCTTCGGGACCAATATATAATTTCGGATGACCTACGGGATATTTCCCTACTTTACATATGTATGGATATAACGAGCAGACATCAACGTATTTTATTTTCTCACCATCTTTACAATCATAGATCTTAACAGTATTGCCAGTTCTACCACCGAAAAAAGCGTTCCGAGGATCTAAAGGTCTGAATGCTAAAAGATCGGATGCGATGGATTCTATGTACTGTCTTGCTGTCCTGTTAATACTTAACTCATGATCAAATACACACTCCCAAACCTCAATTAGACTATAACGGGCATTTTTAATCCGTTCGCTAGTCAAAAGTGTGCGCTCGTACCGTGAATCCATTGTTTCATTAGTACACGTCAAAATAACGTTCCTATTCACACGATAGCAACGTGGGCATCCGTGCCAAAAGCAGCCATGGTACTGAAACACAGTACCGTTACTTTCAACATTTTCGTCATCTGGCACACAGTATCCATCTACGAGTATGCCTTCAGGTAATCTCTTTTTACGAGAACCGCCAGAGTGTTGTATGTGCCGTCCTAAGGACTTCCCCATCCAATACAACCAGACTAATGCTTTTTTCGACTGCTTGTCAGCACGACGGTAGCCACCTGTAGGTATAATACCTATTTGTGTAGGTTTCAGAAATTTTTTTCTATAAACACGTAAACACGTTGATGCAATGGTCGAGCACTCAATGAAAGGACAAACATTACCACACTCTAAAAAGTTTTTGCGGAAAGCCATACATGCTAGCCGTAGTATTCTTACATCCTGTATACAATATTTTTCAATTTTTACTTGAAAATTAAATATGCGATCTGTTTGTTGTTGTTCTCGATACCATGTAATAAACCTCTCTCTCTTTTCTGGATTCATTCCTTCTGGTGCATAATACCGTATGTCCGGTAATTCGCCGATATAACTTTGGTTTTCTGGTGTGTTAAACAAGTGCGGAAATGTACCTTTTTCCGCGTCAGGTATACCATATGCAGAAGGCAACGCGGTTAGAGGCATGTGGAAATAATTTAAACTATCTATAAATTTTACATTGAGATATTCTAATAAAATAATTTTTGAGCCGTTCATAATAAGTACGGGTAGATCCCTGGTGGAGTGTTTCTCAACAATGTATTTTAAAATAAATTGGGCATCGAACCCCTGTGAATTATGTGCTATTGCTATAACTTTGTTAAAATTTTTTCTACGTGCCGTGGCGAGCTCAACAAATTGTTTGACAGGATCATTTTTAAAAATATATTCTCGAACACCACAATGTGTACAATGTGTGGAAATATCAACATCTTCGAAACAAAAATCACACGACTGCTGTACGACGCAGAGCGTTGGCACGTGAATTTTCGTTTCATTATCTCCCTCGCGCGTTAAACATTGTTACGTTTCGAAATCGTAAAATAAGTAAAGGGCTTTAGGACGTGATCCATCATTGTTTTTGATTGGTTGAACAAAACAAAAATGTCCGAGTGGTAATCGGGCGTTACATGTATTACAAAAAGCGTTACCACACTCGTGACCTTCTCCTCTTTTATGTTGTACTATTTTACAGCAATTTACACAAAATTTTATTTTTTCACAAACAGTATGATTTTTATCAAAAGAGCCACGTTCTAAATGATATTCAAAACAGGTCACGCCAAAGAAATTTCTAGAGCAGTATTGACATTTAACGGTGGTAGTATCACTACTACATGGTGGTTTATGTTTACACTTGACACACTCATTCTTACATTTATGATTATCTGCATACGCTCTATTGCACGGTATACAATATTTCCTACTCCCTGCTGCAGCCACTACATTTAAAATTGGCTGATAATGCCGCAAATTTTCATAAAACATAATGCGCAAAGTGTGCAGAACTCGGTTACCCGCATTTGTTACGCACACCGTACCATCATAAATTGGCATGTCTCCGCGACCGAAGCCTTGGAATGAATATATAACTATAGCTATACCCTTAGATGCAAAATATAATTGAAACCTATCCACATCTGAAACCCCATATCCCACATCTGACGGCATTGCAACTTGTGCTAATCGAATAAGCTCAATAGCCTTTTCTTTTTGTAATATTCTTCGACTATCGCATATCATCCCCCAAAACTCATGCAAAGGCTCCTTGCGCATCTGGCCCCTCTCCACATAAGCACAGGCTGTAACTAACGATCGTGGTAAACACAAGTTATCATCGTTCCGTATACTCGATATGGATCTTTTATTTACATTTGTAATCGTTAGCGGTACACGACCACTCCCTGTTACCGATTGTACAATGGACACGCTTATTTTTAAGTTATCGCCGGTACCAAAATCGTTTGTACTTTGTACAACGCTGTTGAGAAGGTCCCATAAATCATTAAAATTAAACGTACTGACCGGGCGAAACGATAACCATACAGGTCCGCCACGAAATTTAGGAGAATTGAATGTTAATCCTATGAAGTCGTTAGGGTTAGCTTGTGCGCAAAGGGTTCACGGTTCACGGATGTGTCCATTTACTTCCCGACCATTCAGGCGATATCTCGGAAAATATCGTGACGTTTCCGATTCTATCGTAAAATAATTATGGACATCTCGCACCCGCTCACGGCCGCGCCCCATCTGGAAGGAAAATCCTGTGAATATAAATGGATGAATACTATCATACCGAAAAGTAGATTTAAATATCATAAAGATACGTACCAGCTGCACCGCTATCTGTATCAGCAGTACTAGGGTACCCACTATCTTGACAGGGACCTTCCCACACTAGTTCAATGGAAGGTGGGGCATTTTCTATCGTTTCCACAGATGGTGCTCTTGCATCATGTGCATATTCATTTTCATGAATATCATCGGCATCACGAGATGAATCACTAACAGATTCAGTATCACTACCGATACCGACGTTGTTAGAATTTCCGCTACTATGACGATTAGTGATGTTACTGGCGGTATAACCGTCTTCATCAGTATCGTCATCGTTTTCGGTATCTTCATCTTCTTCAGGGACAGAAAAGTGAAAAGGATGTTTAAAAATATTAACGTTATATTTATCAAAATAGTCCTTTTATTACCTCTGTTCTTTTATTCCCAAAGTCTAAAGTTAGAGTTGGTCAGGATCGTGCGATATGGAGCGTGAATTATGATGGAAATGGAGAGCGACGAAAATAACAACACACGCGCTTCTTGAAAACAAGTCTTTAATTGAAATTCACTTATTTCCAACTCCTCCTTCTTACAGGTTTCCACAGTTCGAAAAGAATTACGCGTGATAATGAAAAGCGCCCGCGTATTTGCGCGTCGAATTATTACGAGCCGTGTGCGATAACGTGCCAATTTTGAGAGCGTGCCGATTACAAATCCTCTCTACCGTACGGAAGCCGGAATTGAACTAAATTCAACGGGACATATGGTCGCTGAATTTGAGCGACGCGCCGCGCCGTCGCGGAAACCGCGGACAATTTGGCAATTACTATTAAGCGCGAATAATAACGCGCGACAATACCGCCCCCTTGTGAGGCGTAACCGCTTCGCAAACGCAGAAAATTTAACCTAACGAAATTTAACCTAACAAAACATCATTGATTATCAAATTTAGAAAACGTAACATAACAGGTTACAATTGCAGAGGGATTTCCATCTACCTTACAGCTAAGTGGAGAACGCGAATGACCGGCAGAACTACGAATCTGCAAGGTCGATCGGAAGCAGTGCGAGTTGGGTCAATGGTCGTGTATACTCGGTATTCGCTGTGCGAACGGTTACGACGCGTGTAAGTCCATCATCACCGGGATGGATCTTTACGATGCGAGCGAGGGGCCATTTAGCCGGCGGAAGATTCGGCCGTTTCAGTAAGACCATCTGACCGATCTCGAACTGCTTTTGAGCGGTTCTCCATTTTGTACGGTGTCCAAACGGGGAATAGTTAGTTGCTTGACAGGCGCAACTTTACTACGGCTCATCAACAAAATGATACGAGGTGCAGTGTCACGATAGGTCACCCGTATGTACACAACGGCCGCATAGGCTGCGTTCGAAGCATCCGAAAACCCATGTATAGAACACGACAGGAGATCGGGTCCTTGACCGGTCCAATGGGGAATAGTTAAACCGTTGAGAGAAGGCAAGGAGTCGTAGAATGCAGACCATTCAGCACATACGTCATCCGGGAGTGGGGAGTCCCAGTCCAATTGGAGTAACCACAGCCGTTGTAGAAGAATTTTGGCCACTATGACGACGGGGGAAACCCACCCGAGTGGGTCAATATTTTAGAATTAAGTTTACATTTTACTTGTAATACAAATGTTTACCTTGCACTACATTATTATACATGATCTCTTCAGAGATTGCAAGGAGAAATGCATTTTCCTCTGAGTCTTCACCCCACGTATTTTGGTTGGCTACAAATAATTTATGATGAGGTAAGCTTACGTTCAAATATTATATATGAATTTTAATTTCTACCTTTTTTCCATCATCATACACGCACCCAAGTATGGCTAGATCCCCTTCTACGTATTCCATCATATTTTGACGAGCTGTTAATTATTTACTAGTTAGTACCCAACATTTAAAAATTCAGTTTGCTTACTCGAGAAATAGGTGGTCAGGAGATGTTGAAAATTAATTATGTGGCCGGTATGAAAAACCAAACAGTTATATTTTAAAAAATTGTAAAATCACAGAAAACTTCATTTTATTTGTCATTACTCTATCAAACGGAAATTTGGGTTGCATAGAATGCTGAATCTATTTAAGTCGATTTGAATATAAAAATTAATTCAATAGTCATATTATGATCGTTCTTTGTATAAAAATTCAGTTATGGACCTCTTCTGAACACCTGTCGTATAGAGTAGTACCTCATAAAGAGAGTGGGTGGGCGCGGCATACAGTTAGAAGGGTCGAAAAATTAATTGAATAATATTAGTACAGATGCATTTATTACTTACCACGTGTCGTTTTATAAGTCCACATTAATGCGTGTAGACACTGTACGCTACCTAAACCACTACTTTGAAGATACGCACCGATTGTCAACATCACTTCACTGTTTTGAAATACACCTAACTTGTACATTTTTGCAATCAAACGCGGACCGCAATGGGAAATGATATAGCGAATAATTTTTATCATTTTCTGCGTACTGTAAGTGCGCAGTTGTCTTAAAAATTTCTCATCGCACCTTTTTCTAACACATACGTCGTACTTCGACGCAATTTTAACGGCGTTTGAGGTCGCTATTAAAATTTCGTGCTTCGACATGATTCAAATCAGTGTCTGATGAAGACTGAATACATTAATTATAAAATATACGATTTAAAATTTTATATTAGTTGCATTGTAGACGCTTCAAAATTCTGCATGCTGAGTATGTCGCCGAGATAATTAAACAGTAACACGATATATTCTAAAATGTGATTTTTGAAAAATGTGCTGAATTTCAAAACAAGGGCACGTGACCGCACGAATAGCTGGATCGTAGAAAGATGCAACGATGAATTTATATCCATGCATTTACGACCTATCGTTGATAAGTTAAACGAATTATAAAAACTCTGTTAAATTGCACACTAAAACAAAAATATGAATAGAAAATATATTAAAATATATAAAATAGTGATAGTTGATAAGTTAACTAAAGAATATCCGTAATGTTAAATGATGTAGATCTGTATGTGCAATAATACAAAATATTAATAATTCAATATTTTAAATATATAAATAGTGTTTATTTATTTCATCACCTCGTAAATTAAATCCTCGAAAGGTATCATTTCATCGATACAACAAAATCCAATATTCTTATTTTTAGACAGATTAAATTATAAGTTGTGCAGTAGTATTTTCTACACTTTAATAATTAAATATTGAAAGAAACGAATCGTCGAGAATATGTCACAAAAATAGATTTGAATAAATTTCGTTTATTTTAATGACAATTATGAAGTATTTCAATTACGAAAACGTAATGGTTTTAATTATTCAAACGTAGATTTCATTAGTTTAGCATATTGTCTACAGCATACTTCTTAACGTATGGTTTTGAAGAATGTGCTGAATTTCAAAACAAGTGCACGTGTACGCACGACAGAGAGCTGGATCGTAGGAAGATGCAGCCAGAAACCTTTAGTCAATCTTGAATCACGGTAGCGCGTGGTCGCCTTTGGTCACCTAGAATGAGGTGTGTGGTGTGACGCGCGCGCCTATATGTGTGTGCGTGCGTGCGTGCGTACTTGCCTGCGTGCGTGCATGCCTGCGTGCGTTAGTGCGTCCAGCCGTGCGTGCGGTTGTTATGTTATGATTATTTTAACAATTTTTGTAAAAAAATTCAATGGTTACAAAATTCACAGGGTATCTTATAACAATAATAAAGAAATTCAACCTTATTTTTTTGAAAAATGGATAAAGAATTATTCAAATATCCCTATTCCGAATGAAATAATTAGAATTATCTCTTTAGGAGAAAAACACTCTTTCCCATTAACTATAA
Organism: Trichopria drosophilae; assembly: GCA_030407085.1. Lineage (NCBI taxonomy): Eukaryota > Metazoa > Arthropoda > Insecta > Hymenoptera > Diapriidae > Trichopria > Trichopria drosophilae. The sequence continues at coordinate 145,853,635 of CM059582.1, read as the reverse complement.
CGAAAAGGTTTCCATTACATAATTTTATAGCTAGTATTGAAGATGGTGTTAGAAGTGTAAGAAACGTAGAAGATGATGAAGGTCATATTATTAATGACAAGAAAAACACCATCAGACAAGAATGTATTCATGTACTTAAGAATTTTAATAATAACAATAATTCTGATAAATCCTATATTTTTCCTAAAAAAACAATGACATATTACACGAATTTTTGAAAGATCATACAGATATTATATTTACAAAAGCCGATAAAGGCAATGTAACTGTTATTATGAATAAACAAGAGTATTTAAGTAAAATGAATGCATTATTTTCTGATACAGCTACGTATAAAACATCAAAATATGAATATACTTCAACCATTTCAACTAAGGTTAACATCTTAATAAAAAAATGGGAGAAAAAGGAATATATTTCGTCCTTCATGAAAAAACACCTGAATACTTATAATGCAGTTATACCACGTGCATATGGTCTCCCAAAAATTCATAAAGAAGGTGTACCTTTGAGAATAATTGTCTCAACCATAAATTCTCCGACATATAATTTGGCCAAATTTCTTTCAAATATCCTTAGTAGAGTTACTGGGAAAACAAAATCCTTTATTAAAGATAGTTGGCATTGTAGAGAGAAGATTAAGTCCTTCAAGTTAAGTTCTTCCACCTGAACACAAATTAATGTCGCTGGATGTAGCTTCGCTGTATACAAACGTATCTACAGATATAATAATGTTGGCAATAGATAAAAACTGGAAAAAAATACAAGAATATACAACATTACCTCTAACAGAGTTTAAAGAAGGCCTTAATTTAGTTCTTAAAAACACTATGTTTACTTTCCACGATAAAATTTACACACAAGTATATGGAGTCCCTATGGGTTCTCCATTATCACCTGTAGTAGCAAATCTTACGATGGAATACATTGAGGATATTTTATTACATAAATTAAGTTTTCGCCTTCCCTTGTATTTAAGATATGTTGATGACATGTTACTATCTTTCCCTAACAACCAAGAAGATTTTATATTGTCTATTTTTAACAGCCTTAAGAAAATCAAAGGTTTCGTTAATCGTATTTCTTTCACAAAAGAACTGGAAGTTAATATGCCGATTAATTTTCTAGACATTAAAGTGATAAGAAAAGAAAATGGATATATCGACACAGATTGGTACCATAAAGAGTCATGGTCTGGCCGATACATTAACTTTCTTTCAAATCATCCTTTATCATATAAAATTAGTATTGCTTATGGACTGATAGATAGGGCCATGAAATTGTCTGAAATACGTTTCAGAGAAAAAAATCTTAACATAGTAAGACATACATTAAGAGAGAACAACTACCCTACCCAAATTATTGAAAATTGTATTTGTAAAAAAGTATATGAATTTTATAATTCCTTAAATAGAAAGAAAACGAGTGACACACAGACGATTTTAAAAACTTCATCTATTCCATATGTGCATGGAGTTACAGAAAAAATAAGATCAATTATGAGAAAGGAAAATATTCGGTTGGTTTCAAAACCTATTAATAAAAATATAGGTGGAATCAAACCTTATAAAGACACATTACCTACACTAAAAACATGCAATGTTGTATATAAAATTCCTTGCGCGCACTGTAACAAAGTATACATAGGTGAAACAAGCCGGCGTTTAGAAACAAGGCTCAGAGAACACAAAAAAAAACATTGAAGAAAAAGAGGAGTCATACACAGGATTAACACTACATAGATTAAATACTGGTCATAATTTTAATTACGATAATACGCAAATTTTAGCAATAGAAAAGAATAACAATAAAAGAAAAGAAATAGAAAATTATTTTATTAAATTTACGGAAAATACCGTTAATATCAGGTTTGAAACATCTAAATTACCTGAAATTAACAACATCTTAAATAATTATTGATCTATTTAATTCAAGATTTATAAAATAGAGGTCATATCTCCTTTTTTCCTTCCTGCTTTAACATTGTGGTCTGTGATACTTCATATGCCTTGGCATTATACCACTCGTATGTCTAGATGTTGTCAAAAATATTGTTTCTTAGTTTTTTTTGACAATAATCTATACACCATTTTTATTTATTTTGGTACCGTTTGATTTCTCAAAAGTCTTTGACTCCTCAAACCATGTCGTAATTCTAACCTGCCTCGAGACATAGGCTTTGAGGAATCAACATTGAGATGGCTGCATTCTTAGCTGACAAATCGCTTTCATACAATAATTGGCCTGGATGGTTTAACATGTAATCCTGACTATACTACTTCCGGTGTTCCGCAAGGTTCGAGCTTAGGCCCCATATTATTCATTATTGTTATCAATACTTTATACTCGAGGTTTAAATATTGCATCCACACTACCATCATCTTTGCTGATGATTCGCAATTTTATCTCTCGACCCCGATATGTCATCTAAATGAAACGATACGCAATATTAACACTGACATTGCTGACTTTGCGAGGTGGTCCCATGATTAGGGACTGACTTTAAATACCCGTAAAACTCAGGCCATCATCCTAGGTTCACCTCAGAATTTAGCCGTTATGAAAAATCTCACCGTACCACAAATTATTGTTGGGTCGGATGTAATACCTTATTCACATGAACTAAAAGATCTTGGTGTTACAATAACACCCGACCTAACATGGAATCGCCATGTTAGTACCATATCATCTATAATACATAATGTTCTTTACAGGTTTAAATTTCGTGGTGCTTTTCTTCCACCGCAGATGAAACTCACACTTGTCAACGTATTAGTCATCCCATACCTCGATTACGCATCTTTAGTTATAGCCGATTCAACTGAATATCTTAACACTAAATTACAACGCCTTCAAAACATCGCCTTGAGATATGCGTATCGCCTGCGCCAGTATGAAAGACTTGCGCCGTATCGTCAGAAAGCAAACTGGCTACCCATAACATCTAGGCGACAGTACTTTCTCGGTAGCCTCACTCATCAAATCATTCATACCTCCCAAACTTCCTATCTTGCTGACAGATTCATTCCTCTAGACCATTCCATTCGCGAATCTTCTCGCTTACAATCATCTCAATATAAGCTTTCAATTCCTCGTACAAACATCTTTGCTTACTCTTTCTGGATCACAGCCATAGAGTTTTGGAACTCCCTGTCACGCCGTCTTCACGCATTTACATCTCCCGCAACATTTCGTACTAACCTAATAACACAGTCGGATTTGCATGTCGTCGGGTGCTTTACATTAGTACATTTAATTCCTACATTGCAGCAATTACACATTACGACATTCGTACATTTATGCAATTGCAAACTAGTGCATTTGTACATCTATTAGTTCGTGCATTTCTGCATTCGTGCATATGTGCAGCCATACGTTTTGACATACCTATATTTCTGAATTCGTGTTTTTCTGCAATTGTGCATATCTAATTTTCTCCGTTTTTGCATTCATACATTTCTGCAATTACACGTCACTACATTAGTATATTTGTGAATTCGTGCATTACTGCAATCGTGCATACCTGCATTCATGCCTATGTGCATTCGTACTCTTCTTCATTCGTACATTTGGTCATTCCTAAATTTCTACAGCCCTAGATTTGTGCATTCGTATTTGTCTGATTGTGTGTTTAATTTAAAAATGTTTTGTTTTCTTTCTTACATATCTTTCAAAAAAGATTAGGAATAGTTCAGTCAAAAATTGTAATTGATTTAAGTATTTATTTGTATTCAATGCATTGTTTGTTGCTTTTGTGTATAACATTAGCTATTATTATTTTTTACATATGGAAACAGTTCCGCCCTGTATTACTGAACATTGCGAATAAAATTTCTTTTGTATCTTTTTTTGGCAAATACAATCATGTCTGATTATTTGCCAAATGAAATTGTGGACATAATTAAGATTATTGGAGAAGCTAAGTGTAATCATTCTCTAGCCGTGCGTCTATACACCCAGAAATTTCCAAATAGGCGACACCCTGATAGGAGGACAATGCATAGACTATGCATAAGAGCCGAGCAGGGTAATTTAAAACGAGTGCGTAAAAATGGTGCTGATGAATGTAAGTCAGTAACAGTTTTGACTGCTGTAACTCTAAAACCTCAAATTTGTACGAGATAAATTGAAAATGGCCACGGTATACCGAAGTCAACGTCAAACCGAATTATCAAATCAAACTAATTTCACTCTTATCATATCCATATGACACAGAAATTAGAAGAGGATGATTTCCCACGTCGTCGAGGATTCTGTAACTGGATGCAAGGTCGGTCGGATAGATATAAATCTTGCATTTTTTTTTAACAGGTTCTATTCACCGATGAAGCCACATTCGCAAACATAGGTGATGTTAATAGACATAATTGTCACTATTATTCTGAATTTAATCTTCATTGGAAACGACATAGAGAATTTCAACGACAATGGTCTCTTAACGTCTGGGCCGGTATTGTGTAGTGGGCCTACTACATCGTAGGGCCATTTATCTTCGAAGAACATTTAAATGGAGCTAATTATTTAAATTTCCTACAAAATGAATTGCTGCTCCTTTTACGGAATGTACCGGTCAATGTATGTCGAGGAATGTGGTTTCAGCAGGATGGGCACCCGTTCATCGATCAAGACTAGTTAAACAGTACTTATATGAGAAATTTCCGAACAGGTGGATTGACTTGAGCAGTAATATTCAGATTTGGCCTCCACGATAAGCACACACGACGCCGTTAGACTTTTTTAACTAGCATGTATAGATTACAAACAACTAACAAAACTAGTGAATACGAGCCTTCGCTATTAACAAAATAATTGAAATGAGACAACAAGGAACGGCAATAAATTAACATTATGATATTGCAAGAACTTCTCCAGTGAAGAAAAATAATAACATAAAATTATAAATTGCATTACTGCATGATCAAAGTAATTGACACGAAATAACAGCAAATGTGATATATACGAAAATGTTAATTTTAAATAATTTCAATAAAACAAATAAAGAAATATAAATTGAATCTCGGAAGAGAACTAACCTCGCCCTTAAGTTGAGCGTGCCTCGATTGGTGGAGTGTAAGATAACATATGATAATTAAGATAAAAGTAATTTTCAGTTCAAAGTGACAGAATAACTCACCGTCAAATTATTGTTGCCATAATTTGGTGGAGAGCGAGGTATCACCAAGAATACACACTTGGAAAAAGTTAATATTTTGGTATTCATCTCATTTGAACCTCACGATATATATATATATATATATATAGCGGCGAGATGGTCCTGCGGGCTAACGCGTCAGCCGTCCATGCAATTTCTTCTGCTTACGTCCAGTGTAGAATAACCAGGGAAGCTTGCTGGGCGAAGGCACGAATTTGGGACCGCTGCCGATCCCGGTCAGCACTTATCGGTACCGGCAGCATCTTTTCCGCTGTCGGTACGTCGCGGGTCTTATCTCGGATAAAGGTGGGATAATCCCTGCGTTGCACACAGGGCGATTTTGAAAAATGTTCTGCGAATTGAAATAAGTTTTTCTGTATGACACATATTTGATTTTTTTTAAACCTCAATACGTGTAGATTAGAGTAAAAATAATGAAAATTAAACCACCCCTAAGAACAATCAGAAAAACTGCTCGTAATACAAAAAAATTATTATTTGTCACTAAACGATGTATACCAAGAAAATATTCAGACTAAACATTGGTAAAGATTGCTAAAAATTAATTGGAAATAATCAGATATTACTTCGCACCAACTCCTAATGAAACTCAGCCTTCATCCCTTAAACTACCCCTAATTTAAACAAAATTATTACTGGAGAATAAACATTTTTGTACCAAAAATGTATTAAAACTGAAAATTGTCAAAAATGACTAAAAACTAACTGAAAATAAGTAATTATTAATCCAACCCTTATTGACACTCTGCCTTCATTCCTTAAACTACCACTAATTTAAAAAAATTATTCTTGAGCAATAACCATTTCATATCAAAACAAATATTACAATTGAAATTTGTTGAATATTACTAAAAATTAATTGCAAATAAGTATTTATTAATCCAACCCTTAGGGATACTCAGCCTTCATCCGATAAAATACCCCTATTGTAAAAACATTATCACCAAAAAATAACCACTTCATACCAAAAACATATTAAAACTGAAAATTGTAAAAAATCGTTAAAAGTAAGTTTTATTAAACCAACCCTTATTGATACTCAGCCTTCATTTCTTAAACTACCCCTAGTGTAAAAAAAACTTTCAATTTTAATATATTTTTGGTACAAAATGGTTATTCTCCTGTAATAATTTTTTAAAATTAGGGGTAGTTTGAGGGATGACAGCTGAATATCACTAAGGGTTGACCTAGTATAAATACTTATTTTCAGTTAATGTTTATTAATTTTTAACAATTTTCAGTTTTAATATGTTTCTGGTATAAATTGGTTATTTTCCAGTAATAAGTTTTTTAAATTAGAGCTAGTTTACGGGATGAAAGCTGAGTATCACTAAGAATTGGATTAATAAATACTTATTTTCAGTTAGTTTTTAGTAATTTTTGACAATTTTCAGTTTTATTACATTTTTGGTGAAAACGGTTATTCTCCAGTAATAATTTTTTAAAATTAGGGGTAGTTTAAGGGATGAAGGCTGAGTTTCATTAGGAGTTAGGGCATAGTAATATCTGATTATGTCCAATTAATTTTGTTTAGTCCAATGTTTAGTCTTAATATTTTCTTGGTATACATCGTTTAGTGACAAATAATAATTTTTTATTATTGATAAATATGAAGCATATATGAAGATGCCGAAAGTGCACAACTGGCAGCTATGGAAGTGGCCAAGGATACCGAAGGTGGATGGTATTTAGATCAAAGGCACAAGGTCATTAATCGATCGTATGAATGCTATGATTGGAAAATTATGAACGACCGTCTTTATGTTTATAGTTCGGATATGCGAATTGAGGAAGTTCTGTCGGACGAAGATGGCTGAAAGCTGGTATTGCATAAGGAGCAACGTTAAAGACATGAGAACGTGTACAATTATATTATTATTGGTCCACTATACGGCGTGATGTTCGAAGTTTCTTCAAGAATTGCAAAATTTGCCAACAATGCAAGGTATTGCAAACAGCACCTGCAGGCTTAGTTCGAATCCCCGTCCGTGCAATTTTCTCTGCTTATGTCCAATGTGGAACAACCGAGAGCCGACCCGCAAATAGACTATAATTGTCATTAACGCGGGAGGTCAGTCTGTAAAACAGCATCAGCTGTGACTCGCGTTTTTGGGATATCTGTTTATATGTATATTTAACGTTGTAACTATTTTATTAGGCCAATAAAGTCGTAATAATAATAATAATAATAATAATAATAATAATTAAAAAAAATGGGGGGTAGGGCCAACTACCCTATAGGGGCCCAAAGGGAATGATGCGTAACACAATGCGGCTATGCAAAAAGCCGCATCTTAGCCTATCTTCCCAAATGGCCTACTCTCACCTTCACGTGTGCTTATTAAAGCCGGTGGGCCCTGGACTCTTAGCAACCTTGCCAGACATTGGGTAACCAACCCCAGTGGATGGCGAGGTAAGAGACAAACAAGAGAGGCATAACAACGGGGAGTAGGGCCAACCACCCTACTCCCTGTATTGGCGGTTAGACGAAGTACAACGCGCAGGACTCCTGACCATCGAGCTGCTTCGGATGCAGCCCAGTCCCGAGGTGGAGGAGCCGAAACGGGTGTCCCGGGACAACGACCTTTTCATTCCCACGGACGATTTCAGTGGACGGAGGATCTCAGGCAAGATCTTATGCGCTGCTACGAGGAGAGCTGTCCGCAACAGAGAGGCTACATGGCGCGAATGCATAGTCGGTTTGCAGTAATGAATCCCGAACTGGCAGATCGCTTTTCTCAACAACAACTGAGAAGATTATGTGGCCTATCTGAGGCGGATAGGTTTCGTTGTGCCCAGCTGTCAACTGGTACCGGATGTGCGGGCAATAACAACGGAGCCCGTACGCGGTGCTGGGAGAGATGCTCCACTTTACGAAAGCAAGACACTCGTGTTTAGGCAAAATTTGACAACGAAAATGTTGCCTAAGCAACGAGAATTAGACAGAGCAAATAGCCTACTTCTGGATGCTCTTCCGGATGACTGCGACCTGTGGCAGGTCAATTGTGCCGTTTACGAGGCTGCAAGTGATCTGGTGACTCCGCGAAATCTGCCACAGATATCGGGGAGTCGGCAGATTACAAAACGCATGTCTCAATTGAACGGCAAGATTCGACTGACACGGAGGCTCGCTTCCCGAGTTCAGTGTGTGATCGACTATTTAACATCTGGCCGTTCATTTACGGCAAAAGTCAAGAAGTTCGCACAACAACTGCGGACGTACTATCACACACTGAACAAGCTGAAGTTGCTCAACGTCAAGCAACGTTTGGCGGATAAAATTCGGGTTTTGGCGGATGCCAAAAAGAGGCTGCAAAGACGGGAGGATGGAATTCGACAAAATGCAATATTTTGGACGAATCCTTCCAACCTCTTCAAACATCGTATCGCAGCCTCAAGCGAGTTTCCGTCGATGGCCGCAGTTGAGGAATTCTGGGGGAGCATCTACGAGAGAACATCTAGGCTTAATGCAGGCACTCCAGGTATTGAAAGCTTCGCCGAGTTGTGCGACGAAATCACACAACAAAGTGAAGATTGCCCACCCGTCAGTGCTTTAGAGGTGAAAAATGCCATCACAGGAGCGAGGAATTTCTCCTCGCCGGGCTGGGATGGAATTAACAACTATTGGTGGAAGAAGTTCACTTCTGTCCATCAACACCTAGCCCGAATATTCACCTCTTATATAAATTGAGACCAACCCATTCCGCACTGGCTGGTGGAGGGCCGAACGACACTGATCCCAAAATGGGGAGACTTGTCCGATCCGAGAAACCATAGACCGATCACGTGTCTCAATACGTTATACAAATTGTTCACTAACATCTTGAACGAACGTATTGAGAAATCCGTGAAACCGGTGTAGCAACGGATAGTAGAACAACGAGGCTGCAAAATGGGTGTATCCGGCTGCAAGGACAACTTGCTTATCGACAGGTGTGTTTGTCAGGACGCAGTCCAGTACAAGCGTAACCTGTCGATAGCCTGGCTGGATTACATGAAGGCGTATGACTCAACATCGCACGAGCTTTTAAGCCTGTTGCTCAAACGCCTTCATGTCCACCCAAACATAGTGAGAATTGTAGAAGACCTGATGCCTCTTTGGAAAACACGCTTTGTCATGACATCGGGCAAGTGTCGAACCATGTCTAGACTGATTCAGTTCCAAAGAGGTGTCTATCAGGGAGATTCTCTGAGTCCTCTGCTCTTCTGCATCTCACTATTGCCTCTATCCGTTCCTCTCCGGAAATCTCAAGGGTACATGGGTGGACCGCCTGGTGAACGTGTACATAAGATCACCCATCTTTTCTATATGGACGATCTTACATTATAGACATTAGGCGAGGATCAATTACATCGATCTCTGAACATCGCTCTCACATACTCGAGAGATATCGGCATGGAATTCGGATTGGACAAGTGTGCAGTCGTTCATTTGCACAGAGGAAGGTCAGGCTCCCATAACAACGATATGGAGCTCTTCAACGGAAATGTCATCCGCCACCTTAGCGCCGAAGAAGCCTACGCATACCTGGGCATACCTCAAAGGCATGTCCAGGATGTGCAGGCTGCTAAAACCACCATCATTAAGAAATACCGGCGCATTCTCCGTCAGATCTGGTCATCAGAATTGACCGGGAGAAATAAGGTGGCAGCCACGAATATGTTGGCCGTATCACCAGTGCTCTATTCTTTTGGAGCACTGAAGTGGAACGTTGACGAGCTAAGGGATCTTGACCGAAGCACACGGAAGATGATTTGTATGCAACGCAGTTTGCATCCAAGATCTTCCGTGGAACGACTGTATTTGCCCCGAAATATGGGAGGTCGTGGCCTTTTAAGCCTGGAGTGTATGCATGACCGATTGGTCCTCGAAACAGCTTGCGACGTGATTAATCGAACGGAGGATCCCCTGATGATGCTAGTACATCAGCATGAAATTCAGGGGAAGGGTTTGTACAACGCGGCGGAACGAGCGGCGCGAAACCTCGGTCTGGTTTTCAACGTGGGACGTAGTGGTGCACAGGAGGCTGAATCAATCATCAATCTGTGCCCAGTGCGTCTCAGGGCTAACATACGGAAGGAACAACTCCGTATGTTGGAGGGAAGGCATATCGACAAGCCGTTGCATGGACAATTCTTTCGAAATGTCCAACAACTTGGCTTGTCGGCAGAGATGACCTTCTCCTTCTTAAGATCAGCCGGCTTGAAATCCGAGACCGAGAGTTTTATCTTCGCGTGCCAGGATGGAGTCATCAATACCTTAGCGTATCGCCAGAACATCTTACACCAGGCGGTACAGAGTACGCTTTGTAGATTGTGTAGATGTCATGCTGAGACACTCATGCATCTTTTGGCAGCATGCCCAATGTATGCAGTTTCAGCATACATCGAACGACACAATGCGGCTCTTCGAGTGCTGTATTACCATCTTCGCAGCATTTATGGTATTGATGCAACCCCAGTTTTGCCGTACGTCCCCACTGATATTGAATCCGTTTTCGGGAATGAGTCGTGCCGAATATCATGGAATTACTCATTCCCGACGAGCAGGCAAATATCAGCCAATAAGCCTGATATCGTCCTTGTTGACTTCGATGACAAATCCATCTTCGTCATCGAGTTTTCTGCACCAGCAGAAACAAATATAGTCAGCAAAGAGGACGAAAAACGGACGAAATATCAGGAACTCCTCATCGAGATTCGCAAGCTGTATGGAGGGTTCAAAATCAAGCTCGTCGTGCTGATAATTGGAGTGCTGGGAGGAATGAGACCAACTTTCCTCCAAAACATCAGAAGCATTCCGGCCTGTCGAGAACATGCAAATTCCATCGCAGGCCGAATGCAGAAAGCAGTGCTGCTGGGATCTCTCCGTCTACTGAGGTCACACGAGATCCGATTTCCTGCTCTTTCCGAATCCCCCAAAAAATAGGGGCTCCTATTAAAAAACATTAACTGGACCTTGAAATAACCATCAAGATAATTTTCGAGGTCAATTTGAATGGTGCCATTGAATAGCCGGGGAGAAATCCTTAAACTTTTTTGGGAAAAGTTTCGGAACCACCGTTCCGGAGCTTTTTCTATCACTTTATATTTTTTCTTACAACTTATGGACAGATGCGAGAAAAATGCTAAATGTTATACATACAAATCAACATATATACTGTTTATGAGCTGTATTAGAGAGAGAGAGAGAGAGAGAGAGAGAGAGAGAGAGAGAGAGAGAGAGAGAGAGAGAGAGAGAGAGAGAGAAGATCACAGTTCAGCATAGATTTACAATTTCGAAGTTGGCGAAGAGTCGAGAAAATTCGATTAGACATTGTTCGCGGAAATATGCCGGTACTCGATCTAATAACGAAAGGAAGGGCCCGCAGTCGGTGGGCGGGGGAACGAAAAGAGAATCGCGCAGCGAAGAGGGGCCTCTGACACTTTTCTTTCTGGTATAGTCGTGAACAGAACGTTTTGCTTAGCGAGTCTTGAGTGTGACCGACGAAGTTTGTGACCAAGTTTCCGTCAACAAAACGAGGTTAAAAAGGTGACCAGCACCAGGGTGCAGTCATCCGTGAAGCGAAGCTTGTGACCAAGTTTCCAGCGACAAAACGAGGTTAAAAAGGTGACCAACACCAGGATGCAGTCATCCGTGAAGCGAAGCTTGTGACCAAGTTTCCAGCGCATTCTACGCACAACCAGGGCGTAACTAGTGAACTAGGCACGTAAGCTAATTTTGTAAAAGGATCCTTTTATCTTAAAAAATATTGTTTGTTTTTATATTGTAACACTGTACTCTTTTGGTTTTCCGTTTTTTACTCCTCCGAAGAGGGGAGGTTTTTTAGCCTTATAAAATTTATATTAATTTAATTTGTGAGTTTCATTTTCCCTTCTTCACGTTGCCAACTCCTCTGTAAATTTTAGCTAATAGGAAAACGGGTAAGTTTTCCCAACATTTTGGTGCCCCCGGCGAGGAAGAGTGGCGATGTGCAGGGGGTGTTATGAAATTAAAAAAAGGAAAATCATAAATTCTATTGCAAGATTTGCTTAAAATTTAAATAATTGATTTATTTCATTGATTCATTGATAATATAATACGATTGTTGATTATATAATATTAAATGTATAGTGTATTTCACCTTAGGTATTCAGTATCGTACAAGGTCATTGTGTGTACATACTTACATTCATAGCGTTTCGCTATAGCGAGTATTTCCGTATATTAGTTGCATTCATGTTCAATGTGTTTTTGTTTACGAGGCCTTTCGTCGCGCCGTGCGGCTCCTTGTCTCTTTTCCGAATTCAAGTTCATTATCGGCAACAACAATATTTATTTTTTCATTAACCATAATTAAGTAAATCTTCGAATCGGGTACCTTACAATTTACTTCTGTTTTCTTTTTTTTAAATAATTATCGGTAAGGAAAAGAAGGATACAGGTGCATAATGGCTCCTTTGACGTTAAAACGGCTAATTAATTTGCATAAGACCCATTTGACCGAAATTAAATTTATGGAAGGGAGATTGCGATCGAGACAGGGCGAAACCATGACTCCTAGTGCTATTCAATCCCGAATCAATTCACTCGCGCAAATTTGGTCCGAAACGTGCCGAACCCATGCTGAGATTCTTGATAAAGATGATGCCGAGTCAAGTCTCTATATAATTGACAATGTTTTTGCCGAGATTCAGGTTATTTATGAAGATACGCAAGATTTACTCTTAACTTTCCAGCCTAGTGGAACGGTCGATCCGGCGAACGTATCCATCGCCGCCTCTGGTTCTGGTGACGTGTTAGAATCGCAACAGCGCCCCGCGAAACTTCCGAAACTCGACCTACCGACGTTTTCCGGGCGATCAGAGGATTGGGAAAGCTTCTGTGATTTATTCACGTCGCTTGTCCACAATGCATCGCGAGTCTCGAATGCGACAAAGCTTCATTATTTGAAGTCTTGTCTAAATGGTAGCGCGGCAGATTTCATTGAGGACGTTGCTACTACCGATGCTAATTATATCTCAACATGGCGAGCTTTGAAATCACGCTTTTATAACCCTCGTCTTACTGTGAACAATCACTTAAATGCCCTTTTGGATTTGCCGCATTTAAAAAGAGAATCGGCTTCAGAATTGTGATCCTTCACAGATGAAACCCAGCGAATAGTCCGGGCGTTGTCAAATTTGCAGATGCCAGTTAAGCATTGGGATATATGGCTCGTTCACTTGATAGGCGCTCGTATTGATCCTGAATCGCGAAAACTTTGGGAGACGGAACTTAGTACGAAAGATTTGCAAGTAATTGCCGAGGCACGAGTAGATGGCGTTGAAGCAAATCCATTATCGCGATTTCCTAAATTCGAAGACTTAATTAATTTTCTCGAGAAACGAACACAAGCTCTTAGCATTCTTGCGGCGGATTACGATTCAAGCCGTAAAAGAATTGCAACGCCAAGGCAGCTACCTGGTTCGCGAAGAGTTTTCCATGCAAGTGCGTCGCGACCTGCCCCCTCGTCCACGCGTATTAAGTATGTAATTTGCTCGGGATTGCATTTTTTGTCCAAATGTCCGACTTTCCTTTTACAGTTGGTTTTTGACCGAAAGCGGGAAGTGCGTCGTTTGAGACTATCCTTTAACTGCTTGGGGCCGCATCAATGTCAAGACTGTCCCTCGAGAGGTCGTTGCCATATCTGTCACGTAAAGCATCATTCTCTACTGCATTTTGACGTACCTACACGATCGCAGCCGACTCGCGTTGTGTATAGTCAGCAACCTACTGAAACTTCTCAGGCAGTCCAGTCTGTAGTGAGCTCTTATACTGCCAGTCTAACTGGTCATATTAAGGATAAGGATAGGATAAAGGATTTGGAATTTTCCCCCGCTTTAATGACTTAGATGCCTATTCGCGGGTCGGCCCTTGGGTAAAGAGGTATAGGATGGACAACACATAGACATTATACATGACGGAACAGGACAACACAACACCCACCCAGAGCCAGTCCCCCCTCCCCAATATCGGTACCACCAACAGATTCGGCGGTCTGTGCCTTAGCGAGTACGACGCGGGGCTTATCCCCTCTTTATCCGAGATAAGACCCACGACGTACCGACCGCGGATAAGACGCTGACGGTACCGATAACTGCCGATGGGGGTCGGCAGCGGTCCCAAATTCGTACCTTCGCCCAGCAAAGTTCCCCGGTTATTCCACACTGGACATAAGCAGAGAAAATTTCACGGACGGGGATTCGAACTCAGAACCTTCGCGACGTTCAGTTCGGGCGGACTAAGACTGACGCCTTAGCCCGCACTACCATCACGCCGGCAACTGGTCATAATAAATACTCCGTTATTCTTCCTACTGCAAAGATTACTTTAATGGGCCCCAGTGGTTCCAAACGCGTGTTCGAGCCCTTTTATACCAGGGTTCCGAAGCCACTTTTGTGACCGAATCAATCGTGCAGCTGCTGAAACTGCCTAAACACCAAGTGAACATCCCGTTGACAGGCACCGGGGCTCGTGCGACTGGAGCTGCGCGTTCTGTCACCCGCTTCACATTGCAGTAGATAAACAATCCTAGCTTCGAAATTCAAACGGATGCGCTGGTTTTACCGCGACTAACATCCCACTTACCGGCTCGTGACCTCTTGGAAGTTGACCTTTCGCAGTATGTCGGGCTGTCTTTAGCCGATCCCAAATTTCATATGTGTAACTCCGTGGATGTCATATTAGGTGCTGATGTTTACGCCAGTCTACTCCGATCAGGGATAAAGCACTTTCCTCCCTCTAAACTTATCTTATAAATTATAAACTAACCTTGGTTGGGTTATATCAGGTCCTTTGAAGATTGAAGTATCACGGCGGGCGGAGTGAATTTCTCAAGAGCCACGTAGGGGGTTACATTGCGAAGCTGACTCCAATTTAAACGAATCTTTGCAACGGTTTTGGGCGCTAGAAGAATTGCCAAAGATTGGAAGTTCATTGAAGCCGGAAGATGAGGCATGCGAAAAACATTTCGTTGAGACTCATTTCCGTGATTCCGATGGACGTTACGTTTTAAAGCTTCCATGGAGATCGGTGCCGCCTAAGGTTGGTTACGAAACACGACAGATAGCGATGCGCTCGCTAGGTCATTTGCATCGTCGTTTTGTACGTGATCAAAAATTAGCGGAGGCTTATCGAGACTTCATGGCAACTTATGAGATTCTCGGGCACATGACAAGAGTGCCTTCAAATGAGTCGAATAATTCGAGTGCGTGGTATATACCCCATCATGCAGTATTGCAATCTTGCACCTTTGCATGGAAACTCCGAGTCGTTTTTGATGCATCAAGGCGTACTAGCGGGCAACATTGCCTAAACGATTTCCTCATGTCAGGGCCTTCTCTTCAAAGTGACCTTCCCTTGATCCTATTAAATTGGCGTAAATACACTTACGTATTTACCTCAGACATCGTCAAAATGTTCCGCCAAATTCGTGTGGACTCGCGTGACCAGGATTTGCAGCGAATCTTGTGGTCGTCAGACCCCAACATGGAACCCACCGAATATCGGCTAACTATGGTCACTTACGGTACCGCTTGCGCACCGTACCTCGCCATACGCACACTTCTACAGCTGGCACAAGACGAAAGAACTTGGTTTCCCCTTGGAGCACGATGTCTGGAACGAAATACCTACGTGGACGACATCTTTGTAGGTGCTAACCAGCTGGAGAGGACGGTACAGAAACGAAACGAGCTTACCGAACTTCTGAGTACCGCCGGTATTAAACTTAGTAAATGGGCTACTAATCACCTTGAACTTACTCCAACCCTTTCTGAATCGACTCAACCCCATATTTCAAAGCTTATTGATCGCGAGACCTCTGTCAAAGTCTTGGGAGTTTATTGGGATCCAAGCGAAGATGAGATTTCCTTTAGACCTCACGGTGGTAAAATTCTAGTAGAGGCGTTTACAAAGCGAGCAGTTCTGTCGTTCATCGCGCAACTTTTTGACCCTCTAGGATGTATTGCGCCATTACGATAACAGCAAAAATCCTAATGCAAGATCTTTGGATCTTGAGAAGTGATTGGGATTCACCGCTGCCAGCCGAAATTCGTACACGTTGGTTAGACTATTGTCATTCGCTCTCATCGATTTCGACTTTGAAAATTAATAGATGTTTGGCCGTGTCAACTGGATGTTCGGCCCAAATACATGGGTTCTCCGATGCTTCCAAGCGGGCTTTTGCGGCAGCCATCTATCTTCTAGTTGATGACGGCAATGGCCAAATTCGCGTTTCATTATTAGCTGCTAAATCTAAGGTAGCTCCCATAAAGACTATTAGCGTTCCAAATCTTGAGCTATGTGGCGCAGTTTTGCTCGTGAAATTGATACGGTATGTTCAAAGGCTAGAATTTTTGAAAGATCTTCCGGTTTTTGCTTGGAGCGATAGTCGAATCGTTCTTTCTTGGCTAGACAAGCATCCATGTTATTGGAAAACTTTCGTAGCCAATC
Organism: Trichopria drosophilae; assembly: GCA_030407085.1. Classification (NCBI taxonomy): domain Eukaryota; kingdom Metazoa; phylum Arthropoda; class Insecta; order Hymenoptera; family Diapriidae; genus Trichopria; species Trichopria drosophilae. The sequence continues at coordinate 145,836,986 of CM059582.1, read as the reverse complement.
GTATATCTTTCATACAGACCGAATTGCCCTCAGCTACATGGGCCTATGTACCCTCTGTAACGAGCCGTTTAACTCGACCGCGCGGAAGAGACAGAGCGACGGAGAGAAAGAGGGCCATTACAATTTTATCGATGCGTGTAATCAAGAAGATACCAAGGACGCGATGCGCGCTTTTGCCGGCCGGTCGGCCATTTTGGATCCCAAGCCCACGTGGGATCCGAGCGCGCATCAGAAGGCATGCGCGCGCAATGACAAGGCGCTGGCGCTGGTGCGCCTCTACATGCGCAGAGGAGGCGCAACGGCGCTCTGGCCGCGCACCATTGAAAGTGGGAAACAACGGGCCGAGTTCCAAGCTCGGAGCGCATGTGTCGCCGCAATGGGGCGCATGCGCTCCAAATTCAAATAAGGGGCGGGCTGTCAAACTCAAGTCGAGCAATGACATTCAAATGTTTGACAGTTCCCGTCCCGATTCTCAGGAAAAAGAGGAACTCGGCGACATGACTGGACATAGGGATACTTACCGAGGTATTATAAGACCTGGTAAGTATCTCTCAAACTCTCTTCTTTAGACTCTCTTGCATATTGGACTCTTCTTCTACACGGACTTCCTGGTGGCAGCCTAGACGACTCGCTGCCTCAACTACGGAGACCCTGGCTGCTTCGAAACTAAAGGTGGGCCCACTTCGTCTACAGCCAGCAATAGTCAGAATCAAAGTGATAATGGAGGCGGCGAGGATAGAAATTGGACAAGGCACCAAGAATTGACGACGGTACTCCGTTCGTCCCTGTATGAACGAGGCTGCTGGTCCTCTCCCTCGTGGTCGCGAGGGAGTGCGACATCACAATTGATGCACGAAGTGACAGCAGCCGAGTTATCAAAACCACAAGACAGATGGAGAAAGAAGACAAATAACGTAAGCCTCTTTCTCTTCCGTTCTGTGTAAAATGATATAGTGAATATGTGTAGATGAATTATTATTATGTTGCGTTACCAAATATTTATGAACGTGTGAATATAAAAAATAGGAATGAACGTGTGCTCGTGTTAAATTATTCATTTTATTCCGCGCTAAGTTATTATACGTCGTTGACGAAATGACAGTTCTTATATATCTTGACTCGCACGACTTACCGACGACTCGATAATGTTTTTTAATCCTGACTCTTATTTCGTTTTATATTTGCGCTTCGACTTCGAGTATGTCGGTATGAGTGTGATTAATTGTTTTTAATGACGAGTTCAATTATTTATAAAATTCTAAATGTTAAATATATTTTAATTGAATAATGACTAAAGATAATTATGACGTATATTTCTTTCAGCACCTCATGATTCCAATCTATAAATCTTAACAATGTTTATGACTATAATTGACTGTATTTATAATTTTTATGTTTGGACGATTCTTTAAAGTTTTTATCAACATGACTCCGAATCGTTTCACCTCAAAGGACAATCCGGCAGACTTGGCTACGCGTGGCTACAGTGACTTATCAAAATCCGAAATCTGGTGGCACGGACCTGACTGGTTGTCACTATCATCGGAGGATTGGCCTCGAGTTCCAAGTTCTCCTCAAGTACTCCACGTTCTATCGGAAGCGTTACCCGAACCGGAAATTCTATCACGCTTATCGTCCATGTCAAAACTTTTACGTGTTGTATCACATTGTTTACGTATCTAATCTGCGACGGAGCAAACGTGGCCTAGAATCGTTGCCCTCCTTTATTACGACTTCCGAGCACTCTAACGCCCAATTCGTAGTTATTCGCTTGGCCCAATCCCATGCGTTCTCTTCAGAAATTGCTTTGGTCACAAACGGAAGGTCATTACCAAAGCGTAGTACCTTGCGTAAATTGAATCCGGTGGTAGATCCTAGAGATGGCATCTTGCGGGTTGGAGGCCGTCTTGTGCATTCGCAACTCTCGCACGAGAGTAAACATCCCTCCATACTTCCTCGTCGATCATCCCTCAGTCGGCTATTTATTCGATGTGCACATCTAGCGGCACTTCATGGCGGACCGACCCTAACCAGTAGCAGAGTGATGCAGAACGTATGGATAATTGGTCAAACCAGGCTCGTAAAAACAGAGATTCGGAACTGCGCGACTTGCCAACGAGTAAAGCCTCGTCTAGCCCATCAGTCAATGGGCGATCTTCCTGTACAACGAGTCACCCCCGCCCGACCATTTACTGATAGTGGCCTTGACTACGCTGGCCCATTTCAAATACGTACGTCTAAAGGCCGGGGACATCGCTCGTATAAAGGCTACATCGCGCTCTTCGTGTGTTTTGCTACACGAGCAATTCATTTAGAGCTTGTTAGTGATGCTGCGTTTCTAGCTGCACCTCGACGATTTGTGGGACGACGTGGTGTCTGTCGCCATATGTACAGTGATAACGCAAAGACGTTCCGTGGGGCTGATAAAGAACTACGGGCAATGTTCCAATCAGCCTCTGCATTCTACAAATCTGCAGCTTCTACGCTAAGTAATGAAGAAACAGATTGGACGTTTTTCCCACCAAATGCACCGCATTACGGAGGCTTGTGGGAAGCTGGCGTTAAATCCGTTAAGCAACACCTAAAACGGGTTATAGGCGATCACTCTCTCACATTTGAGGAAATGTCAACACTGCTATTCGAAATTGAGGCATGCCTCAGCTCTCGCCCCCTTTGTCCTTTAAGTTTAGATGTTGACGATTTACATGCATTAACTCCAGCACATTTTTTATTAGTCGAAATATCAGCGATTGTGCCGGACGAAAGACCTCCGGCAGTACCAATGAATCGACTCAGTCGCTTTCAGTTGCTGCAACGCATTAGAAACCAGTTCTGGGACCGTTGGTCTGCAGAATACCTGCAACACCTCCAGGAACGGGGCAAATAGCGGGATCCGTGTGATAATTTTGTTACTGGCCAACTCGTACTTATAAAGGACAAACGTTACCCTCCGTCTAAATGGCCTCTTGGACGCATCATAGAGACGCATCCTGGTCCGGATGGACTAGTGCGCGTGACGTCGATAAAGACTGCGAATAATTTTTTGCGTAGGCACGTAACTTGTCTCAGCCCACTATTTCCAAACGAAAATGCTCAAAATTGAAGAAAGCCTAAACCACTTATTTTTTTATTCGTCCTAAGGACGAAGGCGGGCGGGATTTTCGCGAAAATATGCCGGTACTCGATCTAATAACGATAGGAAGGGCCCGCGGTCGGTGGGCGGGGGAACGAATAGAGAATCGCGCGGCGAAGAGGGGCCTCTGACACTTTTCTTTCTCGTATAGTCGTGAACAGAGCGTTTTGCTTAGCGATTCTTAAGTGTGACCGACGAAGCTTGTGACCAAGTTTCCAACGACAAAACGAGGTTAAAAAGGTGGCCAGCACCAGGATGCAGTCATCTGTGAAGCGAAGCTTGTGACCAAGTTTCCAACGCATTCTACGCACAACCAGGGCGTAACTAGTGAACTAGGCACATAAGCTAATTTTGTAAGAGGATCCTTTTATCCTAAAAAATATTGTTTGTTTTAATATTGTAACACTGTACTCTTTTGGTTTTCGGCTTTTTCCTCCTCCGAAGAGGGGAGGTTTTTTATGCCTTATAAAATTTATATTAATTTAATTTGTGAGTTTCATTTTCCCTTCTTCACGTTGCCAACTCCTCTGTAAATTTTAGCTAATAGGAAAACGGGTAAGTTTTCCCAACAGACATAGTAACTATATGTTCCTTCCAAGACAGAGTCTCATCAAACATAAGACCGAGGTTTCTTGCCGATTTTACCCACGTGATGATATTTCCATCGATCACAATTTGGGTGAGAGAATTAGTGTCCAGGGCTTTTATATAGTAGGAACTTCCGACTAATAGAGCTTTCGTTTTTGTCCGGTTTAATGTTAATCCATTCTCGCGCGCCCAATCACAAAAGCAACCAATATCGTGAGTAATTTTACTAACGGCAGTGGCAATCTCTTCAGGTTTAAAGATATCTGGGGGTCATCAGCAAAGATTGCATGATTCGAGTGACATAGAACAGATGGAAGATCATTAATAAAAATTGAAAAAAGTAAGGGACCCAATACTGAGACCTACGGAACTCCAGCTCCTGCCGGAAGCCAGGTGGACTTTGTACTATTCGTACGAATTACCGCTTGGGAACGACCTGAGAGATAAGAGGCAAACCAACAGATCACCTGATTAGAGAAGTTGGCCGCTTTCAATTTTTTTAACAAAGTAACTGGTTAACGGAGACAAAAGCCCTACTAAAGTCAAATAAGATAATAATGGTGATCATTCGGTTGTCTATAGCTTGACGGCATGTGTACTGTATCGCTTTAGAAATCCTGACTGATAGGACCAAACCATTTCACCTTAGTTATATAGTTTAGTGTTCGCTTGTAAACTATTTTCTCAAAGTATTTAGAAATGGCAGGTATGATAGCCATGAGGCGATACTGTTCAGGACTGACTGGATTGGGAACCTTATTGATCGGGATCATAAGGGACTTTTTCCAATGAGTGGGGAATGTGAATGTGTTGAGCGATTCGTTAAAGAGAGATACCAGATAAGGAGCAATAGCCGCGAAAGATTGGGTATAGAAGCTATGTGGGATCTCGTCCACGCCCAGCGCTTCAGACATTACTTTGGAAATGACAGATGTAATATTAGAGCAAAAGAAACGAGATTCATCGAAATCAGGGTGTAGTATGCCACGTGACAACACTAGAGGATCAGTGGAAGGAAGAGCTGATGTGTGGAAAGGTTAAGGTCATTCAATGGGCAGCATATCTGGGGAACAGTTTTCTTCAAACCAATAAGACCGGAATTACGTAATTCTTTCCAAAGGGTTTTGGAATCACGAATTGGAGAAAGCAGGTTTAAAAAGTAGGTGTTTCCTGCAGAAATCCATGATTGTTTGTATGTTTTATTATGCTTTGGCATGAATGAATAGATCGGAGCGTGGATGTTGAATATGCTTAAAAGATTGCTCTTAATAGTATTGGCCATTAGGTTTAAATTAGGCGATGACAGAGTGGGGACAAACAAACTCGAATCAAGCAATGCCAGATCATTAAGTAAGCGAGAGCTGTCGAAACACCTGTAATCCCTCCATGTTACCGGTAATAGGACTAGTTTAGTAGCGACAGTGCGGATTTGAATTCCGATGAGATCGTGACCGTAAATAAAATCGAGACTTTCCTGGCGCGTGGCAATAACACAGTCCAAGTTGTCAACGAAACAATGGTCTATTCAGGTATCCGATATCTTCGTATGGTGAGTAGCTGAATACGGAACTATGTGGAGATCGTTTGAGGTGGTAAATTGTTTGAGATATGATGCTTCAAAGTAGTCACGATTCAAATTAATATTTATATCTCCCATAACGATAACTCGGTTGTAATTACTGCTGTATTTGTTAAACACCGATTCGAAATATTCTAATAATGACTTTTTTATTGGTCGATAGATCACACCAAGCAATATACGTTGATCCGAGGGAGAATCGCAGTTACGTTCAACCAAGAGAAACTCAAGAAAATTTTCAGGGTTTTTAGTATAATCAGAAAAATCAAGTTTTTTATACTTGACTGGCTCATGCATATACATCGCAACTCCACCTCCAATCTTATTTTTACGATCATTCCGTACTAGATCATAGTTAGCCAACTTGAAAAATCGGTCTTTCGTGTGCTCATTGAACCATGTTTCAGAGAGGAGGATCGCTTGATAAAAATAGTCTGCAAAATAAGATCGAAAACGATCAATTTTATTTGACGCACCAAGAGATTGAACATTAATGTGACAAATATTAATGACGTTATTATTGGTTTGATTTTTATCGCTCGTGTTCAGAACGTTAGAGGAGGTACCCTTTGCTTGGCGTGGCGTTTCGCGTCGTTTAGCGATTTTCTCAAGATCGGTTTCATTTAAAATGGATATAGCATCGGAGCCACGTGCAGCTCGGTAAAACACTGTGCCTCGGTAAATAAATATAAATTTATTTGAATAGCCTTTTACTAAATCCCGTGCTTTTTTAATTAAATTTAGAGTCGTACTTGATGTTGATGTTGATAACATTTATTAGGCACTGGTCAATTTGGACCGTGTGCCACCAAAAATAAGTACAAAAAAATTTACAGCATGTTGAAACTTAAACTAAACTAAATATACTTAACCAAGTCAAAACTAAACTAAGGGGTACTCTGACTGCCTGAGCTATTTACTTCGGTATGAGAACCTAAAAACTAATGTACTAATGCTACGTATGCGCAAGGTTTAGCTATAAAGAAATCTAAATTTAAATGTTGAATAAAAGCTTTTACAAAAAATATCAAAATATCGCAATCGTACACATAATCACGCGACAAGTCACGCTCGGAAACGCAAACGCAAGAACTATGACATTTTATTAATGGTTTACTGCTTACTCCGCAAATTTTAGCAAGTTTTTAACCTTGATTTCGCCGCGAATACAAAATTAGTGCATTCCTAAATGCCGCTGCGGAAGTTGTGTTTCGAATCGTCGGAGGAAGACTGTTCCAAAAGGTAATGGCAGAAATCCAGAATGAATTCTTGTAATACTCAGTACGACAAACCGGGAGTTGAAAAGTCGAATTAGTGAAACGAGCAGAATGACATTGCGAATAGGGCAGAGGTACAAATAAGCTGTGAAGATATGCAGGTTGCGAGGTCGTCAGAATTTGGTAGGTCAAAGTTCCCAAAAAATAATTTAGCCGATCCTCGTGCGACAACCAATTTGCTTTACGCCAGAAGGGTGTGAGGCTTTGATCCCTGCGGAGTTGATAGACAAATCTTAAGGCGCTGTTCAGAAGTCTACGCAATTTTGTATGCAAGTAGCGTGATGCATCTTTAAACACCAAACATGCATAGTCCATGTATAGCAAGACGAAGGCGTTGACCAACAAGAGTTTGAGACGAGGGGGGAGCATTGAACCCCTGAAGCGTAAGCGATGTAATACGAAATGAACCCTGGAGCTAATAGAAGCCACGTGACGATTCCATGTTAAATCAGAGGCAAGAAAGACGCCTAAATCCTTGACCTCATCGACGTATGGTACCGCGAAGCCATTAACGAGTATAGGGGAAACAGCCATAGTTTTTAAGACAGCGAGGTTTTGCCTGGAACCAAATATAATGGCCTTGGTCTTCTTCGTGTTGAGCGTGAATCCACATTCTTGCGTTCATTCGAAAAATGACATAACGTCACTATTCAGATTTGATATTGTTTCATGAATACGACTGACCGGAGATGTTAGATAAAACTGCGTATCATCCGCGAACACTACAGCTGTGTTCTGGCAATGGTAAAGTCGCGAGAACAACGAGTTGAATACGATAATAAATAGAATGGGACCGAGGCTTGTACCCTGTGGAACCCCTGAGGTAGTAGTGACTATCTGTGCCAGCGAATCATCCAATCCACGAATGGTTTGTGATCGACCACTAAGATAAGAATGCATCCACTTAATAGCTATGTCATCAAATCCAATTCGGAGTAGACAGGTTAGAATGAGTGGATGATTGAGAGTGTCGAAAGCTTTAGAGATGTCAAAAAGCACAAGGATGGTGATAAACCCATGTTCTATTCCCTGCCGTATATCATCTAAAATTTTCAATGACGCCATCTGCGTACTATGAAATCGTCTGGATCCGCATTGCCGTGGATGGAGTAGATTATTAGACTCTATAAAGTCAACGAATTTCTTAGTTACTAAGGCAACCAACAATTTAGCGATGTGGGGCGGGTTAGCCACTGGACGTGTATCACTGGGTGTTAAAGGGTTGCAGATTTTATTGAGCGGGATGATATATGATAGCTTCCACAAGGGTGGATAAACCCCTGTGGACAAGGATATGTTGAAGATGGTAGTTAATGGCGATACAATGGCTGGCAAGATTTTATGCAGATGACGCAATTGCAAACCATCTGGACTAAGCCCTTTTGATTTGGAGAACGTGGCAGTGATACTTCTTAGTACTTCGTCAGTTCGCAACGTTGGTAACGAGAAAGTTGATGATGTTGCATCACGATCGATCCCTAGAATCTGCATCAGTTGCACATGAGTACATGGTGCATGCACAGAAGCAACTTGATAGTAATGCTGATTCAGGGCGTCGTGGGAGAAGTGGTTCAATGCAAACTGTGAAGAAGGCGCAGCCAATCCGAACTTTTTTAACACAGACCGCATCCCGGCTTGGTCCGTGATCCCTCCAAAATACCACATATGTATTCTTCTCTGGATAATCGGAGCGATGCCTTAATGGTTTTACGCAATTGACGGTATTGCGTCATGAGAGAGCCACTACGCAAACGTTTAGCCCCACGATACAATGAATTGCGCTGTTTAATTAGCCGCTTGATCTCTGGCGTTAACCATGGTGCATGAGGGCGCTTCGAGGATCGTGTCACGATGGGCGCATATTTGTCCAGCATCGAGTCGATAGCACCGTAGAAACGCGACAGGGTTTCTAGAAGATCAGGAGACGACATCGTATTGACACTGTACAAGTTAGGGATGTCATTCCGGAATGCTCTTTCTAGTTCTTGAGTTAGGTTGTCGTAGTTGCAATCACGGAAATTACGGTAAGTTACCACCTTTGCACGATGCGTATAGTTGGCGACATTATAGTTAATTTTGAGTAAGTCATGGCCAGCTGCAAAGGGTTGAGGCGACTTCGCGAAACTGATAACCTTCTCTGAAGAGTCGACAATGAATACATCAATTTGCGTATGTGTGTTACTATTGTGTGTGTGAGGTGTTGTCCCAAAGGGAATCGAGTGCATCGAACGATCGGCAACGAACTGCCTCAAGTACGTAGAGTAATAATTATTACCTGGTAAATCGCAGTTTAAATCACCCGTTATTATGACATTTTTGTAAGTCGGAAAATACTGGCTCAATTTTGCACTGAAATCAGAGAGCAAGGCTCCCTCCGGGCGACGATATACTACTGCCAGCAGCAGGGTACTATTAGGCGGTATTCCCACGTTAAGAATAATATATTCAGGATCAATAATAGAGACACTTTTAGACGCATATAATACTGAGTACGTTAACGATGCATGCACATAGCACGCAACGCCACCTCCCAATACAAATCTGTTTCTTCCGGGAGATACCAAGGCTCTGTCATTGCATACGAGGTTGTAAGACGGAATTGACAATGTTTGGTTCGAGATATCTGGATTTAGCCAGGTTTCCGTAAGCGCGAGTAGAGAAATATCCGAAGAATCAAGTAAGATTTCAATTTGATGAAAATGGGCACGTAATGAGTTGACGTTGCAATGCAAAACATTAAGATCACTACTAGACGAGGACGAAGTAATGTTATTCGATGCGACATGCGGTGGGTACTTGAGTGTAGGTTATTTTAGGTGTCTTGCCTCCCTTTCGGGTTTAAGGCACCCCCCCCCCCCCCATGGGGGAATGGGGCCAAATTTTAGTGATGCGCCAGCACCGCTGGTTGTGCACACTTAAAAAAGATATACAACAAGTCAGCTACCACATTTATTAGCAACAAGCTGCCTGCCTTGATGCTTCTGTTGGTTCAGGGAACCTTTCTAACGTTGCCACGGCCCGCTAGAGGCCAACCCTTTCTGCGGTTACTGCCTGCACGGACACGGCACGCCGTAGCGCTCCCCCGTGTGGAACCCGCCGGCAGGGGCTTGACACCGCACCCTAGCTCCCCAGTACGGTGGGTCTCTCGAGTCGTTTCACGATCAGGCATTCGTCGGCACAGACCAGCCGAACGATCGGGTCCGTGAGGTCGTCAATTCTCAAAACTTGCTAAGAGAAGCGGATCTTTCAAAAGCATTGCTCCTCTTCGAGCTCGGGCACTTCGACCCCTCACTCTTCCACAATTAAATTGTGGACGGAGATAACCCGCTCCGCTCTCTTCCACAAGTCCCCTGCGGGGATGCGGTGGGTACTGTGGCTGTCAAGCGATTTTCATTAAATCGAGCTCCGTCACAATCGGAATTTCTGACTGGGTCGCATCCTTGCGGAAAAACACACAGCCATTGCGGGCCCATACCCGAGAATTAGGAATCCGCATAGCTCGAAGTTTAGCCTTTCTCAAAATGTCGTAAACTGGACGCGCAAAGAGATCATTAATATATACAATAATTTGGTCCTCAGGACAAAATTCCGGGAAAATGTCCGCCCGTGTAATCTTTCCCACTTTGCGCTTCATATCGATAACGTGATTTCTATTTTCAAACGATTTGAACTTAACGAAGAGCGAAAAGGTTGCTTGAGATGTCGCAGTCGCGTTTTTCGAAAAATTCATTTTGCGAGTGTCGATGATTTCATTCTGAAAATGAGCCAAATTTAATTTTTTTAGTACGCGGCTGACAATTTCCAGGTGTGACAACTGACAAGCCTCAAGAAGACCTGTGATAATCAGTTCGGAATTAGGCAATTCGTACGCCCTTTGGTATTTCAGACGTTCGATCTCATATGTGATTTGATTCACTGCGGCCGCGATTGTTGTCATATACGCATGCATACTTTCAAGCCGCGCCGCGTTATTCAGCGTTTGTAACGTGTGAAACGACATACGTTCATCGGGACTCATGGAATCCCAATTACTAGGCAGCGCGGCTGCTGGCACGATCGGCGGAGGTGGGAGATCGTTGAACGGAGGGGGATTCATCGTTGCCGGGGTGGGTGTATGAGGCGAGGAAGAAGAAGGGAGCGCGGGGGAATGTACTCAGACTGGAACCGACGATACCACGGGAGAACAGATCGAACCTCTAGAAAGAGTGGAGAACGAGCTGCTAGGGTCCTGAGGAGGAGTGGGCGAGGAAGGAAAATCTAAAACGGGACTAACAGAATCGAGTAAATACGCGAAACACGAAAACAACAATTTGTCGATGACTTAAGACGAACATAAATAATAGCACACGAGCGATGAAATGTTGAATCGCACTCTGAGCACGTATATTTGTTTCGCACTGCACTACGACACCTCTTACACCTTAACAGTTGATCTGTTTGAGAATGAGGTGACAAATCTAAGGCTTTTCTCCGGTGACGTTTTGACATAAGTTACCTGTCATCTACGCGCAACGATTTTGATGCGATGCCGAAGGGAGACGAGGGCCGTCTGCCTGCATGTGAAACGGTGTATACTGGGCCGGTCACGTGCTTCAATCTTGCGCCGTAATTCAGGCGATGAAATGCTGTCTTGACTATTACTGGTATTAGTGTGCGAGTAGTCACGTGGGTTCGCACCTGCGCAGCATTCTTCTAGAAATACCAGGTACTAACTGCTACGAACAACTTTTGCAATTTGCAATGAAAAACGGAAAAGGCACACCATGGACCAACTGGGATATGAAACACAGTTACCAAGAATGCGAGTCTGTCGGTCCACTACAGGCGCAGCTCCTGTCAAAAAATTCTCACTCCGGAGAATGGCAAAACGTGAGAAATATGAAAATTACAGGAGAACTGAAAATCGTCTGTTGACTAGTCACCAGACAGAGTGCAATGATGGGAGAGGTTCATTAATGTAAACGCGGGATTTCGGAAGAGAAGCATCGATTTCGTTAGAGAATAATATTTTTTTGGCCCGCATATATATATATATATATATAACTCTCGACTGTCGACTGGAGCTCGCCGACAGGGGAAGTATATACCGCTACAGCACGAATGCTTGACGGCGGCCGTGCAGCGTAAGAGAGAAGAATAGTAGAGCGGCTGGCCATATTCGAGAGGGGGGAACCCCTGAAACCACTGACTCCAGCTCCAGCGACGGATCACTTATTCTACAGTTTATGTACACATATTCCGGACTACATCGGTGACATCGTCACAATTTTAAATAGAAGGAACAATACCTTAACCCATTACGTACCAAACGGACGAAAAATTGTCGTTGACTTTGATGCTATTTTTTTGTATGAAAATAAAAAAATCGGCATAAGCCATTTCTGATGTAAAATTTGTCGCTCTTTCAGAATCTGTGGTCAAAATTTATTAATAATAAATATTGAAAAAGTTATAAACAATTAAGCAAAAAAAACATGATTTTTCGAGAAAATATTGCTTTATAACCCTTGACTTCGCATGGAAAATGTCATTGAATTGCCTTAAACGCATAAAATTTTGCGTCCATGGATCCTCAGCTATAAGCTCATGCAGTTACATTGATTACGAATTCGAAGTCAGTTTTAGAAAATTCAAAATGGCGGAGCCAACATGGCGGACTAAGTTTTTGATATTTGATGAAATCGTTTGAAATTTGTTACTCGGGGGTTTTTGGGGTCATTGATTACGAACTCGATGTCAGTTTTAGAAAATTCAAAATGGCGGAGCCAATATGGCGGACTAATTTTTTGAAATTTGATGAAATCCTTTGAAATTTGTTACTCGGGGGTTTTTGGGGTCACTGATTACGAATTTGAAGTCAGTTTTCGAGAATACAATTTTGAATTCGGAATTCAAACTGGCGGATGCGGTATGACGGTCAAATATTGTCAATATTTTTCTATACAGAATACGTTTCTTAGCCATCAAAAAATTTGTCCGTTGCCCGGCCCCCACCACTTGGCGGTAAACGTATAAAAGAGAGCCTTTTTCACTTTTTTAAAACTTTTTTAAATTTTTTTTTATTTTTTTTACTTTTTTTAAAATTTTTTAATTTTTATATTTTTTTTTATTTTTTACATTTTATATTATTTTTATTTTTTATTTTGATCTTTTGTCTTTCTTTTCATTGTTTCTTTTAAAAATATATATTTCGGTGTTACTGATCAGGGTTGTTTATAAGTTCCCAAAATTCAATATAACGAATCCAACATGGTAAATAAAACCTATCAACAGAACACTTGAACAACATTTTCGTCTAATTGTTGTAGTTTTGCCGAAGATGAATTTGGCTCTTACCGCAATGCACTTGGCAGTAATTACTTATTTATGGTAATTAGCAAAACATTTTTTTACCTGTAATGCATAAAGTCACATTGCATGTCGTGCAATAATTTCGATCGAACTCGATTGGTTTTAGTACTACAAAGCACACAATGTTTCATGTTTCCTTCATAAACACCAGGAAAATGTTTCTCCATTGATGTCCTGACACCTTCAGGTGTTTTAACTTTTTTTGAAGCAGGAATACCGGGTACAATCGAAAATGGCCTTCCACGTTTCTTGTGGTAACTCATTCCTATCAGCTCATCTACAATTGATAATCGAAATTCTTTCAACTTCAATTCTTTATCGGGATTGCGTAATTTGTAAATTATAAAAGAGTTGACTAAGGTCACGTATATGAAGTGCCACAGTAAACGGTGCCACCACTTTTTGCTTTTTCTTCTGATTTCATAGAATGATTTCTAATCCTTCGCCATTTGAGGGCAAGCTATAGCCTTCAAGGAACCATCCTTTTGTCTTCACTGAAACAAAGCAGATGGATCGTGAAAATTTGATAAAAATTGAACTGGTTTTTTGTCTATCCATTTCAACCATCTGATGCCGTCATCTGACGCACAGCGCCGCCCTGCGGCCGCAATGGTACCTTCCGCGACAGTAACCACACGGAAACAGAAGTTTCGCGACATTTGCAGGTTCCGACCTGCAGTTTCTGCGGTCAACCCTAAGCAGTGTTTTTAACCAACGTAAAATAGCGATTAAAATTCGAAAATGTATAAGAAATTTTTTTTACAAATTGGCATATTTTTATTGTATCATTAATAATATTTGTGCATAATTTCTAGACAACAGGGTTATTTATATGATTTGTAAAGGATGTTAACAGTGAAAAAATAAGTACTTTTTTCATTTCAACGCTTCCCTACCGAAAACAGAGCACCATACACTAAAATTGCAATCAACCTTTTTTGTAGAGCACGAAATTTCCTACAAAAAAGTCACCAAGGGCCCTATGCTAAAGTGAATAGGTTAGTCACGAGCAACGACGGGATAAGTATCATATTTTACAGAAATTCTAAAATATTCGTAGTTAAGTTGTAAGACAAAATTCCAGCTTTATTAGTGGCTAACCCATTAACTTTAACCTAGGGCCCTCACTTTATTGTAGGAAATTTTCTGCTCTATAAAAAAGGTTTAGTGCATTTTTGGTATATCTTGCGGCGACTACATCCCCACCGAACCTCCACGTCTCGCAGTGTACCCCGCACGCCACGCTTAGAAATTGCTATCCGTGTAGCATTGCGGCCGCAGGGCGGCGCCGCGCCGCGCCCCCACGGCGTTCGTTCCAGTATGCTCCCGTTACAGAAATAGATTTTCATGTGATATATGAGACGATCAGCATTTTCGATTCGACACATTCTTAATTCTATATTTTTGCCCTTTTAATGGAGTGTGCAGAAAATCTACCCCTTATAATATTGGCAGTTTGTTAAACGAGCCATCATAATATTAAACAGTCTCAGTGTTTTCAATATTTATATTCACATTGGCAACCCATCATGCCTAAATTACCTAAATTGGACGTTTCTACCATTGCACATCATTTGCAAGGTATTGCCTTCTTTGATGGGGCAGACAAATTATTACCGCTTAGTGACCCTGTATGGGATGAAGCTTGCAGTCGATTGACGTTCTAAATGAGCAAAAAGTACATATATCTGTACATTTCTCAAAATAGAAACGGAATTGTTCAACTCTTATTCAATGATAAGAAGGAAAAATGTTTAGAGAAAAATGACGAATCTATCACATCTGTGAATGCAAATGATTCGAACTGGTCTGACAATTCAAATGTTTCAGCTGTACTCGATCGGATCCGTACATCTGTACCGGTATCACAAGATGTGTGGTATAATTTGCAACCTCAAATAAAGGTTTACAAAGATCGTGAATACGAAGTTTTAAAAGATGGTTGGACTGACATTCTTTACAATTTATTGTGGGAGAATCTTAAATTACCCTGCTGTTTCAGTTTCAAAAATGCGCACATCAATCGCACACCTGATGAGATATTTTTAAAAATTGAGGGACATTGTCCCGAATGTCAGAATACTATTCGCATTTATTGCAACAATGAACCTGTTGAAGATGCAAACTTCGAAGTTTCTATGTGTGATACTGAAGACGTTGCTGACTCTAAAAAACGGCAAATGCGTGGAGTTGAACGTAAAAGAATTGCAAAAATTTTACAAGGAAAGTCAACTTATAACTGGAGAAGGGAACGTGCTGTAGATACAATGGATTTTGGCGATTTTGAACCAGCGAATTTGTATTCTGAGGACGTTTTACGAAAAGCAAAGCAGCAAAAAATGGATAAACAGTTAGGAGTTTCATCTACCACAGATAAGAAGCTCAAGTACAAAGCAGAATTTGCTGGCACTATACGTGAAATAGGGAGTGATAAATTCTTTGTAATATACTTCAGTCCCGAGCAAATTTACATGTACAAACAATTTATAAAGAACGATAAAAATGGTAACATTAGCATTGATGCAACAGGGCCAAATTTGCAGAGAATTAAAATCGAAGATGAAACAAAGCGGTCGAATTTATTATCTTATTGGCTGAGAGAGTGCTTGCGACTTGGTGCCCCATGCCACAAAGAAGTAATCACAGATTTCTCTCTAGCATTATTGAATGCTGTCTCATTGGCATTTAATGGTACTGATATAATCGGATATGTAGATAAGTGCCTTGCTTATGTCGAAACTCCAGAAAAAGAAAATTATCCTGCTTGCATTATTCGACTTGACATTGCTCATTTCATAAAATCTATTTGTCGATGGAAATGTTTCATTGGAAAAAACGCCGTCATCAAGGATTTTTTCGTTCGTTGCTGTTCATTACTGACAAATGCAACACACATTGACATATTTCATTCAATCGTTTACGACATCGTAATAGTCGCGAATTCAGAAATGGAGAATGTAAACGATATGGCAAATAAGTGCTTTCAAGCGCAAGAACGACTTTTCAAAATGATCCAGACATCAAAATGCGAAATAAATGACGACGATGTAACATCCTCCATTGACGAAAAAGGCGTAAATGAAGACAATGATGAAGAAAATAATGAAAATGATGATGAAGAAAAGTCGTTGAAAGGCAACAACATTACAAAAATAAAAAAATTTCTAGAAGAAATAGAATCGTATCGTACATCTTCAACAGAGTATGGTAATAGACAAAACCCGTATTATTGCCCAACATTTTTAAAGAATTTCTTGCGCATCCTTACACACTTCCCTGCTTGGACATCGATGATGGTTTCCAATAGTTTGCATGTAGCATCATCAGCACGGAGTGAAGAATACTTTCGTGAATTGAAAAACTTGGTAAATGAAGGGTGCACTCGAATTAGAATAGATAAATTTCTAATTAAGCATATTAGATCCCTTAATAGCACAATGAAGCTATTACATGCTCGAACACTTACCGGTAATAAATTTGACAATGCAGGGACAAAAACAATAAAGAACTGTGACAACGTAAACGGTAATAACATCTCCCATTATAGTGATGGGAGAAATGGAGACAACGCAACGGCTGGATATTCAGGAAAGGATGAGATTCAGGAACCGAATGATGAATTCAGTTTTCTAAATGAAAAAGAGTCTTGGAAAGGAATTAACGAGGAGCCATCAAAACATCGAGGAAAATATTTAACTGCATGCCCTGACATCAAAAATATACACGAACGGCAGCTCAAATGGAACTTACCAATTTTAAAAAATGGAAATTTGATGGGCCCAATTATTGTAAACGGAAAACGAGTATCACTATTGAATACATGTGCATTTGATTCCGTAGTGCAAGCTCTATTAACCGCATACAGAGATTGGGCAGCTTACCAGGAGTATGGGATGCAAAACCAAAGTGGCATATTCAGATTAATCTCAATGTTGTCATCACAGGGGCCAACGCACAAAGTATATATGGAAAGAGCTACGTTAATGAGCGCGATCTTCCAAACGGTTGGTTCTTCACTAAATGGATATACAAATATTGGTTTATTAATTTCAGACCATTTATTAACAATGCACCCATCGGTGATAGAATTAATCGAATGTATGGACTGCCATCATCAGAACCATACAAATATTGCGCTCATTAACGTAGTAGTAAAACCATTTTACGAAATGCGTATGAAAGTACTGGAAGAGGCACTTAATCAGTACACTGGTTCCACCCGGAAGATGTGTAGTTCGTGTCAAAGTTTAAATATTTCATTTTCTGTGCAAGGAGGGCGACATTTATTCATAGATGTCGAAGCATTGACGATACGTGAACTTGTTGAACGCCTAGGAACAGAAAACTGGTCCGGAAAATTCAAAATCAGCGAAATCCCAATTGATGTGCAATACTGCGATAACGCATACAAATTGGTTGCGGCAATAGTTCATAATAATGATCACTATTATACGTTTGTGCACAGAGTAAGTGGAAGATGGGAAATACACAACGACATATTAAAACAAGAGAAACCGGTGATTCCAACTCAAAGAAATTTATTACAAGGTCATCACGTTCATATTTTAATGTACATTCAAGTATAATCCTTAATTGTAAACCAATAAATGGAGAAAAAGTAAAAATAAAGACAAAAAAAGAACATAAAAACGAAAATAAAAAAATAACATAAAAACAAAAAAAAGGTAAAAAAAATATATACAAAAAAAGATGGAACCTCACCCAACACGTCCCCGCCGTGGTTCTGGTATCGCAAAGAGTGGATATTAGACTGCCTCAAATGAAGGTCAGCTGTTTTTTGGATAGACTTGAGCCACCTCTTACAATTATCCTATGCGCTGATACACAGCTTGAAACTTTAGTCTAAGTAATAAACTGAAAATTCAAACTGTATATTGGAGCACAGGATAATTGCAAGAGGTGGCTCAAGAGTACCCAAAAAACAGTTAACCTTCACTTGAGGCAGTCTAGTGGGTATAGCACATTACCCCTTCGCCGAAGAGCAGACTTTCAATCCCTAAGAACATCGAACTCTAATCAAAAATGCGTTATAACCCTAGATATGTACAGTACTTTTTGTCCTACCACAATTTTTCCGCAGGATTGACGAAAATAAATCATTTTGGAATTTTTTTAAGGGAATTTCAAAGGGGTACGAACGATTGGATTTAGCTTGGTTGAATTAAAGAACCTCAGAAGTGACGACTGCATTTTTTTAATTGTTTGTACCTCGTTAGTTACAAAGTTACAAAACTTTTTCGTTGCATTGACGAAAATAAATCATTTTGGAATTTTTTTAAGGCACTTTCAAAGGGGTACAAACGATGGATTTGGCTTGGTTGAATTATAAAACCTCAGAAATGACGACTCGATTTTTTGAATCGTTTGTACCTCGTTAGTTACAAAGTTACAATACTTTTTCTGTTGCATTTACGAAAATAAATCATTTTAGATTTTTTTTAAGGCCATTTCAGAGGGGTACGAACGATGGATTTAGCACGGATGTTTTCAAGAACCTCGGAAGTGACGACTGAATTTTTTCAATCGTGTGTACCC
Organism: Trichopria drosophilae; assembly: GCA_030407085.1. Taxonomy (NCBI): domain Eukaryota; kingdom Metazoa; phylum Arthropoda; class Insecta; order Hymenoptera; family Diapriidae; genus Trichopria; species Trichopria drosophilae. The sequence goes on along the minus strand of CM059582.1, from coordinate 145,818,502 downwards.
CGTTAGTTACAAAGTTACAAAACTTTTTCCGTTGCATTGACGAAAATAAATCATTTTGGAATTTTGTTTAAGGAAATTTTAAAAGGGTACAAACGATGGATTTAGCTTGGTTGTATTAAAGAACCTCAGAAGTGACGACTCGATTTTTTTAATCGTTTGTACCTCGTTAGTTACAAAATTTTTGCATGGTGCCTTGATCTTCAATCATTCAGATTGACATTTTTTTAACCTTTGCCGTTCTCTTTCCTATTTCCTGATTAGAAGTGGTAAACATGATTTCGCACGTTTTGTAACTTTTGTAACTTATATACGTTCGCAGGGGTTTGATGGGAAATTTACTGGATGTTGTTAATTCCGTGACAAGTTCGATGACACGATCTTCTTTCCCATTGTCTCGTCAGATGTCGAAAAAATAAATTTAGATATTTTGTAACTGTTGTTACTTTTGTAACGCCTGTGGGTTCATGAAATAATCATAGGAAATTGTAAATTTGCGTTTAATTCGCTCACAGTAATAGCTTTTGCCTGACGTTCTTACAAACGGCGGAAAAAATAAATTTGTAACTGTTGTAACTTTTGTACCTTTGAGGTACAAACGAAAATTCGAGTGGTACAATCGGGTACAAACGATTTTAAATCAATACCCCCTACTCGATACGTTTATCTTAATGTCGGGTGCTGGCATTTTTTGTAACTCCTGTAACTTTTTCCCCTTCGAGGTACAAACGAAATGTTTTGTGGTACAATCGGGTACAATCGATAATCTTTCAAATCCATATTTGACATTTCCGATATCTTCAAGTCGGGTGCCATGTTCGCACAGGTCTCATGCGACGAATACTTGAGTATTTCTTGCTCCTCTGGTCGACTGACTACCTCCGTGCATTGCAGCATCGTTCGAAGGGAAAATTGATGTCTAAGCCTCTATCGGTAGGACAGCTAGTTCAGGTCAAACAACCGAAATTACCACCCGTGAAGTGGCCGGTGGCCCGTGTGATCAAATGCCGTACTGGAAATGACGGTGTTCCAAGAGTTTCAACTGTTTGTACCGCAGTGACCACGTTATTGAGACCAATTACGCAACTGGCTTTTCTACCGATCGACCTCGAGTCTTCTTAGTACCTTATTTTTTTTTTTGGCGACCGTGACAGGACCAGTACCTGTAATCTTCGGATGTCTATCTAATTAAGTGAAATGGAAAATGAATTTATCGAATTTTTTGAGACGGTATGTTCTAATGCCGAATAAACCGAACTGAAATAATTATTGATTAAATTAGAAATACCAGTATGATCGTATGAGGAATTATTACTAAAGTTTATCTTAGCAGGTATTGTGTTGCCGTGGCGTATTAATAAAAGACCAAAAAGACGTTACGTTTGATTTCGACCTTGCTTCAATGTCTGCCATATAAGATTTATAAAGGGCTTTAGACAATTTTAAGCGATTTATTTTTAACCTATGTACTTTTTCATATTAAATACAGGTTGCTTCAGTTCATGATTGTACCATGGACTGAAATGATTAGAAGTTTATCGCATTAAAGGTGTACGTTTCCTTATGCTAAGATTCAGAATATTATAAAAGTTACATATAGATTTATCGATGTCACATTCATTTATCAAATCTGTCCAATCGATAGCAGCCAGTGCCCTATTAATCTCTGGAAAATTAGCCTTCTTAAAATTAAAGGAAGCGAAGTTATACGTAAATGATTGAGGATTAACAAATGAGAAATCGAAGTAAGCATGGGGGTGATAAAAATCAGCAGGGGTGAGAACATCTGCACTATAATGATATGAGCTATTAGAAAGATATGAAAACATAAGGTCAAGTGAATAGCCCTTGTAGGGATGAACAGGGAAGTGCTGCTTTAATGCAAGACAAGAGAAAATATCGTTGCAGGTACACGCGCCTGTTTAATATCAGGTGGGACGTACCCAATATATATATAGCTAAACATATCCCGTACAATCTTAGGTAGGTTAAAATCACCTCAAATCATCCACCGAACTTCGATAAATTAAAACGAAGTACTTTCGATGAATTCTGCAAATAAACTAAAATCATCAACGGACGCAGACGGCGAAACATCTGACAATGATATTAACATTTTAGACGATTGCGTTGTACATAACAAAATTAAATTTTGCTCTTCGAAAAAAGAAAAGATTTACAACCGATCACCGAAGAAACAATATGCGATATTACTGCAACCAGGACACCACCAACACGTTGATCAATAGAGGCAGATCGATCTGCTCGAAAGATAGAATATTCGAACGGTCCTAATTCAAAATCCAATCATAATTACATCAGGTTGTGGGCAAAGAAGACGATTATTAGTTCTTATATCTGCCAGTTTCGTGTAGACTCCTCTGGCATTCTAATGACATAAAAACGTCTAACAAAGTAGATTTACTGGTATCCGGTCATTTTCCCGAATCCAATTCCCCCGAATGCCATTTTCCCGAATATCAAAATTCCCGACTATCGAATATCCCGAATACCATTTTCCCGAACACCCTTTTCCCGAGCGCCCTTTTTACCAAAAGACTTTTTACCGAACGCCCTTTTTACCGAAAGACTTTTTCCCGACGAAATTTCGAGTTATTGTCGCGAAGCGATATTTGGTTTTTGGATGGAACCTTCAAAGTTTCACCAAATATATTCAGCCAAGTATTTGGTTTGGTGAAAAAAATCCTCGGAATGTCGAAAGTATGGAAATGTCGGATGCAGGAGTAGCTCTGCCACCCCCTTACGCCCTCTTTACGTCGAAAGAATCCTCACAGTACACATCAGTGTTGAACGCTGTCTACAGTGTGGCTCTGGATTATAAGATTGAGAATTGTCGACCGAACAACATTATGACAGATTTTGAAAAATGATGATTTTATACATTTATATGTATACATAACATTATATTACATATTTTATCACACTTATATATGGGACGTTCTTTGTCAACCGGAACAGAGCTCTGCCCAAAATTCATGTTGATGGATTTTGATGACCTTGAGCTTAACATTTTCGTTATTGATTACTTTTTCAAAGCTCGTTGGGCAGAATCGGAATTTTCAAAATTTCAGACCAATATGGCGGCTTGAAACCAGTAAAAAACGAGAGTGTGTATATAAAAGCTTCGTAACAAAAAAAAATTACGTCTAAATAAACTGTTTTTGGGCACAAATAATCAACAATTAACGTACTTAAAAAGTTGGCTGAAGAAATTCAACATGGCGGATGAAACTTCAAAAATCGGAAAAAAATTTTAAAAATCGCTACTCCGACTGCCATTTCATATCGGATTTTATTGGAAATTGTTGCTCGGGGGTTATTGGGCCCTTTGACTACTAACTTGGTGCCAGTTTATAAACATTTATGATGGCGGATCCATCATGACGAACAATTTTCAAGACATGAATTGATTTCATTGGAAACTTGCTACATTGTGGATTTTGGGGTCGCTGATTACGAATCCGATATCATTCTTTAACAATACAAAATGACAGATCCAATATGGCGGATATTTTTGGAAATAATTCATCAAATTAAAGTGAGACTTGTCACTCGGGGTTTTTTAAGGTCGTTGATTATGAATATGATATCAGTCATTTAAAATGCACACATCATAATCTAATATTGAAAACAACAAGTTTTAATAATTGATCACACTCAAATTTAATGACCGATTGGTAAGCAGCGATCGAATAAACATTCGAGCAACAAGCTCTTAATAGCTCTCTGCGTTTCAGAGGGTTGAGACTGTTTTCATGCAAATGAAGTCCGCATTACTTTTTTTTTATTTTTTACATTTTTGTTTGGTTTTACGAAAATCTTTTTGTTTTAATTATCCTTGGGTTTATAATTAGAAAAAATTTGTTGTTGATAAAATGTCAGTTGCACCGGAGTAGCTAAATGCCGTAAGAGTTTTATCGGAGGTGACCTTGAATGCATGAGCTTCCGAAATTAGTGGTACTGGTGGTGCCTGAAAAAATGTTTGCCAGTTTTCTGAACGTTCTATCGTAGTCTTGTTTACAATAGTGAAAAATGGGATCTTAGGAAATTTATTTATAGCCCACTTAAAAAGTTGAGAAGAATTTAGAATAGCTGCATTCCCTTTGTCCTGTAAACTAGCTTTTGTTGCCTGACTTGTGATTGTTGCTCCTACTCCGTAACATGCCCCTTGCCGTGACCTGTAGCATTACAATGGCAATCTGCCTTAAGAGAAAAATTATCTTCATGGAACACTAAGTCAGCCAGTGTGAACACTAAGTCAAAGTGCTGGTCCGCTCCATCCGTCACATAGAAAAGTTTCGTTAATTTTGGTAATTTTTTTTTTTTTTTTTTTTTTTTATTTATTAATTAACTGGCGGAATCTCCCTTTTTACTCAATCGTTGCTGCATTGTATATTGTAAGATATTGCGAGAGCTGCAGATCGACTTAGAAAGATGGCGCCATACTTCACATTTGTGTATGAAATGTAGGACTGCAGAAACCTACACCAAGTACAGCAGCGGTCATGAGTCGATTTCCGCCAGATAAACAATATTTTCGAAACGTAAACAAACAACGTGGCTCGTCTTACCAACAGCGAGCTGGTGCTTGAAAACGGAATCGAAAAATTGTTCACCAGACGGGGATCGAACTCACGACCTACGACTTCGTAGTCCAGTGCGTTAACCGCCTGAGCCACGAAGCCGTCTATTTTTTTTCGAATAGCAGGATCAAATGTGTGATAAATGCACAGCTATTGTGTCATGAGTTGTGCATTCAGATATCAATACAAAGCTGCTGTGTTTTACTTCTTGAGCTTCTCTGCAGTAGAGAACAGCAACCTGCATACTACACTGGTCATTATTGTAGTGAAATTGTTAGGCAGCGTTTTAAGCTATATATGAGTAATTCTCGGTATAGTCTATCTTCAAAACACCCTGCTGCGGTTTCAAATCGTTTTTTAAATCTTTTATTAATTGTGATTGATTTTTTGGAGATGAAATTATGTGGAATCAGTTTTTTTAGGCTCTGAGATAGTTCCAGGACGAATTCGTGTATATTCGGGAAATCCTTTTTCAATGTGCACTTGTCGACTATCTGTCAAGCGCTATAAATGACATAAGGGTCATTCCACGTCAGAAATTTCACGATTTGCAAGGGGTCTTCGGATTTTTTCGGAACTCGGTATAATTATACCTCCATATGAAAGATAAATTATGCCAATTATAAAAATTATATAAATATAAATTATAATAATATATATATATATAAAAATTATATAATATAAATTATAAAAATATAATTGGGTAATTCGATTTTTATGAACGAAACATGATATTAAAGCTAAAAACATATAATTTCGAAATAAAATGAATAAATAACAAAAATTTTTCAATTTGGTCCAAAAAAATGCAATGAACCAATTTTTTTCAAACTTATACCCTTTTTATTTTTTTTTAATATGTATGTGGTGATTCCTTATGATTTCACCTTTAATTTAAAAAAAAAATATTGATGGAGACTTTCGTTGAACTCGAGATAACGGGTTTTGAATGAGCGGACGGAATGCGGCCGCACCGTGCGCCTTATCACGTCCTCGCGTATCGCTTTTAGAGGCTCTTAGGTATCACCTTTTTAACCCTTTGAGGGGCGGTGGCACAAATATGTACCACCTTTTCTATTCAAGTTTTTTAATATTTCATATATATTTTTTAATTTTATGTGAATGTATCTGTACTTTTTTGACTGTTGGGAGTATAAATTATTAGAATTTAGTGAAATATTGCAATAATTTATTTATTTACATGTACGTTATAAACAATTAACATGAAAAAACGTGTATTATTTAGAAAAAAATCGTTTTCTCCGAAACTTAGACAGCTGGGACTGTGGAATTTTTTCCACATATTCTTCATACATAGTTTTATAAGATATATTTTTTCAGAATTTTTGATATGTTAGTTTTTTCAAAAAACAATTTTGAAAATTTTGAAGAATGAATTTTTTTGACATATTTCATCCGCCATTTTGAATTTTGAAAATCTGATAATAGTTTCGTAATTAGCGACCCCAAAAACCCCTTAGTAACAAATTTCAGCTGTTTTCCGTGTAATGAAAAATGTGCCCCTCAAAGGGTTAATGAGCGGATGCGATGAGGTTCGCCATTTTTTAGAAGAAAAAAACTCGCCAAGTTAAAATTTCAAATCTTTATAATTATAATAATAATATATTATACAGGGTGGCCGATTTATCTGAAGACATCGAAATATCTCGAGAACTATGCACAGAATCAAAAAAGTTGTCAGATGAAAGTTGTTCGACACGAAGGGGGGCATCCAGTGATAATTAAATTTACCCCCTCCCCCATCCCCTGGAGGTGGAGTGGGGGCAAAAACAATAAAACTTAAATAGGAATCCCCATTTTTTATTGCAGATTTGGATTTTCCGGGAAAAAGTACACGAATTTGACCTAGGAGCTATTGCATTTTGGTTCACAGGTGGCGCTGTAATCGATAAAAATCCAAAGTTATCCGAAGACATTGAAATACCTCGAGAACTATGCACAGAATCAAAAAAGTTGTCGGATGAAAGTTGTTCGACACGAAGGGGGGCATCCAGTAATAATGAAATTTACCCCCTCCCCCATCCCCTGGGGGTGGAGTGGGGGCAAAAACAATAAAACTTAAATAGGAACCCCCAGTATGTGGATGTAGTATTTTTCTGTTCCCTTTGAGGTGCTTGTTTTATGTGAGTCCCCTTGCCTCTCACTGTCTCACTGTTCACTTACTTGAGTAAGTGTTCGAAATGTTGACCTTCCACTTCAATGCATTTATTTATTCTTTCTTCAAATGACTTTATACATGATAGAATCATATCTGCAGAAATTTCTGCGCAAGCAGTTCTTATGCGTTCCACCATGTTTTCACGAGTCGTTGGTACTTGTTCATAAACCTTACCTTTTAGGTAACCCCATAGGAAGAAATCCGGAGATGTTCGATCAGGTGACCTCGCAGGCCAATTAATGGGGCCACCTCTACCAATCCACCTACCATTGTAATCACGGTCTAGTATTTCCCTTGCTACTCTTGAAAAATGTGCTGGGCAACCATCATGCTGAAACCATATTGTCCGTCGGACGTCCATAGCAACATCCTCAAGTAGTAATGGTACTTCTTGTTCTAGGAAATCTCGATATTTTGTTCCATTCAAATTACCTTCAATGAAATAAGGACCAATGAGTTTATTTCCTATGATTCCACACCAAACGTTCACCGACCAAGGACGTTGATGATTAACTTGTCGTAACCAATGGGGATTTTCTATGCTCCAATAATGCATATTATGCCTATTGACGCCACCATGGTTCGTGAATGTAGATTCATCTGAAAATAATACATTAGCAAAGAAATTGTGGTTCGTTTGCATTTTTTGAAATGCCCATTCACAAAACACCACGCGGTTATGAAAATCATCGCCATCTAGTTCCTGGTGCAGTGAAATGTGATATGGGTGAAACTTATGACGATGCAATATTCTTTGAATACTGTCTCTGGAAATGCCGGAATCGCGATGTAATTGTCGTGTGCTTACATGTGGATTTTGGCGAATAGCTGCTAGTACAGCTACTTCGTTAGCTTCTCCTGTAACTGTTAATCTTCGCTTCCTTTTTTTCATTTATACGCTGCCATCAGAGTGAAAGGCATTCACAACTTTGTAAAAAAAAGAACGCGAGCGAGCATTATCTGGAAAACGCTCAGCATACAACGCAACAGCATCGTCAATATTCCTCTTACATTCACCATAAATAAGAATCATTTCGATTTTTTCGGGAACTGTAGCAGGATTCATTTTTAACTTGCAATTCGATTTAAGCAATGAAGGGTAGACAAAAAATAGTCGCGTAAACGGAAAGTTGTTATTCTAAAAGCAAAGTGACCTCCGACCGAATTACTACCAATACAATGGACTTCAAAAACAGTCTTATACTGAGAGACCGTGAATACTAAATTTTAATATGGGGATTAGAAAGTCGCGATATCCATTTACTTCCCTTCAGGAAAGTAGAGAAAAATGAAGGTGAACTGGTTACGTGTGACTCAACTTATGTATAAAATGATATGCTACTTTATTTTCGAGTTATGTCGCCCTCTAGCGTTATGTAACAGAACCGGCGCCGGACATGGCCGAAATGCAAGCGATGTACATGTATGAAACCACGTGAGTTCTCTCGGGGTCTGGTAGATGGCGACGAAATCCCCAAATGAAGTAAGAGTTTCGTTTTGTTTAATAGAAGCTGGTTTGACCGTCAATGCTCAGCTTATTTATTCTCATTTCGGAAAAAACATACAGAGAGAGAATGAATGAGCTGAGTGAAGGGACATGACGCGTTTTTTAATGGATTGCGTGATGTCCTCTTTTTGTTTATTAAATAATAAATTTAAAACCTAAAATGTAATTTTATTGAAGGTAGAAAACTTATTTATAAAATTGCTTCCATATTGTATGCACAATTTTTATGTAATCAGTTTTGATTTTTAATATGAAGAATATCAATTGTTCATAATCTTAATTTTTCGAATGGACATTATTAAAATTTCATATTCAGAATAACAATTTTCGCAATTGATATTACTAAATTCTAATATTAAAAATTCTAATATTAGAATTTTTAATATTAAATTTTCATAAAGGGATCACATTGTCCCTATTTGCCCCCTGGATGCCCCCCTCCGTGTCGAACAACTTTCATCCGACAACTTTTTTGATTCTGTGCATAGCTCTCGAGGTATTTCAATGTCTTCAGATAAATTTTGATTTTTATCGATTACAGTGCCACCTGTGAACCAAAATGCAATAGCTCCTAGGTCAAATTGGTGTACTTTTTTCCGGAGAATCCAAATCTGCAATAAAAAATGGGGGTTCCTATTTAAGTTTTATTGTTTTTGCCCCCACTCCACCTGCAGGGGTTGGGGGAGGGGGTAAATTTAACTATCACTGGATGCCCCCCTTCGTGTCGAACAACTTTCATCCGACAACTTTTTTGATTCTGTGCATAGTTCTCGAGATATTTCGATGTCTTCAGATAAATCGGCCACCCTGTATAAATTGAATTATACGTTCGTTTGCCGTCAACAAGGTAACGTTTCCCAACTCTCCCCACGTGGAGGTAAACGAAATGAGAGTCATTTTTTTTATTTAATTTTATCGTTTTTTCTTTTTTTTTTTTAATTTTTGCACATTTTATTTATTTTTTTCTTTACTTGTTCCAATTTGTTATTTTTTTTTTCTTTTCGAATTTTGGAAATTTTTTCTACCGCAAATTCTAAAAATTCTGTCGATTCGAAGTATTGCCTACACTGAATTTTTTTATCACCAGTTAGGATGAAGGAATGGAAGCTCCTTGTACCCGGAATTGCCTGAGCTTTTTTGAAACGCTTTTTTAAACTTCGCGTTTTTTTTGTCATGTTCTTTTTGAGAGCAAAATATCATTTTAATAAAATATCATCCATATTGACGTGTCTATTAGTGGGTGCTGTATTTAATATGAAGTCATTTATTTTCGCTATTTGAGACATGCACAAGTCATCTAAGCGTAAAATTGACAGTGTCGTTAAATGCTCAGACTTATTGTTTAATTCTACCGCCAACTCGCCAATCTCAAAACGCCTTCGTTCAACTAGAATTGCATCTGACCCTGGCTATATAAGCAAGAAAAAATCTTTATTTTGTTTAGATTGCAATAAAACGGTAGTCAATCCTGTGAATTGTTGCCTTTGTTTAGGATTTCCTCATCAAAGCTGCGCTTTTATTACAGTGAAGAAGCATATTTTTACTTGTGCCGATAAAAGAGTTTTTTTATGTAAAATCTGTGTTAACGGGAAAAAAGGCGTTCCTGGTACCATCCGAGGAATACCTCTAATTCAAGTTTTACCCCAGAATTTTAATTCAAACAATATTGTTCGGCTTTCTAAAGACAAGTCTAGCATGGCTGGTAATACATCAAATGATCCTATGTCATCTACCCCGACAGATATTGCTGGATTAGCGAAATTGATGCAAACCTCTTTTGGTGCAATTAATACAACTTTACAGTCAATCAATGCTCAAATGAATCAGTTCTCGTCACGTATGGACACCATGGAGGCTCAACTTAATTCTCTGCTAACCTTAAACGATAAAGTTTCTGTTTTGGATAAGAGAGTCGAAAAATTAGAACTTTCTGCAAATGAACCGAGCAATGATATTGATGGTTGTGCTTATGAAGTTGCTGACAGAATTGCACGCCATTGTAACATAATGGTGTACGGAGTCCCAGAAATTTCCGACGGCTCAAGTTCTGATCTTACACAGATCAGTGATATTTTCGCTAAGGTCAATAATATTGACTTAGCCAATGTTACTGCTCGGCGTATTGGTCAGCCATCTAATTCCAAGCCTCGTCCTATCGTCGCCAGTCTTCAGTCCAGAGAGGAAGTTTTACGAGTCGTCAAAAACCGTAAAGTGTTACCTTCAGGTATTTCTGTCGCTACTGATAAAACGGCCATGCAAAGAAAAGGCCTGGCAATTCTTAAATCTGAGGCAGATGATTACAATGCACGGCTGAACCCGGACTCGAAAGTGATCAGGTACGTTGGAGATAAGCCCGTCCTGGTAACTGTTCCCAAAAATTCATTTTCCGGGGGTAACAGCTTTCGTACATAACGGTACTTCAAGTACGAATAGCATAATAATTTATTATCATAATGTTCGTTCGTTGAATAATAAATTAAGTTATCTGAAATCGAATATCACTCAACTTTTAGTAACACCTGATATTATTCTTTTCTCGGAAACATGGTTGAAGCCGCATTTGGATGACTCAGAACTAGGCCTTGCAAATTACTCTATATATCGTCGTGACAGAACTCCTGAAGATAATTGTGGCTCTCGTGGTGGGGGAGTATTATCAGCAATAAGACAGCCAATCAAAGTCACTCGTCTCCATGTCGACGTATCAGCCGAGGCACTATTTTTGTTACTAAACTTAGTGCCCAAACGCTTCATTCTCGTTGTTGCCTACTTTCCACCTGGATCGAGTGCGGAACTCTATGAGGATTTCTTGGAAGCTGTTGACAGGGTATCCTCCGAAATGCCTGATCATGATTTACTTGTATGTGGTGACTTCAATCTTCCACACCTTCGTAGGTCTAACAATCCACTCACTATGGACACGCTTGATTATCTTCCACCGGACCATCAACTATGTGGTGACCAAATTCACCGTGCTTTTTCCTTTCTGGGACTCAGCCAGTTGTTTGAGAAACATAGTAGAAAAGGATATACGCTGGATTTGTTATTTGCATCAAGCACCTATGTACGTAATCTTCAATACCACGACGAGTTGCTGAAGTCGGATGATCACCATGAAGCTGCTTTCTTTGAAGTATCGTCTAGTGATAATGAATATATTCCGCGTCGTGTCATGAATTTAGATTTTTTGTGCGGGAATTATGATGGGTTAAATCGTGCTATCGGGAATACGAACTGGAATGCACTGTTTTGCGAGCAGACCATTGACTCGTGTCTTGATAAATTTTATAATGATCTGCGAGAAAAAACTAGCGCATTGTACCTGGAAGCGTTCCCGAAATTATGTCGATTATCTCAAATTTAAATATTTAAGAGCAAAATGTCTCAGATTATCGCGCTCTGCTTATAAAGTATATATTTCATCAATTGAAAACGGTATGCAAAAGAACATTCGGTCTTTCTGGAATCACGTGCATAATTTAAAAAAGAATACTAGATTACCAAATAATATGCATTGGCGTGATAAACTTGCCCTAAATAATCATAGTATTGTTGATCTTTTTTCTGAATATTTTTCGTCTGTATATAAATCATCGTCTCATAGCTTAAACCTGGTTGATTGTAATACAAAGTGGTGGATTCACTTAGAGTTACAGAAGAAGAGATTTTGAGCGTTATAAACTCTTTAGATGATAATATTAATTCAGGTCCGGACCAAATTCCACCTTTTCTGGTGAAAAGATGCGCGCCATCGCTGGTGAAGCCTTTGCTGCTCCTTTTTAATAAGTCACTTTCCTGTGGCATCTTTTCCAAAGTTTGGAAAACTGTTTTTATTCATCCTATTTATAAGTCTGGGGATAAGCATGATATATCCAATTACAGGCCTATATCTATTTTAAGCTGTCTTTCAAAAATATTGGATGCTCTTCTTGCTAAATTTTTTTCTCAATGTTTTTCCAAGATTATTATTAAGGAGCAGCACGGCTTCATAAGTGGTAAATCAACTGTTACCAATCTTTTGATGTTTCAAGATTATATAATAACGTCATTTGAGCAACAATTTCAAGTCGATGCCATATACTTTGATTTCTCTAAAGCTTTTGATTCTGTCAGTCACAATTTATTATTACAAAAGCTTTGGAACTTGGGTGTCCATGGGTCGCTATTTCAGTGGCTTAAGTCTTATTTGGCGGATCGGATACAGCTGGTGAGAGTTGCTGAATCGACGTCTATTCCTGTTACTGCTACATCGGGGGTTCCCCAAGGTTCACACCTTGGCCCCATTTTATTTATCTTATTTATTAATGACTTACCTAGCTGTCTCCGATTCGTGAAATTCTTGATTTTTGCTGACGATATTAAACTATTTTTTAAGATCACTAGTCCTTTGGACGCTTCAAAGTTGCAATCCGATATTGATAAGTTGCTTAACTGGGCATTAGTAAATGGTCTGTATCTTAACTATAATAAAAAAAAAAAAAAAAAAAAAAAAAAAAAAAGGCGCCCTTGTACAGTTCCTGAAGGAAACTGCACCCCACCGTCCACCGCCTTTCAGCACACCAGTGTCTATTTCTACCTTTTTTTATGACATATTTCAAAAGAAAATATTATTAAAATAATTGCTTACTTTTATAGTTTGGCGTTTTGTTTTCTTTTAGTTTCTCGATTCTTGGAGTCGAGAGATATGTTCGTGGGCCCTACAGTTTATACTGGGTTCCGAACCAGTTTATTGTTTCTATATTTACAATTGTTATACTTTTTATTTTAATTGTTGCCTTTGTGTTTTTACTAAATTGAATCCTATAATCTATTTCTCTCTTTGAGAGATATTTTATTTTCTTGGATATGTACAGGGATTTTACTTTTAAAGAAAAATTTAATTATTACTATTGTGGTGTTCCACTTCCTGAATGAGTTCGCTGCATATTTTTTCTTCCAGCAGATCTTTTGCAAATTCAGTGAAGGTTTCGCAGAGCTCCTTGCTTTTGAGGATCTCCGAGAGACTTAGGACTGTTTTTCCTATTTTTATTATATATTCGTTGCGGATTTCGGTGAATTTCTGGCATTCTACAAGGACATGCTTTGATGTGTCTGATGCACCACATGAGCAGTTTTCTGTACTTTTGTCAACACCTATGTTGTATTTCCATGCCTTGAAGTTTCCATGTCCAGTTAGGAATTGGTTCATCCATTTGTTTGGACGAATCCAGTGGCAATCCAATCTCTCTTTGACCCTCGGCAAGTACTCGTACGTCACTCTTCCCTTCTCCGTTTCGTCCCACTCGCTCTGGCACTCATCGAGAAGCTGCTCCATGACCTTTCTCCTAGCCTGTTGACGTAGCGCAAGACTGTTTCTATTGTTTTGTTCTATCGGCGTGTATGTATATTCACCAATGGTGAATTGTTTGTTATTTCTTATATAGTAATGTGCGGCTCTTTTTCGTATTTCAAGGTTTATTGGCATCACCCCGGCCAAGACTGGGGCGGCCATGCCGGATATTGTCTTGTAGGATCCTGTGACTCTAATTAGTGCAAATCTTTGCGCCATCATCAGTTTTCTTTTATCGTCGGCCAGGAGTCTGTCACACCAGCCGGACGCCGCATAGGTTATTATCGGTACAAAGAGACCTCCGTAGATCCTTCTCAGAGCCCCAAACCTAAGGCCCCATTCATTTTTGGCTACTTGTCCTAGGGAGCTGAATAGTTGCCGTGTTTTTGCTGCCATATTGCTGACATGAGCATGCATTTTCAGCTTCGTCTGGAAAGTTACACCAAGGTATTTGTAATTGTCAACTATTTTGAGGACTTTGTTTTGAATTTTTATGGTTGGACCTCTGATTAAGGCAGGGCCTTTTACCATCAGTACTTCGCATTTGTTTGTTGCTAGTTCTAGTTTGTTTAGTTTTGTCCAATTCTGTATTTCATTCATGGCTATTGTGGCTTTTCTCTCCAGATCTAGCTTACTTCTGCCTTCTATCAGTATGACTTAATCATCAGCATATGCAACGGTTTTAATACCCAACTCCTCTAGTCTTTTAAGGTTGGGGTTGAAAATTATATTCCACAAAGTCGGTCCCAGGACCGAACCCTGCGGACATCCTTTGCTGATCAGCCTCTCGACTCGGCTCGAGTTGTTCTGCAACAGAACCTTTCTTTTGCTAAGATAGCTATTCAGAATCCCATACAGCTCCCCCGGGCAACCGTGTGCCTTAATTTCATTCAGCACTGCTGGCCACCAGACATTGTCGAAAGCTTTTCGGATATCCAGGAATATCGCATACATGTATTTTTCTGTTGAGTCGTCCACAATACTACGGAATTTATTAATGGCATCTTCCGTTGATCTATTTTTGCGGAAGCCATACTGAGATTCGCTCATTTTTGGTTCCACTATATCGTTGAGCTTGATGAGGATCAGTCCCTCGAGAAGCTTTCTCAGAATCGGCAGGAGGCAAATGGGTCTGTAGGACAATGGGTCCGTGGGATCCCTGTCTTTTGCTTTCTTAATGGTTATGACTCGAGCTATCTTATATTCGTTGGGAAAGACACCAAGTTTTAGGCATGCATTAAATATTGTAAGTAGATCTTTCTTTATGATTGGTATGGCTTGTTTTATTATTTCCGGGTTCAGGTTATCCGGACCCGGTGCTTTTCTTAGCTTCATTTTGTTAACTACTTGGTCAAGTTCTTGTTTGTTGAAAGTTATATTGTTTTTCTTAGTTGGTGTTTTGATGCTTTCCCTGATTTTTTGATGCTCGTTTGTCTCCCCTTCCTCTGTGTCATCCGGGAAGAGCCTTCTTAGGACCTCTCCAGCTGTTGTGGACCAGTCCAAGGTGTAGCGGTCTTCTACCCTTATGTTGCTTGCAACTTCTTTTATTTTTATTTTTTCCGTTTGTAGCTTGTAGACGATACTCCACGGGTTTTGGTTTCCTTCATATGTAGCAAATTTTTTCCAGCTCTCAACTTTTGCCCGGCGAACCAGTTTTGAGTACTTTTTTCTTTGTTCTTGGTACTCCTTGTGCAGTTCCCGCCTAAGGTCTTGGTCTCTCTCTGCATTGAATTTTCTGCGTGCTCTGTATGTGAGTTTTTTCTCTCTAGTTAACTCATCGTTCCACCACGGTGCCCTCTTGTAATAATTAGTTTTTCTTGGTGCTGCAAGGTCGAGAGCCCTAGTGATACTTCTGCTCAGATTTCTTATTGTGCCAACAACTTCCGCTTTTGTATTTACTTTAATTTCTATGCCATTCCAATCCTTCGTCAGTACATCTTTGAAAACCTCCCAATCGGCCCTCGCCAGCGAGTATCCCGGACACGGTCCCTCCTGTCTGTTGTCTATATATGATTTTATATCATTTTTCTTTTCGTTTTTGTGCCTAAGCTCGAAGGTAATCGGGAGGTGATCGCTAGAGATTCCTCTATCTCTCACACTCCAGTCAACGATGTTATTGACTCGCTTCGTGGATAGTGTCACATCAACGTTTCCGGATCCCATTTCGTTTACAATGGTTGGACCACTGTTTATTGTATTGCAGACAGAGAGTTCCCACTGCCCAATGACCTCTTCCAGCAAATGACCTTTCGGATCGGTTTCTTTCGAGCCCCATAATGGGGATTTAGTATTCGCATCTATGCCTATTATTACTTTATTGCCCTCTAATTCTTCAAGAACTGTTTCCAGGTGAGACAGATGTTCTTCAATGGATTGGCTCCATTGGAAGTATCCGCTACCTATGTAGATTTTCTCATTTCTGTATGTTAGTTCTGCTATGGCAAAGTGCGAATTGCACAGATGGCTCAGTTGAAGTACGTCGATTTCGGGATTGGTGATGGCTATAGCTGCCCACGGATATTTATCCGTGGCTTTAACAATCCTGGTGTTGAAGCCAAGACCTCGGATTTGGTTATTTTTTGTGTTGGCACTTGGTTCTTGTAACATGATAATGTCTATTTTGTGTTCTGCTGCAAGATTTCTCACCTCAGGCATCACCCTTGCGCACCTTCTGCAATTTAATTGCAGTATTTTTAGACTACGGTTATTGTATGCCATAGTCCGTAGAATTTATGAGTCTTTCATAAGCCATGTTGTATGAGGGGCAGGCTTTGTCATTAACATTGTGGTTGCTCGGTTTTTTGGTTTTCATGCAGTTTGTGCACTTCTTAGTTGGCTGTTCTGCTTTTTTTGGGCAGTCTTGCCTCTTGTGTCCTTTTTCGACACAGTGTGCACATATTTCCTCTGAGGTGCAGTGTTTGGAGACATGCCCAAGACCCTGGCATTTAAAGCATCGAGTAACCCGCAGATAATCCTGCACTCTACACGATGCCCATCCTATATAAATTCTTTCTTTGGCTAGGATGTTTTTTCTTATGATTGGTGATACTTCTATCACCCAGTTGCCTGTATGGGAACCTTTCTTCCCTGTTTTGAACTTCGGTAAGATCACATCTGTAGTTTCAGATGCTCCCACCAGTACGTCATTGTTCTGTCCCAAGATTATGTTTCTCAGATCAGTTTCTTTGATGTCCTCTGGGACATCATATATAATTACTTTGGGCATTCTTTTGGAAGGCCGCTCACACGCAAATTTATTCATAATTTTCTTGTTGCTGCTGATTTTTTCCAAGTCTTCCAGCGACGGAGTTTCTATTATCAGTCCCATTCTGGTCTTTCTAACACTCTTGATGTTTATTTTTTCTTTAGCTGGATCGAATGTATCGATCAGCAATTTCTTAGCTTTATCTTGATCTTTGAAGATCTCTGGGTCCTTTGCTTTTAGTATTAATTGCTTTGGGGGGGGGGGGGTTAGCCCTGCTCTGACCTTTTGTGCTTTAGGCGTGACCAGCCTTGCGGCAACTCCAGCATATGACATTTTTGTAGTCTGCTCTACTTCGTTGTGTTTTTTCTTTTCGCTATATGCACCTTGTAGTGCAGCGTATTTAATAGTCATTTCAGTATACATACTGAGGATGCAGTTTATTGCTTTCTGTGCTGTTTCTCTTTGTTCTGCATTGTCCAGCCTGTTTAATACTGTTTGAATTTTAGTTGCCTGTGCAAAGAGCTCCGCAGGCAGTCTTGCCGTGCTTTCATGGTCATCTTCTACTTTTGTGTTGTTTTTATCCCCGGTCTTAGGAGTTTCTAGATTTCTTTTCTTTTTCGAATTTTCTCCGTCGCTGTCCGTCTCGGTTGTTGTAGACAGCGCTCTTTTTTTCCTGGGTTCTTCATCGATCTCCATATCTGAGATCTCCGAGTCCGAATCGGAAATTTCTACTTCCCTGGAGGGCTTCTTTTGCCTTTTTTCTTTGGTAATTTCTTTTTCAATACCTGCCGTGCCAGGTTTTTTATTGGTGTCAGATTTGTCACTTGTTGCTGTTGTTGCAGTTGTTGCTGTCGTTTCTGTCGCCATTGTTGTGTTTGCAGTGCTAATTCTCGCCTTATTCAGTGTGATGGTCGTTTTAGGTTTAATCAATCCTGGTTTTTGGTTTTTGGTTTTATTTGTATTTGGTTCCATTTTGAATCCCACGAGTGTTGAGGAACTAAAGGACCAGCCGAACAGAGCCTCTTGTCCGGCCTAGGGAATTGCTTACACAGTGTGCTCCCCCGGGCCCCACTGAGGGACCGTTTGCGACACATATCACCTTGTGCCATTCATGCCTTCTGCACGGTGCCTGCACACATTAGCGTTAGGGTCTTCTGAGGTTAGTCTGACCTTTCACAGTGAGCCTTCTCGGCATGATTGTATCTGCCGGGGAGCCGTGTCTCCCCGCCGATATAGCCTCAATGGTCATTAAGGTTCTCAAGCCCCCCCCCCCCCCCCCCGTCAAGGTCTCAGTCTTGGGTGGGCTTAACTATAATAAGTGCAACGTACTTACTTTCCACAGACGCAGATCTATCATAAAATATGATTATCTATTATATGGCAGCCCTTTAAATAGAGTCGAGTCTACTTCGGATTTAGGTGTCATATTTGATCATTCGCTCTCTTTTTCTGGACATATTAATAATGTTATTTGTTCCAGATCGCCACGCGACGAAGCTCCTAATAACCGTTTAGGTCGAGTGGGATAATATTATAATAAAATTACTGTAGAATTAGGAGGAAAATATAAATTAACTTCTTTGCAATTAGTTTGTTTTGGGGCGTGGTTGTTGTTTTCCGAAGTCCTGCCTCTAGTAAACAAATAATGCGAACCCGAATAAACAGGCCTGTGGAAGGCACCTTCAGTTAGTTGATCGTTGGGTTCCGAGACGTTCGGACTAGTTTTACCTTTATAGTTCGGGTATATCATAGAGACAGAATGTTGAGGTGCGTTGGTGGTGACTTCCCGGGTCGCTTTGCGGTCTCATCGGTGAGTGAGTAATATTCGATATATCTGTTATTGTATATTATATATTATTTATTTATATATTATATATTATATAGAAGTGACATTTATTGGCGAGATATGTCTGGGGCAGGGTCCGCTCATAAGCCCCACTGAAGAGGCCGTGAGCGGACCCGGGACGAAACATCAGCCAACCTATTTATTTAATGTTTTTCTAATATTTGCATGTGACCTAGCATTTATCGAAATATATATTTCGACCCCTATAACCGCGCGACAACCCCCTTTCCTGTAAGTAACATTATTATTAGATCATTAAGATTAATTGGATTCATAAAAAGGGTTACTGTTGATTTTCTCAATCCAGTATATATTCTGTATTTGTATAAATCTCTGGTAGTGCCTATCTTAACTTATGCTTCTATTATTTGGTCCCCTTATACTCAGACTTCGTTCACGCAGCTTGAGTCGGTTCAACACAAAATTTTTAGATATATTTCCTGTAAATCCAAAAATCCAATGAGTTTTTTTGATCACAATTTTAGTCCAATTATGCATGAATTTAACATGTTATCTGTACTTCAGCTTCATTCTTTTTATGACCATTTATTTGCCTATAAAATTACCCACAACATGATCAACTGCGAAGATGTTAAATCTCTTTTTTCGTATCGTCAAGTTAACTACAATATGCGCGCTCCACGTATTGTTCACGAAATTTGTAGTTCTTCGAATTATAACTTTTATTCGGCTGTAAACCGCTTACGTCGCGTATGGAACTGTACTCCTCCTAATATCCGCAATTGTGATTCACTTAGTCTATTTAAAACGCGTATACGAGCTTATTTAATAGTACCTTGTTCAGAACAGCGAACATTTACCACCACTATGTAACTTTTCCTTTTCTTTTTTTATTCTCTAGCTTATTTATAAGGCGGACATTGTATTCTTGTTAATTTGTAAAGGGGTTTTGCCCGTTTAATTGATATAAATAAATAAATAAATATTGAATATTATTTGCATTTTGTGTATTACCATAACGTCCGCTCATTCAAAACCCGTTATCTCGAGTTCTACGAAAGTCTCCATCAATATTTTTTTTTAAATTAAAGGTGAAATCATAAGGAATCACCACATACATATTAAAAAAAAATAAAAAGGGTATAAGTTTGAAAAAAATTGGTTCAAAAATTTGTTTTGCATTTTTTCTGTGCCAAATTGAAAAATTTTTTTATTTATTCGTTTTATTTCGAAATTATATGTTTTTAGCTTTAATATCATATTTCGTTCATAAAAATCGAGTTACCCCTTCCAGAGTTATAATGGTTTGAAAAATAATTCGATTTCAAATTCATCACCCCGTTGTGCGCGTAATTTTGAAAATTTTCAAAAATCCTTTGGGCATAATTTATGTTTCATATGGAGGTATAATTATACCGAGTTTCGAAAAAATCCGAAGACTCCTTGCAAATCGTGATATTTCTGACGTGGAATGACCCATTTTCAATATTATTTTCAAGCAGGACAGACGTGATGAAGTTTTCGAAATCTGAAAGTTTTGGGAATTTCTTGCAGGCCCCTAAATAACAACCGGGTTTCGAATTTCTGCAAAGAAAATATTTGATCTGCATAATCTTGCAGTTGATAGTGCGATTCTTTTGTTAATTTATTCAAATTAAAAGCAAGAAACATTGCCTTAAGATTCTGATGTGTTACACACACACGTTGTGTGTTCCTCGCGCTCCAGCTAAAATACACCATATAGGCCGCAACTCTGCAAACTTACTAAAGCTTATCGGTATTTCTTGATGTTCTTAAGTAAAATTCCTATATAAAATCTTTACGTCCAATAAGAGAAATCTTTTCGGTACAGGTATTATCGTACCATCTTCTTTAATTTTCATTACAACTTTCTTGTATGGCATGACACGACTGCTGATGTCCGAGTTATAATATTCCACAACTTTATTAACAGTACTGTTAAACAACGTTTTACCCATTTTTGGATCAGGAGTTGCTAAAATACCAGCTTGGTTCTTTAAATCTCTAGCTTTTTCAGCCATTCATATAGAGACATTAAACTCCCTCAAAACATCCCGCAATGAAAAGCAATCAGGTAAAATTGTCAAAATGGAGACTCTTAGTGGATCGTTTTCTGTAAGACAGAAAAACTTTTTTTTCAGTCCATTCATCAACCGTTCCAATTTATCTTCCTTCGATAAACAAATTTTTTTCGCTGAATGAGTTCCTTCATCTTCCTGAGGTCCTGCAACGTCTTCATCCATCGAAATATTTGATGAATTTAAGGAATCCTCATAGCTCTCTCTTCTATCAATCTATCAAAAATCATAGTTTTTCAGGAATAGCAGGACGCTTAGATAAGAATGAGATTGAAACCCGTCGCAGATCTTTTTCTCTATGCGATTCTTTGCCAAAGGGATTACAACATCTCTCCTGTTGTATTAATGCAGAAGACTGTGCCATGGCAATGAAATAAATATTAATCTATAAATAATACCTGAAAAAATTGGCAATAAATGTAAGGCAAGTAAATGGTTGAATATAATGAGGTTTTATTTTGAAGGCGAGTGCGAAATGTAGCGACGAAAGTCTCGTCATCAAAGGAGGTATGAAAGAAGGAAATATATTGGAATATCTCCGAAACTTTTCATTTTTGTGATGATGGGTGGTTTAGGACCTTTCCCGTAATATATATTACAGTGACTGCATAGAACATTAGTAAATATGTTTAAATAGAGGAAGATGTTAATTTAAACTCGGTTGTATATCATTTTCAAGTACAAAAAGTGACAAATCCACTAAGTTTTTCTAATGTAGCAGTGATGATATCAATTTTGTTTTATATTTTATTACTGTAACTTTTTTAACATTATCGATAACGACTTTAATTTTTTTTACAGCATCACTAGTAACCTAAAAAAACAAAAAATACTCAGCGTTTATGTGTGCCTATAAAAAAACGGAGTTAGAAAATAAACAACAATGGAGAACGCATTTTTAGAAAATTCATCCTGAATGATTATTTATGCAACAACTTTTTAAACATTTCATTTAACTAAAAACGTTGAAGGTAGGTTTATTCTACACAAAAATGCTACAAAATGGCCTTGAGCAATTGAGTGTGCTCCTTCAGAAACAGTTTTTATAGCATTTTGAATTTTAAAATTAAAAGCGCCACTCGTTAAAAAAATATACTTTTCGGCCAGGCACACTTTGTTATCAAGTTCAAATGATATTCTAGCCATTGCCAATGGATATTTACACAATAACAATTATGTATACACTTTGTTCTATGCATAAATTGATATTTAGGGCTGTAAACAGTGATATTCAATTTTTAACAATATTTTGTATGCAATTAGTAACTATAAATCGCGCGTTTACTGTTTAAAAATATTTGTAAACATACATTATCTTAATAACGTGTATGCGGAAAAGAGAAAGGGGGTAAGAGAGAGAGAGAGAGAGAGAGAGAGAGAGAGAGAGAGAGAGAGAGAGAGAGATTGATTGATTGATTGAAGACTTATTTTTTGGTGTCCTGGCCACTACGAGTCGTGGACACATCAACTCAAAATCCTGCCGTTACAATGTTTCGGTCAGGATAAGCGATACATAATACAACTTAAACCTTAAAACTATATAATCTCTGCTATAAGGCGGTAAACACATTATACATCTTTATATATACTACATTGTAAATAAAAAATAACAAGATTGCACTTAAGCTACACGTAAGTAGTAAATATGATTAGAAGTCGCTCGCATAGTTAAAATATAAAAATAGAAAACGTAACAAACTTACGGTTGATCAGCCCTAAGAAGATATGTTAATATGTTAGTACGAAATGTTGCGAGAGATGTAAATGTGCGAAGGCGGCGTGGCAGGGAGTTCCAAAACTGTATGGCTGTGATCCAGAAAGCGTGAGCAAAGATGTTGGTACGAGGAATTGGAAGTTGATATTGAGATGATTGTAAGCGAGAAGATCGGCGAATGGAATGGTCTAGAGGAATGAATCTGTCAGCAAGGTAGGAAGGTTGGGAGGTATGGATGATTTTATGAGTGAGGCTACCGAGAAAGTACTGTCGCCTAGATGTTATGGGTAGCCGGTTGGCTTTCTGACGATACGGCGCAAGTCTTTCATCCCGGCGCAGGCGATACACATACCTCAGGGCGATGTTTTGAAGGCGTTGTAATTTAGTGTTAAGATATGCTGTTGAATCGGCTATAACTAAAGATCGAGGTGTGGGCTGATTAATGCGTTGACGAGTGTGAGTTTGATATGCGGTGGAAGAAAAGCACCACGAAATTTAAGCCTGTAAAGAACATTATGTACTTTAGATGATATGGTACTAACATGGCGATTCCATGTTAGGTCGGATGTTATTATAACACCAAGATCTTTTACTTCATGTGAATAAGGTATTACATCCGACCCGACAATAATTTGTGGTATGGTGAGATTTTTCATAACGGCTAAATTCTGAGGTGAACCTAGGATGATGGCCCGAGTTTTACGCGTATTTAAAGTGAGTCCATAATCATGGGACCACCTCACAAGCTCAGCAATGTCACTGTTAATATTGCGTATCGTTTCATTTAGATGACATATCGGGGTCGAGAGATAAAATTGCGTATCATCAGCAAAGATGATGGTAGTGTGTCTGCAGTATTTAAGTCTCGAGAATAAGATATTGATAACAATAACGAATAATATGGGGCCTAAGCTTGAACCTTGTGGAACGTCGGATGTAGTATACTCAGGATTAGATGTTAAATCATCCAGGCCAATTATTGTGTGAGAGCGATTTGAGAGATAAGAATGCAGCCATCTCAATGTTGATTCCTCAAAGCCTATGTCTCGAAGGCAGGTTAGAATCACGACATGGTTTAAGGAGTCAAAGGCTTTTGAGAAATCGAACAGTACCAGGATAGTAACTGCTCCACGATCTATACCCGAACGTACATCATCCATAAGGTGTAACAGGGCAGTTTGGGTGCTGTGAAATTTGCGGAATCCACATTGTTTGGGATGCAGTATACAATTTATCTCTAAATATTTTGTGATCTGCTGGGTGACAAGGGAATCAATGACCTTAGAGAGGTGGGGAGGATTTGTGATTGGACGGGTGTCCGAAAGACATAAGGGGTTAGCGATTTTCTTAAGTGGTATGATGTAACATGATTTCCAAATGGGAGGGAAATAGCCAGAGATGAGTGAAAGATTGAAAATGAATGTTAAATATGGTGCAATGGTTGTAAACATGGATTTTAGGTGCTCTAAAGGAAGATGATCGGGACTAAGCCCACGTGATTTTTGTGCAACTAGATTAAGACTAAGTAGGACATCATGATGATTAATAGCAGTAAAGCTGAATGTTGTATGGAAATTAGGTAATGGACGCACGATAAAGATGTTGAGTGTCGCTAAGTCACAAGACGGGTGAGATGACGATATTTGTGCGAAATGACGATTTAATGCAATGGGTGAGAAATGAGGAAGTGCTGACTGTGATGGCTGATTAGCAAGTCCTAATTTCGGTAGGCAAGACCAGAGTTTGTTCGTGCTTGTTTGTTGGAGCACTAGCTCGGCTAAGTGACGATTTTTGGCCGCGTTTAAGATATTTTTAATCTCGCGACGCATAATTTTATATTCCTGGAAAAGACGCAGGTTTCGAGTTCGTTTCGCACGCAGGTACAATTTGTCGCGTTCCTTAATCCTACTTCGTATACTAGGTGTGATCCACGGAATAGCGCGGTGCAAAATACGTTTTGTAATAAATTAGACCGTGTAGTTGCGAATTTGTTTGAAGTTGTGTGTGGTCGGAAGCTAAGAGATGAGGAAACTTAAGTTGAAGTAATGCTGAAAGATCTTTATTTAAAGCAGAATAGTCGCATTTGGCGAAGTTACGATAGGTGATAATTTGTGGAATGGAATTGAGGTTCGTGAATTCGTATTGAATCGTAATAAGACAATGACCAGCCGCAAAAGGGGTAGGAGACGTAGAAAAACTTTTAATTTTATCTGAAGAATCGACTAGCACAACATCCAGCTGAGAAGAAGAAAAACAAGAATAATGGGTGGTTCCAAAGGGTACAGAAAAAAGCGAATAGTCTTGAATAAAATTTTGGAGATATACAGAATCAAATCTATTCTCTAACAAATTACAGTTTAAATCGCCTGTTATAATTATGTTCTTATATTTAGAAATATATGTATTAAACTTAACTATGAATTCTGCGAGAAGTTGCCCATGAGGGCGTCGGTATATAACTATAAATAACAAATTTCTTGAAGACGATTTGACCTCCAAAAAAATATATTCTGGGGTGTCAATGCTTTCATTTACTGAGCACTCGAAAATAGTGTAAGATAAAGATTTGTGGAGGTAACATGCGAAACCTCCACCTAAAATAAAGCGTGTTTGACCATCGCTACGCAGTGCCCGATCATGACGAACGAAATTATAGTTTTTAACAGAAACACACGATGAATCAACAAGCGGTGTCATCCATGTTTCGGTGACTGCCAGGATGTGTGTTGTGGAATATAATAACTCATTTTCCACATCTTGCAGATGGGCACGCAGTGAATTTATATTTATACACGAGATTTTTAAAGACGACAAAGAATCGGACAAAGACACGTTACTTGATACACATTGATTAACAAGATTCTGCTGTGGTTGTCAGACAATGTTATTGAGATTTTGTTCTGTGGCAATTAACAACTCGGGAGTGCCGCCATCTTTTCTTACAAAAACATTGCCATCTCTCGCCCAAACGCGCTTATAACCTGCGTTATTAGCCGCAAGTTTGGCTTTTTTAAGCAAATTGTAGGTCGATGAGGGAAAAAACTCGTTGACGTACACAGTTTTGTCGGCGTTAGCATCTTTAGATAATTCCGGGAATAGTTCCTGGACAGTAATTTTCCCCAACTTACGTTTTGCTTTGACAATAAAATTTCGAACGTCGACAGATTTAAGGCGTATTTTCAAGTAGAAATACTGTTTAGGAGTTGTCGAACTGGTAGCAGCAGAATAGGAGGCCGATTATGTTCAATTTTTTCGATTTTTAAAATGTCGCTCAATAAACCCGGCAATTTTAAATGGGTAAGCACGCGAAGCATAATGTCATTACATGACAGAGAGCACCGGTTTGGGATACCGTTTACTATTAGGTATGTAGTTGGTCGTGCAAGGGCATTGCTCTTTTTCATGTTCAACATCCGATTTTAGAGCATTGCATACAGTGGTGTTCTGCTGTACGGCAGATGCTAAATTCGAAAGATCGGTTCGAATAGCATTAGTATCGGCTCTAACGGCCGTAAGTTCCTGTCGCACACCGTTAATCGCTTCAAGGATTTGCGAAAATTGTTGAGCCGTATCCATAGTTGACTGCGTTGGGGGCAAGGTAGGCGAAACAGATAATACTTGCGGAGGGAGGGAACTAGCCGAAAATAGTCGCGACGGTGTTAATAGCGGCTGCACTCGATGAAGAAGAGAGGACGGGGTAGGGAGCGCGAGGAGAGATACGTCACGCGCGACAACAGTAGTTGTGACGGTAGGCGGCGGAAGAAGTAAGTGCGACAAGAAGCGCACACAACACACGGATTCCGATTTACCGCGTATGTAGAGCCGTCCGCAAGACTCGTGAAAGCACTTTTGCAAACAGGACACTTGACGAAATCGATTACAGACTTGTAGCACTTCGCACAAATTACGCGAACAGCTACGTTATTGTCCGATTTGCTGTTACTTCGAGTTTTCGGCATCGGTTTTCGTACCTTGTAGTATGTCGCTCGCCTTCAATTCAGTGTCGATAACAGTTGTTACTTGAAACAGGCGGCTGAAATGTTACACCACGTGACTGGAGTGAACTTACGCAGTTGAGGTTGGCTCCGCGATCGCCGTTGACACGTGCCCGGCGAAAACCGTGGAAAAGATTTTATGATTAACTTCTCGCTCCGGAGAATGAAGATATTCGTGAATAATAATTAAATAAGGTAGAGCAAGAATTTGCACGTGTGACGTGTTTACTCACCAGAGAGAAAAGAGAGAGAGAGAGAGAACGAGAGAGAGAGAGAGAGAGAGAGAGCATTGTGATACATGAATAAAACACTGATCTCTATTATGCACTGGATAGGATAGGGGACTCCGAATTTGTGACGTGCTGTGCCTTCCCGAACATCCAATCACAATTAAGTTTATTCGGAAGTGCATTGTAGCAAGCACCTCCTCCTCTTATTTTCTTTTCACTGATTGGTTAGTCGCGAAAATAAGTGAGGTTTTCCAAACTGGTGGAATCACACGCAGTTATAATTATGTAAATACGACATCTCATAGCCAGTGTATACTGGAGATCAGTGGAATAAAACTATAATTTTTAAAACGTGATAAATTTATATTATGTAATGAAATAAGTACAAATAAATATTTATTTTTCTTCATTGTATACACGTGCGTATGAATACAAATAGTATAACTCATTGTATATAGACATGGCAAATTGAGTATTATTACTTTTTATCAATTAACATTTGAAAAAAATGAGTGGCACAGCATTTTTCTTACTATTTAAACGCACATAAATGTAAAAAAAAGAGTGGTTAGTATACCTTAAAAATTTATTTTTATTTTTTCTGAAGTGAAAAAAGAAAAGTTTCAGAGATATGCCCATATATCCTGTGTTGTATACTGAAGTAATTCACTAATTTTAAATAAATATTCTAATTTTGAAGTTCGAAGTTTAGGTTTATTGGCGATTACAAGTCGACTCACTGGCTGTCATTATAAAACATATGTCGTTTCTTAGCAAAAGAACCGCGAACTCACGAAATATAATTCAAAATATATATTATATTACATTACTCCTTTTCTAAAAAAAAGTAACCAAAGCTAAACTTAGAAATTGAAAACTAGATTGTTTGAGCTAAACGTTTATAATAATGAAATAAATATTATAAAATCAACAAACGATCAACTACAAAGCAATCTAATCGAAGATTCAATCCTATGTCCCATAAATAAAGAAAATAAAGATTACGGAGGTAAAAACTTTGCGATCAAGAAAAACCTCCGGGGACAAAATACAGACTAAATAAACACTCAAACTGTAGGGGCAACAATCAAAAGTCAGGCAACAAAAGCTAGTTTGCAAGACGAAGGGAATGAAGATATTCTAAATTCTTCTCAACTTTCAACTGGGCTATAAATACATTTCCTAAGATCCCATTTTTTCACTATAGTAAACAAGACTACGATAAAACGGCAAGAAAACTAGCAAAAAGATTTTCTCAGTCACCACCAGTACCACTAATTTCGGAAGCTCATGCATTTAAAGTCACCTCCGATAAAACTCTTACGGCATTTAGATACTCTGGTGTAACTGACATTTATCAACAACAAATTATTTGTAATTATAACCCCAAGGAAAATTAAAACAATAAGATTTTCATAAAACCAAAAAAAATAAAAAAAAACAAAATGGAATAAATAAAAACAAAAAAAGTAAAAAATAAAAAAAAAAACGTCATGCGGGCTTCATTTGCATGAAGACAGTCTCAACCCTGTGAAACGTTCGTTTCCCCTGGTCATTAAATTTGAGTGTGATCAATTATTAAAACTTGTTGTTTTCAATATTAGATTATGCGTGACCTCCGCGCTTCGGGGCTCGTGTACTATTGTGTGCGCGTGTGAGTGACGATCTTATGGATCATCTTACTTCGAGCTTCGGCGTGGCACATTCCTTTCCTGACCATTTGGGCTTTCAGCTAGAGGAACCCGTGGTTCCTCGTGTAAGTTGTAGCACGTGTGTAATCTATTTGCGACGCCTAATCGGGCCCATTAGTGTGAGTCTTGTCGATCTTACAAAGGCAAGAATTGTCTATGTTACGAGTGCTATTATGTGCGTAGCCAGCATTCGTAATAATACAGCAAAAATAGGTAGAAAGTACACTACTGAAAAATATCGCCTCAATGAACAAAAAGTGAAAATCAGAAACAATCCTGAAAAATGTCACAACACTGGCGATATCTCGCGACACAGGTGAAACGTTATTGTCAAAAGTCAATAGTTCTATCACGTATAATAATTGATCACTGTTTACAAGTCGGGTAATCAAACGTCTTCGTAATTGCGCCTCGGTAGGACGAACACGCAAAGAAATACGGTCACACGAGAAACATCGTGAACAGGCGCAGCTGAGCTGCCGCCTGGTGATAAAGGAAACAGGACACCGTAGTTCCAGATGAGCGAAATGATGTAACTTTAGCCGCGCGACATACGAACCAGCCAATAAGAAACACCGTGTGAGACTTGAAACAGTAAATGATAATGACGTTACATGCGCAGCCGTATGAGAAACACGCGTTTTTCCGCAGGCGACGCGATAGTTTAACAATGACGTTACACAAAAATTTGCACCCACTGCACAAATTACGATGCATGCAGGATACACAATATTTGTTTGCTATTGAAATAGCCGTCACTAATCACCGCTCACCCAGGTGTCTTGAGTCGAGCAAAGAAAGACCGAGCGTAAGCACGATCTTAGAGTAAAACTAAACTTTTTAGTCACACTCGACCCTGAATTTGCACAGGTGAAATAAATCCACAAAACTCGCCGATTGTTTACATTATTGGCTGAAAATAAAGAAATGAACTATAGTATGGGAGCCCGTGATGCTGAATGTGTAGTTACAGTGCGAGCGCAGTGGAAACCTATTAGAATGTAAAGATTAGATGCTAAAAAGAAAAAAAGATTATGTGAAGTTTTTTATTTTAGTGCTGGGGAAAGCCTACAGGCGTCTTCAAAAATGTAAAAAAAAACCGTAAAACTGCAATACTCGAGCGTGTCAGATGTTCATAGTTTAGTCGCGCCATGTGTTCCGGATAATGGATGAATATTAATCTGACGTTTTAGGCGGGGGAGGGGGGCGGTCCTATGAAGGAATAAAAAATTTTGAAAAATCTTTACTCGAGCCCGTCAAATATTCATAAGGGATGATATTTGAGCCCTAAAGAAGCTACCATTATAAATACTGACGTTTTGGACGTGACGAAAACTCGTGGTGAGTTATAGAAAATGTAAAAAAAAAATCGATGCATGTAGTTACTCGAGTGTCAGATTATTATGCAGAAGGCTTCAGTTTGACGTCCTGAGCGTGCTGAATCTTAATCTGACGATTATGTGGAGGAATAACCTTAATCTGAGGGTTTAAACAATTTTTTTGTTCTAATTTTTGTACCTCTTTATGGTATACATTCTTCTTCACTCAGGAAATGGCTGCAATTTGTTACTAGGGGGTTTTCGTGCTCGCTGATCATGAATCTGGCCGCAGATTTCCAAAATTGATGATGGCGGAAACAATATGTCGGACGAAAATAATAAAAAGTGTTATTACTTTCGTCCAATCGGTCACATAGTTTTTTCAAAATCATGTCAACCAGCTGGAGAAACGTTGTTTTGAGAAAGATGCATTTAAAGTTTTAGTACGTATAATCGTTGGTATAATCGTAAAAAAATATCTTATGCTTAATCAGTGATTAACGCACTGCCCCGGTCAAATTTAAACAACTTACTATATATAACAATCACAAATGCGCGATCGGTGGCAAAGACGTGGTGGACTGCATACAATATGGCGTCGCAGCCAATTTGTAGCAGAATGAGTGAGAAGGGAACAGAGGGCACCTCTACGCCGCACCGGGCGCGGCTACGAGAAAGGCAGAGAATCGCGGAGCACTAAAAATTTATGATTTTAGATACTTTGTCATATGGAAAATGTCAGGTTATTTTATTTTCGTGATTCTTGAGTGATTTTCTCCAAAATTAAAAAAAAATTTAACGCGCTCTAGTAAATCCATGTAACGTTTTTTTTTTTGCAAGTTTAACACTTTCCCATTTTCTTGCATCACACCCAAATCATCAGATTTGTGAAATGTACACATATTTTCATGTACTTTAACTAATTTTACCTTAATCTGACGTGCTCGAGTTCTGCACTTGATCGATTTTTTTTACTAATCTGACGGGTTGGCCTGGGCCCACCCCTCTATATACAGGTTTCATACTTGCTGGGGGCACTTAACAGGGTGTAAGGCTTCCCCCCTTACGTTATTCTGACGCGCTCGAGTAAATCCCAAAATCCCCATATGGGCTTCTATCTACACTGTAGATCAGCCGTTCCCGACAGGGCTGACATTATTTTGCCTAGTGGGTTTTTTTGGGTTTTACCCACTTAAAAAAACCCACATTTCCCGGGTTTTTTTTTGCTGTTTTCCTTAGTAAATAAATTATGCGAAAAGATAAAATATATTTTCCAATTTTCATGATATCGCGTTTTTGACATTATAAAACTTAATATTTTTTTTAATATTATGGAAAATTGAACAACAATTTATATAATTTTTATGCAGGATGATATTATAATTAATAAATTTAAATTTGGTGGGTTCTTCCTGCAACGCAATTGGTCGTGATTGCATCAATCAAAACATTTCAACATGGTTGAAATATTTTCCAAGCGCCATCTGTCGGAATCCTTCCGATTCCCGAGCCAGCGGCTTTTTTGAAAAAACATTTTTAAAGAAAAATGTTAAAAATGCTGTCCCGAGGTTGAGGGGCCGAAACGGGTGTCCCGGCACGACGACCACCTAATGTCCACGGACGATTTCAGTGGACGGAGGATCTCAGGCAAGATCTAATGCGCTGCTACGGCGAGAGCTGTCCGCAACAGAGAGGCTACATGGCGCGAATGCATAGTCGGTTTGCATTAATGCATCCCGAACTGGCATATCGCTTTTCTCAACAACAACTGAGAGATTATGTGGCCTCTCTGAGGCGGACAGGTTTCATTGTTCCCAGCTGTCAACCGGTACCGGATGTTCGGGCAATAACAACTGAGCCCGTACGCGGTGCTGAGAGAGATGCTCCACATTATGAAAGCACGACACTCGTGTTTAGGAAAAATTTGACAACGAAAATTTTGCCTAAACAACGAGAATTAGACAGAGCAAATAGCCTACTTCTGGATGCTCTTCCAGATGACAGCGACCTGCGGCAAGTCAATTGTGCCGTTTACGAGGCTGCAAGTGATCTGGTGACTCCGCGAAATCCGACACATATATCGGGAAGTCGGCAGATTACAAAACGCATGTCTCAATTGAACGGTAAGATTCGACTGACATGGAAACTTGCTTCCCGAATTCAGTGTGTGATCGACTATTTAACATCTGGCCGTTCATTTACGGCTAAAGTCAAGAAGTTCGCACAACAACTGCGGACGTACTATCACACACTGAACAAGCTGAAGTTGCTCAACATCAAGCAACGTTCAGCGGATAAAATTCGGGTTTTGGCCGATGCCAAAAAGAGGCTGCAAAGACGGGAGAAAGAAGGAATTCCACAAAACTCAATATTTTGGACGAATCCTTCCAACCTCTTCAAACATCGTATCGCAGCCTCAAGCGAGTTTCCGTCGATGGCCGCAGTTGAGGAATTCTGGGGGAGCATCTACGAGAAAACATCTAGGCTTAATGCAGACACTCCAGGTTTTGAAATCTTCACCGAGTTGTGCGACGAAGTCACACAATAAAGTGAAGATTGCCCACCCGTCAGTGTATTAGAGGTGAAAAATGCCATCACAGGAGCGAGGAATTTCTCCTCGCCGGGCTGGGATGGAATTAACAATTATTGGTGGAAGAAGTTCACCTCTGTCCAACAACACCTAGCCCGGATATTCACTTCTTATATAAATGGAGATCAACCCATTCCGCACTGGTTGTGGAGGGCCGAAAAACGTTTTAAATAAATGACACGCTGATAGCAAAAATTGATTGAAAAAAAATGTGAGAAGGTGAGAATTATTCCATTATTTCTGCGTAAAAACAAAATAAATTAACGCTTCAAGCAAAATTGGGTCAACATATTATGATGGTAAAAGTTATATCAAATATTCCTAATACAAAAATGAATCTAAATGTTGTATCATTTATATTAGTGCATATCGCGAAATTACAAAAAATAAACTGATTTTTCGTCATATAGGTGTAAAGTTCGATTTTACAAGTAAAGTGTGACATGAGTTCCCTAACCTTTCGAGTTGCAAATTCGAGGTATAAACTCGAATGTTATACCCACTATGACGAAAAATATTCGTATCGTGGGAATATACTTTTACACCCACAAGGCGATCATCTCGTATCCTCGCGAGGAGAAAATCGAATTTTACGCCCCCTATAATGAAAATATCTAGTTATTAACCCTTTGAGTCCCAGACGCCACTATAGTGGCGTCAGATTCAGCCTTCTTATTTTGGTCATATTTTCCTATTTATATATAATATTCTAATTTATTTTTGCATTTTTAATGTGATAAGGGTTTATATTTGTCAATAGTGCAGTACTTTTAGTAATTTTATTTTTTTTTATTGTTGTTATAAACAAATTTACGCTTAAAAATTTCACTTTTTGTACGATTAATTCAATTCCGAAGAAATTCGGCAGTAAACAAGTAGTTTTAATTGTCGTTGCTTATGTTTTCGGGGTCACTGATTCCGAATCCGATGTCATTTTTTCGAAATTCAAAATGGCAGATCCAATATGGCGGACAAAATTTTGACAATTTGAAACAAATTCGTGAAAATCTATACTGGGGGTTTTCGGGGTCGCTGATTACGAACCCGAAGTCGGTTTCCCAAAATTCAAAATGGCGGATCCAATATGGCGGACAAAATTTTAACAATTTGAGGCAATTTCGTGAAAATCCATACTGGGGGTTTTCGGGGTCGCTGATTACGAATCCGATGTCAGTCTCCCGAAATTCGAAATTCCATTATTTCCAGAATTATTGTATAGTAAACTAAAAATGGTTACTCTATACATATAAGCTAGCTGTATGATTTATTATTATTTATTGAATTATATATGACTATTTATACTTATGTGTAACTATGTAAGTATATATAACATGTTATGAACATCTGTAGAAAAATCACACATAAAGCTTAATGACAAATATCTACAAAGCTCGCTTTCTTGTCAATAAGTACGTTTTCAAATTTCGAAACAATTTTTGCTCGCGTTATAGAAATGGGGTTTCCTATAGTATGTAAGCGGAAAACCCGGAAAATTTACGAATAATGATATTCACAAGTTTCATTCAATTTTTCCAAATATTGTCGGATTTCTTCATCTTGGCATTTTGAATAACAATTTCTCTGGATTTCTCCAAATATTCTTCACCATATTAGATCCCCCATTTTGAGTTCCGTAAAACTGTAAACAGGTTCGTAACCAGCGATCCTCAAAATCCTCGAATAACGATTGTCACAAATTTTTCTCAGTTTTTCAATACACTGACCGCCATACCGGATCCGCCATTTCGAATTTCGAAAAACTGACATCGGATTCGTACTCAGCGACCCCGAAAACGACCCAGTATGGATTTTCACGAAATTCTCTCCAATTGTTAAAATTTGGTCCGCCATATTGGATCCGCCATTTTCAATTTCGAAAAACTGACATCGGATACGTAATCAGCGACCCCGAAAACCCCCCAGTATAGATTTTCACGAATTTGTTTCAAATTGTTAAAATTTTGTCCGCCTTATTGGATCCGCCATTTTGAATTTCGAAAAACTGACATCGGATTCTGAATCAGTGACCCCGAAAACTATGTGTACCGAACGCTGTTGAATAATTAGTATATTCTTTTAAATGTGGGTCTCAAAGGGTTAAAAACGTCAATCTAAGTCGAATTCTCATTACCCTAATATGACAACCGTGGTGAATAGTGACAGTTTGCAATTAATTCCTCATACCTTTTTAACTTGCATTTACTAACCAGGCGCGATTTTTTTTAAATCACTTCAAAATATAAGTTTTTCATGAAATATTCAGTAACTGTGTTCATGATAAACAAAAAACAAAAAAAAAACAATAAAACCCAAAAAACCCCAAAAAAACCCCAATAAAACCCCAAAAAACCCAAAAAAACCCACTGGGTTGGGCTTTTTTAAAAAAACCCGGGTTTTTTCCAGCCCTGGTTCCCGACCAACACAAACCACTACTCAGACACGAGACATAACGCGATGCCACACTAAATAATACAACATTTCCATAAAAAGGCATTTACGTTACAATACTATTGGTGACCCTTAATAAAATTACCGACCCACCTGCACTCCGCCGCGGTAGTTAAATGGTGTGAAATTTCTCTAAAAATTGTATAAATCCGATTTTAATATTTATAAAAGTAAAAAAAACCTTTGTGCAACGGCGGATGCACTTGATTTGGGTTTCTGATACTATTGTGGACCCTTAATAAAATTACCAACCCACCTGGATCCCACCGAGGTAGTTAAATGCGGTGGAATTTCTACAAAAATAGTATATATTCAATTTTAATAATTCTAGAAATAAAGAAACGTTTGAGCAAAGGCGGATACACTTAATTTGGGTTTCTCGTTCTATTGTCGACCCATAATGAAATTACCAACCCTCCTGGAACCCGCCGGGGTAGTTGAAGGGGGTAATATTTCCCCTAAAATAGTATAAATTTGTTAGTGGTCCATGAGAAGCGTTATTTGTTATCTCATCATACATTTTATCGACGTATACGGAAAGCTTTACTCCAAGAGAAATGGACTGCAATAACGCCAAACTGAAATCCCTTTACTTTGTGTCTACTTTGTCTACGACGAGTCGGTGGGTTGTTAATAATTGTAGGTAATGACAAACAAGGTTCAGAAATATAGAAATGTCTATCACACCCTGATTCGAAGAGATGAATTCAGCCAGATGTAAAGGACTGTGAATTCTGGATCCACATAGTACTAAGACGTAATTGTATATTTTTGTCCAAATGTTTTCAGGATTTTTTATAATCGAACCTGTGGTATCCAAATATGAAAACAGTGATTTGGGCAAGTATA
Organism: Trichopria drosophilae; assembly: GCA_030407085.1. NCBI lineage: Eukaryota > Metazoa > Arthropoda > Insecta > Hymenoptera > Diapriidae > Trichopria > Trichopria drosophilae. The sequence continues at coordinate 145,782,939 of CM059582.1, read as the reverse complement.
GAAAATATCGTAGCATTCATTCGCATACCAGTATAATATACAGCGGATCCACACTGTACATTTGAATGTAGGCTGTTATGTACTTTCCTTTCCACGTCTCTTTGGAAATGGTTTTTCAATTTTAACATGAAGTAAAATGTTATTTTCATCGGATGATGAATCCATACGGATGTTACTTCATCCGTATCGAGATTGTTCGATTTGTTCTTTTCACTTCTTATTCGTTGAAGGAATGTTTTATTTAAATTATTATTTAAATTCCCTGCTTTCTATACGTCATCTGGGACTGCTTTCGGCATGTACAATTTCTTTAAGCGCGGGTTGTCGGTAATTTCTGTTTTCAAATTTTCCCTTTTTTTACCATTATAAAACCGGTCCTGAACTACTCCAATTGACGTATCTTTGGAAATGAAGACCTCATTGGAAACTCGTGCAAAATTATTTGACACACATTCACCAATATTTTGAGTTATTGATTAACTTCTTATCGAAGCAGAATTGTTCACATCGGAAAAACGTTGTACATCAGATTTGGTTGAAATTGTGCACCACTGATTTTTGTTTGATTCAATAGTTGATACGGAATTTACGGAATTGGGGCAATCACTTTCAGAAATTTCTGTATTTATTTCTTGCTGCGGAATAGTCTGATTTTCGATTGAATTCACATTCGAAATTTGAAAAGAAATATTTGAAGCAAAATCAAAAACGTTTCATCTATCGGTAAACTTGCTGTTGAATCAGACAAATTGTTCATCTCGACTGAACTTTCTGAATCATAATTGCTTGAAATTGAATGCGAGTGATGTTTGTTGTATGTAATGGGTGTTACAGATCTGTTTGATTGAGGGAAGTCGTTTACTGCACTTTTTGTACTTATTGCTTGGTGCGAAATTGATTTATTTAAGACTAAAATGTCTTTTATGTAGGAAAAGAATCTCAAGTCTCTACAGGATAGCCGGAAACCTCGGTGATATCAGCAGAGTTTCACACACACACACACACACACACGCACACACACACTCACACACACACACACACACACACACACACACACACACACACACACACACACACACACACACACACACACACACACACACACACACACACACACACACACACACACACACACACACACACACACACGCACACGCACACGCACGCACGCACATGCTTGTGTTTCTTTCTAAAAAAAAATTCTTCCTAGAGAGAAATGGGCCGTACGACACATTTCGCCTGGCGGACGACCCCACAAAGCGCCACATCCTCATAATACATATTTTAAGATTTTTTCGAAATTACGACAAGATCTCCGCAAGCAATCTTTCTAAAAAAGATGCTCAAAAGGTTCTTTGTAATCATAGACATTGGTGTTTCAAGTTCAACAAGTAAAATAAACGTGGGAAACTTTCTTTCAAGCATGCGGTGATCCTGCGATGAGTAAAGAGAAAACCCTAATTCTAGACACGAAATAAATGAAGTGACAGTAACTTTAACATGTAATGGTGATCGCCGTTTACAATTGGTCGGAATATGACCTTTATTGAGGCAATTGAAACAAAGCCGTTTCGATTTAATTGCTTCAAGACGCGAGAGGGCACTTACGCCTTAAATTTTTCGCATGTGGCAACTGAATGTGCATCTGAAAAAATAGCAATTTACTGAAGAAGTGTAATTAACTACATGCGACGCAATTTTTGTTTCAACACCTTTATTTTTATTGCGTTTACTATTCGCAATTTCGGGCAAGATTGAAACACCCGGCTTCTCCGACGCGATACTCATTGAATGAATTTTATTAGTTAAAAATTCTTCAAGTTCCTCATATGTAGGGAATTTATCACGTTTATCGACTTTTTCTTCGAAGTTTTTGCGACATTCGGATCCAATCTTAACAAAGTCATACGACTATAATCGCGTCAACGTTAAATTGCTTCAAATTTTTCAACGAGGCGACAATTTCCCGTGTTTGTGATAAAAACGATTCTAGCGCGTTTGGATTTTCTCCTACTAACGGCTTTAATTTTAATAATCGCGCAATGGGCGTGAATGTCGTTACATTTACTACATCATAATAATCTATAATTATTTTCGAAGACCACTCGAAATTTTCGTCGGACAAACTTAAATTTTTAATGAAAGAAAGCGCGTGCCCGGAGAGACTCGATTTTAAATAATAGAATCTCGTTGTAGTTACCTAACGAAGGCTCGTGCAAAACCATGGCCTGAAACAAATCCTTGAAGGCCACCTTGCGAACGTAGTCGGACTTTGTTTCGTGTTTCATCACCCATTTTCGGAACTTATTGATGACAGGTCATTCGATTTCCAACAGCAACTGAATCGATGCGAAGTGTAGAAGGCTGGGAGCTACACTGCACAGCGTTTCGCAATAGGGTTTTGGAAACTCTGGGAAGGGAAAGTCCTCCTTACAAGTTGCACAAAATTGGTACCAATGATAACTTTGTTTCACTGCTCAGCTCGTCTCCTTCTACAGTTATTTATCCCACTTTTTCTATTTAAGCAGAACCACTCTTCTTGCCCATTCCAATGGGAGGGACGGCGGAGAAGCGATAAGTCACGTTGTTTTTCAACGAAAAAATTGCGATAATAACTCTGAATTCTTCGAAATATGCAAGAACTCCAATTTCATTGAAATTATCACCGATTATCATCGGCGAACGAGACACTCACTATTTTTTACCTAAATTATGTACGGAATACAGATTTTATTTTAGGTCTTTTGAGGTGTCGAAATCACTTGGCACAATAATCCAAATGGTGTTCTTTCTTGAAAACGCGTGTCACTCAAGACAGACAAGGCAGAAATCAGTGTCTGAATCTTAATTTCAGGTTTCTCTGGATTATCACAGGCAGCATCCGGCTCGAAGGACCATGCTTTAAGTTCAACAAGTAAAGAAAACGTGGGAAACTTTCAGTCAAACACGCGGTGGTCCTGGGATGAGTTCTGACTAGACCCGAATTCCAGACACGAAAAAATGGAGTGACACTAACTTTAATAAAAATGTTTAATTTTATTTATGGAGAGCTAAATAGTTGGTACAATTCAACTAATGTACAAGAGTCCTAGTGAGTTCACGAAACGAGGTTTTCGCAGCGCTATGCAAGTCAAGACTGACGCCTAGAACAGACAAACCATATGTGTTATTACATTGTTGAATGGGCATATTGTAAAAACGGACAACCGTTTGCAAATTAATTGACCAACCAGCTGCACGTTTGATTGTACTTATATCAACATCATTTTTATAAACAGACGAGATGGAAGCGTGTCTAGTATTATATGCTGAGAAAATATTCTTTTCGATTTCCGATTTATTTTTAAACCAGTGACTTATAGTCTGTGGGCCTACTTCTTTCTATGGTTTTTTTGTTATTTTTACTCTTATTTTTAGTAAAATTTAAATAATCGATCAAGATTTTGCTGCACAAATGTTTTGTCTTGTATTGAAAAAGGGAAGAAAAAAAAGTTTGCCTTTATATGTGAAGCTGCGGCGCAAATTCTACACGTTAATCGTACTGTCTGTTCGACCATCGTAACCGGAATAGGTGAGCAATCTTGGAGCATGGTACGTCAAATAACACTGATTAAGGTATGCTTTTAATATTCGGAGGATGATTTTATTTTTGTTAATGCGTTAATCACTAAAAAACCCAGGAATTACCTTCTTCGTCTAGAAGTTACTGATTCCTCGTCTCTGACTCATTGACAGGGACTTCAACTTGCTGATACGCAGCATAAATCGAATATAACAATTATGATGATTATTGGTGCGGATGTATACGGCACTCTTTTGAGAGATGGATTGCGAAAGGTCGAGGATTCGCTTACGACACAGGCCAGTTTTTTTGGGTGGGTTTTATGGGGCACCGTACAAACATCGGATAATCGTAATAGCGAGAATCGTACCGTGACGTCCTTGCATGTCGTGTTTAACTGTCGTGTCGAGTTAAAAGCAACTCGAGAAATTTTGGACGGTAGAAAAAGTACCCAAGCCCAAATGTTATAGGTTTGATTACCGCGAGCTTGAAAGAATATTTCAATTCACAACGACGCGTTACCACCGATATATAAGCGCGTGACCCTTGTGGCAGATATTGCATTAGAGTGACATTTAAACATAATCCCCCTTTCCATTTGGGGCATTCTACTACCATGGTATTAAAATCGTATGAACGACCAGATCGTCATTTGTTGCGTGATGCAGAGTTGGAAAAGGACAGAGCATTATTATTACATCCCGTTTTTAACACCTCGTCCCCACCTCTAATGGGCTGTCGTTGAATGATCAACTTTATGTCGGTCCTACCCTTTATGAGGAGCTTCCCTCTGTTCTACATAGGTGGCGTCTTTACCGCAACGTTTGAACGACTGGTGTCGCAAAAATGTTTCGCCAGATTCCGGTTGGACTGGAGGATACACGATATCAGTTAATTTACTAGCGTTCAGACAAGTATAATGATATTCATAACAGTATCGTTTAATGACCATTACCTACGGTACGGCCCCAGCATCATATTTGTCCTTGCCAGTCCTCCAATAGTTATTGGAAGACGAAGGTTCTCGATTTCCGTTGGCAGCTCTTAAGTACAATATTTATATTAACGATGCATTTTCCGTATACCCACAGTCGATGAATGCATTCAATTACGCAACGAAGTGATATCTCTAATGCACGCGGGTTGTTTTCCGCTACGCAAGTGGACTGACAACTCGGCAGAATTATTCGCTGGACTACCATCCTCGCATTGTGAATCCGTAGCCCTAAAGCCTCTTCAAGAGGATTCCAAACGACGAATTTTAGGGTAGGTCAGGATAGGTCGCCCGGTTCGGACAGTTTTAATTTCGCTGTAAATGTTGATCCTCCCTCTGTGTTGACAAAAAGGTCGGTACTTTCGCATATTGCGAAATTGTATGATCCTCTTGGTCTCCTGGCGCCAATAGTTATCGTAGCCAAAAGTTTTATGCAGAAACTTTGGTTATTAGGACTGCAGTGGAACACCCCACTTCCTGAAGAAGGAGCGCAAGGATAAGAAGAATATTTCGGTGATCTTTTAAAACTTAATCAAATTCAGATACCTCGTACGGTAAATTTACACTCCACTGACTACGTGGAGTTGCATGTATTTTGTGATGCCTCAGATTAGACATATACTGCAGTAGTGTACCTTCGAGTAGTGCAAGCTTCGACTATTTACGTGCATCTCTTGACGTCCAAAACCCGCATTGCCCCTAACTATAAGGGTCAGCTCACTATTCAGCGTTTGGAGTTGTGTGGCGCGGAGATGTTATCTCGGTTGTTATCGTGGGTTCACGATTCTTTACTATTATTAAACGTATCCGTGACTGCTTCGTCCGATTCCTCAGTAACTATTCATTGGATTGCAACTAAAATCGCCGACCTTCCTTGACCTCGCCAGGGTAGTTAAATAGTGTGAAATTTCCTCAAAAATAGTATAAATCCGATTTTAGTACTTCTAGAAATAAAAAAAACGTCGGCAGCGCCGCAGGCGCGGTGATCACCTACAGGCGCATAAGTTCTTTTATGCCCTTGATACGAAAATAACTATTTCGATACATCTAAAAGGTGTCTAATAGATATCTAAAAGATATCCGTCAGAGATCTTTTCGACACTTTCAAGATATCTTTGACGAATTATATGTATATATATTGTATATATAAGATCATAATGATACAGACAGTAATTAGTAAAACACAGTAAACATGTAATATGCATCGAATAGTCTATTACAATACAAGTGCATGAAGTAAGTGTTTTGCAACTTTTAGTTATTAATACTTCGGCTGGCCTGTTGTCGGGGTCGAAGTTTTGAAAATGCTCATTTTCATATACATATAAGAAACACTATATTGTTGTAACATATCTATCGAAGCCACTTGGACCTACATATGATTGGACCCCCAAATATCAATATAATTTTATAATATAATTTAAAGCTGTTAGTAAACGAACGAGTACTAAGGAATAGCCGACTCTCCACTCGGTCGGAGTTTCTGAGCGAACGAAGCGAGTGAGGCACCACGCCAACACTAGTTTGTTTTTGTATTTTAGTTAAATAATAATAATAATAATAATAATAATAATAATAATATTGTCTTTATTGTACATAAAACATACAAAAGGCGAGCCACAGCGCAAGCTGCTTTACAGTCTGACCTACAGTACACAGTTAAGACTAATAATAGAATATATAAAAATACATAATATATAAATAATAAATAAATGCCAAGTTATAGATAACTCAATTATTTGTTTGTTTGTTTGAGACTAGAAGTGCAAGTCAATGACAGAAATAAAACAAAAAATAAATAATTGACAGAGAAAAATAAAAGACGACAAAACGCTGAAAACGCTAAAAGTGGGAAAAGAATTTAAGTGTTCTGCAGATAAAGGATAAATTCTTTCAACTTAGAAGTAAATGCAGGTTTATCATTCAGTAATATTCTAATTTTAAGGGGTAAATCATTAACCCGGGACGGTCATAATGGGTCCTCTGGACCCATGCCGTTTTTCAGGTTTAAATATCTTTGTAATTACCGTTCGAAACGGTACTTGTGTCGACATTTGTTGTTGTCTGGACGTCCCACAATAAACCTTAACGATTGCCGAAGACTGGCATCGTGCCAATCTCTGTAGAAACGACGAGTCAGGAAATCGTGAATTTTGAACGGGTCCAACAGACCCAGAGTGACCGTAGTGGTGAAAAAATTAGTTTAATGTTTAAAATAATTTTAATTTTTTCTGGTGCAGAATTTAGTGTGGAAGTGAAAGTATTATTTTAGTGCAAAATAAATTTTTTTCTACCGACGAATAATACGATAAATGTCATATGTAATACTTGTGAATAATGTACAGATGTTGTACAACTTTCGAAAACGGCCTATTGCCAGCGTCCTCGTCGACGAAGATGACGAATATGAATGTTTCGACGGTAATGCATCGGAATATGAAGATCATGTGTCGGCGAAGTCAGATCATTCTGATTATGAAGATGAAAGTTATGCCATTATCACACCGTCAGCAGGAAAAGTAATCGATGGCCTATACGAGTTCTATTGGGAATGTTGGACCAAGCGGCAGTGAATGTAAGAACTTTATTCAAGTGCCACGAAAAGAACATCGGTAAATCGACGAAAGCATCGGCAAAATTCTGCTTGGATCAGCTGGTGATGCACCTTGTCCGGCCACACCTCCAAAATCGCTACGCTAATTCTCTCGTAAAAACTTATTTGCGAGTGAATATCGGGGCGATTTTGGGAATAGACCAGCAAACACAGATGTGGCCTTTGTAAATCGAGTGCTGATCGGAAAACGAAAACACAGTGCGCTTCTTGTCTTCGATCAATGTGCAACGAACACAGGTCCCATATGTGCACTGATTGCATTGCGGAGGATTGATTTTTTCTTGATTTTTTTACTAATTTTGTAAACATGTATTTCATATGACCCGCACATGTTACATAAATGACTTTTTCCGCATAAAAGAACGTTTACTATCACTAATTATTCAATTTGCATGTTCCAATTTACCTTATAAATCATACGTCATTTGTCACAATTCAAACTTCAAAATAAATACACTTTTTGAAAGATTCATATCAGGACTATTTTTTTCTTCAAAGTACTATACTTTGAGAGTAAAATGCCGCTAGTTTCATTAAAAAAAAAAAAACATTAAATTTTTTATGAATTTTTTAGTGAAAGAAGCTAAAATTTGCTAAAAATGTTTTGTCTACGGTTTTTTACTATTAAAAATAATAAATAAATCTAAAATACTCATTGCATTCCATAAAACATACCTTAAAGTAACTCCCGTTCAAATTTCAAGTCATTATGTCAATTAGAAGCCAAATGACAGTAACATTTCGGCTCTGGGCCCAGCGGCTCTGGGTCCAGCATTTATTTTATCGAGGTGTGGCCGTCCCGGGTTAAAGGCCTTCGCAACTACGTAAGAGAACGAGCCTCGAAATTTTGCAGTTGCATGTGCAGGATACTGGACTGTGTAGCTAATTTCCTTACGACAAGTGGCTCTCGAGCTACCTAGCATCTTTATCTTTAGATAAAGATATACTGGAGACGCATTGGATATTAACCGACATAGCAGAAAAAGAATCTGAATATACTTTTTATTTTCAATTTTTAACCAACCGCCTTTCCTAAATCCAGAAGTGATATGATCGTATTTCCTTATACCGAACGAGTATCTTACACATGCATTTTGCACTGCCTAAAGCCTTCGCCAATTATCGCCATTCAGACATGGATCTTAAACCGTAATGCAGTACATAATATGAGATATGACTAGAGACACACATAATTTTAATTTTATTTTGGTAGGCAAAATGCGTCGGCTAGGGAACAATTGGCGAAGCCTCAAACATGTAGCTGAACACTTTTTAGCAACATGAGTTGAAAAAGACCAATTGGAATCAATCAAAACCCCCAGATTTTTAGGCACTTCAACTATTGGAAGGACATTTCCTTTAATTACTATTCCACTTTCAACCATGTTAACTTTACTAAGACGATTGGAACTGCCAACTAATAGAATTTTGGATTTATTAGAATTTAAAACCGATGCATTATTGTCTGCCCATTCTACAACCTTGTTCAATTCTATATTAAATGTTTGAAACGCTTTATTTGTGTATGTTATTGGAAAAGACATCAAAGCCTGCGTGTCATCCGCATATGTTTTTAAATTAATAGTAGAACAGCTATCATATATATTAATTGTATAGATAATAAACAATAGGGAGCTTAGTTTAGCTCCCTGAGGACAACCAATATTGAGAAGTTTCTTATCGGAATTGTTCTTCAAGAAGTGTCGTTTCACAACTGTAATATCGCCGAAAGCCAGACTGATATACTGGAAAAAGTTTATATGTATTAAAATAATGAAGTATTTGATCATACATTATCCCTTCAATTATTTTTGAGAAAATTGGCAGTCGGCTGATCGGACGAAAATCTTAGAATTGCAAAGGTTCTGTAATTTTTGGCAAGGGATGCACAATGGCATGCTTCCAAATATCTGGAAAGATGCATGTATCAAAAATGCAATTGATAAGATGTAAAATCTCAGGAAGGCAATATTTATAAACTCTAAGGAACATCTCCCGAGAGATACCATCTGCACCTGCAAAGTTACAATTTACGGAACCTATTATGGAGATTAACTTTGGCATTGAAATTTTATTAAAAGAAAAAGAAACTTCGTTAGGCAGTTTCGTAGATCTGGAATTTCTAAAGTATTGTAAAGTTAGAGGATTAGGAAAAATAATAGGAATATTAACAAAATGATCGTTTAGTTTATTTACATCTCTTAAGGCTATTGGGATTTCGGGAGGAATGCCTTTGTTGATCCCCATAAAATTTATTGCCTTCCAAAAATTTGTTTCTGATAAATTACAAAGCTGCATTAAGTAGGTTTTGCGCTCCCACCGTATCATGCTAGTAACACAATTTCTGAGGTCATTATAATAACGTCTATGAGATGTTAATTTTGTTTTTCGCATTTTACTTCGGGCTACATTCCGCTTTTTTATGAAAGTTCTTACGGTATCTGTTAGCCATGGAGCATGAGATTTTGTGACTCTAATTGATTTTACCGGTACAAATGTATTAAAAAGGTATATTATGGAATTTGTCAAAAATAATACTTTATCATTGATATTTGTAAACTCCATCACATTAGTCCAAGGGAAAGAACTTGCAGCAATGCTGAATGAATTATTGTCAAAATTTTTGAAATTACGTATTTTAAGAAATTTGTGATTACGCGGAGGTCTAGGGCAATAAATATCACAACTAATCAATGAATGGTCAGAAATCCCATGCTCACTCAAAACGTTTATATTCTGAACTTTAACAGAGGACGTAACAATAATAAGATCCAATAAGGTAGCGGCATTTGTGGTAACACGTGTTGCAGAACTAATCAATTGCCGAAGGTCATTTGTCTTGGAACCATTTGAGAAGTTTGATTGCATCTGATTTTCCAGAATTTAGTAGATTAATATTCAAATCTCCTAATATTATAATCTGATCAATCAACGATCTTATAGAATTATATGTCGATTGAAGATCAATAAGAAAATACAAAGACGAGTAAACTGGCCTATACAGGCTACCAACTGTGAATTTTGTGCCATGATAATTAAAAGTTATCCAAAGTTGTTCCAAACCATTTTCATCTGGTTTAACATCGAATCTGTGGCGGACGTGCCACGCGTTAAAAAATGGGCGCAGAAACTAGAACGCGTAAGTTCGACTCACAGGAGAATATAAGAGTGAAAAATTAGAACACACAAATTACAATATACAAATTAAATCTATTCCGCGCCAAATACGGAATTATACTTACGCAAGTATAAACATCGGAGTCACACACACTTGAAGTAACAGGAGTCAATAAACAAACAAAGTGGCACGAAAATTTAAAAGTAAATATTCAAATACAAGAGTTAACAGAGCATTTAAATGTAATTCCGAGAATTACGAGTATTTCGGAATTAAAATTAAAATTTAAATTGTTCGGTTATACATTCGAAAATAGAAATGATTTTTTTTGCGAAGATGTGCACTAAACAAAGTTCCAGGGTATTTTTTCAAGACACTGGACCATAGCCATCATAACTCGTATAGCGGAATACAGATATTTTTACTTAAGACAAATCTGAACGATTTTTTTATGATTATTTTTTAAGTTCTGTTCACGTATTTATATAGCCCAGGAGAAATGACATAAAAAATGTTTATGTGGAACAGACTAAAAAACGCAGCATTAGAAACTAATAAGCATTCAATACAGAAGAATCGTTAAACATGAAACACGTTAAATTAAATGTATAAAGAGAGTACCCTGAATTTTTTAGTAGTTAAAAATTCTCAAGTTTAGAAGCAAAAAAAGGGTTAAAATGTAGGAATGAGTCTGAATCGTGATTAATATTAGAAACTAGCAAACTTAGCATGTCTGAATAGAAAAAGCTAATTTTCACACAAAAAATAGAACATCTTATTATAGACTATTTAATAAATCTTAAAACAACGAAAGTCAGGAAACAGGAACTCATATTTATTTATTAAAAAAACGTAAATTCATTTTTTATCTATATTATTAACCCCCCACCGTATGGCCGCGAGCCAATCAGTGTAAACTCTGTGCTCGGTCAGGGTATAAATTACGGGCGTTTCCAATGGAAAAATATTCAAAGTTCAACCTTCAACTTTGGCAATTATAACAGTCGGCAATTATTAGAATATCCGAACGTCCAGGAGGTTATTGGTACTAGCAGCATCCGGAAGACTTAGCACCGTCACTATTTACGCTTCACAAGATCGAATTCGGCACTTGGACCCAATATACCGAAATCTACGTGGCATACCCAGCATCCAATCAGTGGTTCATGACCGCAATCTAGTTAACCACTAGAAACTAACTATATTCGATCAGTCCTTTTCAGGACTTTAACTAATCTCTTTCAGTACCTGGACCACATTAACCGTATATACCATTCAAGGTCGTAAATACTGTCAAGGGCGGCGACGACACAAAAAATATCTCTCAAGATTTCATCTGGGCTGGCTGTAAGGTCGGCCACTCATACATTATCATCGAGTGGAGGACCATACCTCATAACTTCTGTTCAACCGGGCGAACAGGCATCTGAGGAGCATCCTTACGTCCGTGCCACCAGCTTGGTAGGCACCCGTAAGTCTCCGCGTTTTTCCTGCAACCCTAATCCGTCTGCAAGACAGGACTGACATCCGTAAGTGACCTTATACAGCCTGCTGCTAGCGTGACTCTATTTTTTTAGTGCGATAACCAAGTAGAGTCAGTGCGCGATTTATGTCATCGCCGGTCCAAAAAACAGAAGACATAATACGCGAAAACGTCCGTCGCCGCGCAGTGTGTAAGCGAAATCTCGACGAACTTTTCGAATGTGCCGCGATAGATCCCGACTCAGTACGCGATTACGCTCGTCCACCAAATGAGACTTGTCAGATCAAAACAGACAAAGAGCCAAATTGTATAAAAATTATCTTGAATAAATTCTTTTAGTATTTCCTTTTTTTATTAACTACGAGTATTAGTTAATAAATATTCCCTACGTGCATAATATTGAATACTTGTCGTAGAGAGCATCGCAACAGGAAGAGTAGTTTTTTTTTCCTTCTGCAATTGTCGAAATCCTCAAGGGCGTATTTACAATCAATTGTTTACTTTTTCACATCGTCGACAATACGAAATACTTCCTTTTATTTATATATTCCGCATTGGATCAACAGCAGAACTGCTTCATAAATGTGCATTTCTTGAGGTGAATTAAAAGTGGCCATGCCCTTATATCCACCTCCCCGAGAATGGTTCCTATCGGATCTTATAATTTTATATCCAGAAATTTGCAAGTTATCATCACTTATACAATCATTCAGCCAAGATTCCGATAAACACAAAATATCAAATTTTTCTAAATATAGAAGATCTTTTATCTCGAGAAAATGGGCCAATAAAGATCTTACATTTAAGTGAGCAATTTTTTAAAAGTTATGTAAGTCTGATTCCGATAAATCTGTTGAATTCGATGAACTTGATGGCGATACAGTTGAAGATCTTGATGTTACAAATGAAGTCTGTAGCATTGGCGGTTGTGGTGGACTTCTTAATGGTCTTGAAGTATTCTCAGCCGTAGAAGAATTAAGTCCATTGCCGGCATTAAAAAATAATGATGCACCAGAGAAACTTAAAGAGGAAGCTAGATCCAGATTTATTCTCGACGGCAATTCATTATATTGAAGATTATTCCTATTTGTATTTGTAGAGATCAATTCGATATTTCTGCGTCAGTTTTCCAGAGCCAGTTTGTGAAGATCATACAAAGTTCTGATATAATACACTTCCGAGTTATCTAGCGATCGTAGAGTGATCACTGATCCTTTCCGAATGCATTTAAGACCAAGATGCTTTGCAGTCTCTTTTGCTTTCATAAACAGTTTAAAGAAATCACTCAGAAAGTATTCATTGACATAAATGTCATTAGCGGCAGAAAGTAATGCAGGTAACACATTGTTCACTTTCAGAGATTTTAATGAAAGGCGAGCTCTGATTAATGCATCACGTTTGTTTTTGCTAATAAGTCGAACGAATATATTGCGACAACTTGTTTGTTTTGAGGTATATTTTAGAATTGGGGAACTTGCGATATCTTGAGGACAAGTCCCATGTACGGGAACTAATTTTTTGTTAAAACGAGGTGGAGGCATACGCCCGTCTCTTAAAATTTCATCCTTGTTGAGAGGAATATTCAAAGCTGTTGCGATAGAAATCACTACGGAAACAAGATCTTCATTCTGTTGCTCAGGAATACCAACAATTACAAAATCACATTCGCACTCATTAAGTTCAATGGAATTAAGACGCGTCTTGAAAGTTTCATTCTCCGTTAGTAATTGTTTATTATCGTTCGTTAAATTGTTTATTTCCCGTTTTAAATCTTCTATTTGACCAGTTTATCAAATCTGTCTGTCATTTTAAGCACTGCTTCCTCGTTTTGAAGGCGGGATAGTTCAAATGAAGATTTCAAATCATTCATGTTGGAATTAAGGACATGCAATGTACTTAACTACGAAAATATTTCGGAGAATTTTGTGTTCAGAAAATCGAAAGTAATAGTGTTATTTACAGCATTTAAATTCAAGTTCCCTGCGCGAATTTCTATGCTAGAATTTTCTTCCTCGATTCTGCGTTTTTTATTTCTTGCAGTAGATCTTTCCTTTACAGGTCTACCAGGACCTTTTTTTATTACAGATTTTTCCGTTGACATACCTTGCATTTCGGAATCAGATAATTGAATAGAGCAGCATTCAGACATTTCATCTTCATTACCTTTGCTTGAGTTGATACATTGTGCATGCGCCGGATTTTTGCAAATATTGCAAAATAAAATGTTCGCATAATCAGTAAGATCACAGTAGATGCAAATATTATTATTGGATTGTAAAGAAGAATTTGAACCATTCTGTGATATAGACATTGTGCTGCACTTTGTCGTATTATTGCTTGTTTAGAAATACATAGGCGTGTGTTAAACATACGAATAATTACCAACACGTCCCCAGCTTGTTATTGATTGTTCGTATTCAAATCAGACTAAGAATTCGTTTTCTTTCACGTTCGGAAATCCAAACTCATTAATATAATAAAAATCGGGACACTACCATCAACACTATAAGTTCGATAGTCGATGCAAATTAATCCATGAACACAATACACAATCGAAAATAGTTATCAATAAGAACAATTGACAGACTTAAAAATTAGACAGTTCAAAAATCTAATGACGCAATCACAAAACAGCACGAAAATAAAAACTGTTCAACGATAACATGTGATAAACGTTGCTTATGATCACAGACTCACTCGCGAGTATCAAAAAATTTCTGTTTCAAATCATAAGCTATAAACAATACTATAAATTTTCAATCATAGATACGGCTCATGCAATCGAAAACAACCGTCAAGCTTGACGTCTAGTTGTATACCAATGGGGTGAAATTTCCCTAAAAATAGTATAAATCCAATTTTAATATTTCTAAAAGTAAAAAAAAAAAAGTTTGTGCAACGGTGCGTGCTCTTGATTTGGGTTTCTCATACTATTGTCCACCCTTAATGAAATTACCAACCCGCCTGGACCCTGCCGGTGTAGTTAAATGATGTAAAATTTCTCCAAAAATAGCATAAATCCGATTTCAATACTTCTAGACATAAACAAACGTTTGTGCAACGGCGGATGCACTTGATTTAGGTTTCTGATACTAATGTTGATCCTTAATAAAATTACCAACCCACCTGGACCCCGAAGGTAATGTTAAATGGCGTGAAATTTCCCAAAAAATTATATAAATCTGATTTTAATATTTCTAAAAGTAGGTCTACGCACTTGCATCCAGTTTGTTTGTACGCTACCTGAGCAAAAAAAATTTAGATACATGATATCCGATGTAAACTTTCGTTCTCTTTCATAATATGACCTCAGAATTTGTCTAGAACTAATGATTAAAAAGGAATGTATTGCAAAAAATTCCGTTTTTCGAATATTATTTTATTTTTTTTTTTTATTAATCAATTAACGGGCGGAATCGTCCTTTTTTTTACCAAATTGTTGCCGTATTAAATCGTAAGATTTAGCGAGAGCTGCAGATCGACTTAGAAAGATGGCGCCATACTTCACATTTGTGTATGAAATGTAGGACTGCAGAAACCTACACCAAGTACAGCAGCGGTCATGAGTCGATTTCCGCCAGATAAACAATACTTTCGAAACGTAAACACAAACAGCGTGGCTCGGCTTACTAACAGCGAGCTGCTGCTTGAAAACGAAATCGAAAAATTGTTCACCAGACGGGGATCGAACTCACGACCTACGACTTCTTAGTCCAGTGCGTTAACCGCCTGAGCCACGAAGCCGATCACGAATATGAAAATTTTTAGATATAAAATTTCTATATGATACATGTAATATACATATCCCGTATCATATAAAAAAGCGTTTTGGAACCCTAAACTTGAAGATGTGCATAGTCCGGAATAAAAAATTCAATATGGGGGTTCTCCAAATGGTGTCCGAAATGAAACTTTTTTTGAAAATCTTCAAGGCGCTCTTACTGAAAAGCGATGATCTTATTAAAAATAATGTTGTAGTAGGCGAATGTCGAATGACGATAACGTGTAAATAATTTGGGTTTCCGCGGGTTAAATTGAGAGAAAAGGAGAAGGGAGCGTAGAGAAAGGAGGAAGCAGATTAGGTGCTATGTGGTGGTTCGGAGGAATTCGCGCAGGAGGAGGAGTGCGAATTATTAATGACGAAAGCTATTCGACAATATTCGTACTGGGTTCCAAGCAAGAAGTCGATGGGGGAAAAAGAAAAGGCTCCGAGGAACATTCGGAACTGCGACACGGACACTTGGACTTTCGCTTTTTCGAGTGTCTGGAAAGGAAGAAAAGTCAACCAATTCTCCCTTGTGGATACAACGACGGTGTCTCTTCTGATTGCGTTCCTGCGGAAGTATCATCCTGACGACCGCAGTCATCGAAACATCGACACTAACCAAACAGCATCACGGACCAGGCGTTCACCCAAAAATTCACGGTTTTCTGGGACCGCTCATTCAATCGGCCATTTTGTCGCCATACTGTCTCCCACATGTTCAACTGCGACGTAATCAACGAAACCAAAGTATGTCGATCTTTATAATTATTTCTACAGATACTTCTCCTTTCTCTCGCTTTATAATCTAAAAGACATTTAAATTAATCAGTGCGCGTTTTTTTTTGTCTGAGTGAACTTCTAGTGCGGATGTTAATATGATACGCGTTGCGCATTTCGAACGTCATAATTTAACATTCGTAATTTCCGTTTCTGTTGTTGGATTGTAAACGCAAGAGGAAAAAATTATATTGTATTTAAGACCTGTATATAAAAAGAACATAGATCAATTAGTTTTTTTTTTATGTATTGGTAGTAATTTACGAATGACGGCTATATATGAATAATCTGTTTATTTTTTTCACATAAATTAAATAGTTATAAGGATTGATGTCTTACAATAGATGGAATAATATGTGTATATAATAATAATAAAAAAAATCATTACAATGTGAAGAATGAAAAGTTCTTAGAATTCATTAACGAATACACTGACATTTTTTCAGATTTTTTTATGACATTTTTGAAAAATTTTGTATTACCAATTTTTGAAGAATTAAAAATATTTAAGTTTTATTTAAATTGCGGCAAGAATGTCAAAACAAATCATTCTCAAAAAAATACTTAAAATTTTCTTCTAGTGATAAGACAAATTATTGATCCTTTCCATTGCCGATAGCGGGAAACTGCCTAGTTTGATTTTTTTTTTAATTTCTCACCAATTCAACAGAATTAATAAGAAATAAACAAACAATGCTTGATTCTATGTTCAGTTCAGAAATATTCCAAGAAATTTTTTTTTAGAAAGTTAAAAAACGAGGATCGTCTGGTATCCTTGATAACCTTATTAACCCTTAAAGCGCCCTGGAGGTACTGGGAGATACCGCACGTAACTATTACATTTTTCCCTTCTAAAACTGCACTTTTACAACATTTTTTATTTTAAAGAGCTACATTTCAAGATGTACAAGTTAAATTTTTAGGATAAAATATTGAAAATTGGCTGAGTTATGATTTTTTTTTTGTGAAAAACGTCACTTTTGTAGTTTATTTTTTATAACCGGCACCAATAATTTTTTATTATATATATATATATATATACAAGATAACTTGTCTACGCGGTAAAATGACACTTTGAGAGTACCCAGTAATTTTGTTGAAACAAAATAATGAAAACTGTTTGCGCAGGACAGTATTATTTTCGGATTGGGGTCTCCCACGACCCCGCACGGCGCTTTGTATTATTTTTATATAGGTTGGCGCTTTAAGGGTTAATTTTTAAAACATGACAAACTATTTTTCCGCATACCGAATTACGAATTTGTGTTTCCCTCTCAATTGTTAATTTTATTTTGCATCTATTTATGTAAACGAAAATATACTTACCTTTGACAGCGTATAATTTATCCTTATTATCTTATAATACTTTTTGCTTGGAAATTGCAGAATATCTCCACATTTCCATGAGTATATGTGAATTACAATTTTATGGCTCTTTTGAAGGCCAGTTACGGGCAGTTTACCATAATTTTATGATTTTTTACCACGTTTTTATCAACTCGTATTCTTGTCTGTCTGTCTGTTTGTCCGGTGCAAATCTTGTAATCGATTTTAGACTAACTTCCCGATGAGCTAGAGACTTGAAACTTTGAGGATAGCCCAAAATTGGATGACAATGCATTCCTTTACCGTTTATTACAAGTTTCAATCAGTTTTAATAACAATGTCAGCAATTTTAAATTTTATATAAAAAAAAAATAAGTTTCAAAGCGGGGGCCCGGCGTTTTCCCCCCTTCCACCGTCGCGCTTGTCCTTTGTTTTCCTTTCGCAATCGGGAAGAGTCCTTCACTGACGTCATTAATTCCCTTGCCTATATATACTCATTCACGATGGCAAGTGGAGCAGTTAAGATGGCACAAGAGACATCAACACAGCGCAAGCGACGGCTAGAGAAGGAAAAGAAAAAAAGATTGGAGAAGCAGCTACAGGAATCGGAAGCAAGTAAAACTATTAAATTGGCCAAACGGCGAAAGGTAAATGAAGATGCGACTGATGAACAACGTGATATTAGACGTGCAAAAGATAAGGCACGAAAAAAAAAAGAAAGGGCAAACGAAGAACCCGAGCAATACCCCTCTCGCCGCCATAGTCAGCAAATTCGTCAAGCTAACCTGAGAGCGAACAAGACGCCCGAACAAAATTTCTTTCGCCTTGCTAGTGATGCGAAACGACACGCTAGTGTAAGAGCGATCGAGACGCCTGAACAAAATTTATCTAGACTTGGATATGATCGATTAATACATGCTCGCACAAGAGAAATTGAAACTTCTGATCAACGTGAAATACGGCTTCAACACCAACGACAGGCGTATGCTGAACGGGTAGCTAATGTGGCAGATTTTCATGCAGCAATCAACACTTATTGCGACAAGTGCTGCGAAATTTGCCAGAAAATGTACTATCCTAATCAGGTAGCTAAATATCGTCTTTTGTCGTTTAAAAATTACTTGCCAACAGAGCTTGCGAATAAAAGCGAATTGTTTGCCATCGATGCAACACACATTTGAAGAGTAAAAAAAATGTTGCTCCTTCTAAGGCGTATGGGAACAATTTGCTTCCGGGAGATATTCCCGATAAAATTACGGCACTAACTGAACCAGAGAGACGATTGCTTCAGCGCATCATTCCGTACGTCAAAGTAATTAAATTTCCTGGTCGTTTTGGACAATATGGTTTCAAAGGTCACGTTACACTATTTGCGCTCGACATTTTTGAAGTTAGCGAAAAACTTCCTGAAATGCTCCCTCGATCAAGCACTGATGTTGGCATTGTTGCAATCACCGAAACTCTAGAAAATTTAAATATCTCCCGAGATTACAATATTTCTCCCCATCGTGTGTACAAGGCACTTCACTGGCTCATTAAAAACAATCCTTTGTACAAAGATGTACAAGTAGATCAATTTGCTAGACTCAACACGCAAGATGTTATCCGCGTTATCCCTGCTCAACAACAACCAACTGAAATTGATGCTCAATATACAGAAAACGCTCCAACTCGCAGCTCATTCATACAAATCAACAGCTTATCTCGAATTCTTCGGGCTTCCTGGCATCAGGGAAATAATGAAATTTTTCAATCAGGACATGCTGGTTATCAATGTTTCAGGAAGTTTTTCGCAAACGGCAAGGGACTCAACTTCCCTTGATATTGTGTTGGGCTTGCACAGTACATAAAATGCAAGGATGCACAGTTGATCATGCTGTTGTATACCCAGGACCTGCACTATTTGCCAATGGACAGGCTTATGTAGCACTAAGCCGTGTCAGGTCTCTCGATGGCTTGCGCATTGAAGAATTAGATTGTACAAAATTAAGTGGCAAAACTCCATGTAATAAGGAAGCAATGAGTGAAATGGAGCGATTACGACAACTTGAACCTCCGCCGCCATAAAGCCAAATTTTCTACGTTCTTTAAATGTTGCTGTGCTTTCTGATAAAATAAATATAATTCTAAAATCACTTGCATATTCTTTTCATTTTGAAACTGCTCTTTGCAGATTGTTTATAAATATAATAGTTTAAAATCGATTGTAAAATTTAACCTATTAAAATTAAAAAGCAGAAAATAATTAATAAATAAAAAATTCTTTTTAAAAATCACGTTTTTATAAATGGACGAAAAAGGATAAAATAATTTTTCCCATCCACACAGGTCACTAATACCATGCCGAAATAAATACGCAATAATTTTTCATTTTATTAGGAAATAAAATATTTTTAAGACTTAAAATGGAAAACGTGGGGCGTAATAGAGGTAACAGAAATGACTCCTTCTTGAAACCTCCTCGACGAACAATAACAAATGAGAAACTTATGCTTAAATGAACAATATGACACGCCAGTTTAGACATGATAGTCATTTCTGTTACCTATATTGCGCCACACGTTTTCCATTTTAAGTCTTAAAAATATTTTATTTCCTAATAAAATGAAAAATTATTGCGTATTTATTTCGGCATGGTATTAGTGACCTGTGTGGATGGGAAAAATTATTTTATCCTTTTTAGTCCATTTATAAAAACGTGGTTTTTAAAAAGAATTTTTTATTTATTAATTATTTTTTCAGTTGCAGATTATTATTCGCATAAATAATTCGCATATTATATACATAAAAGTATTTTTAAATTTTTTTTTACGCTTGTGTATTGAGGAAATGGTGATTGAAGTGGATGCCGGAAAAAATTGGCGATACAATATTTCCAGTTAATCGCCTGAAATAAAAAGTACAAAAAGATTCTTAAAATTTATGTTTGTAGCTATAGTTGGAAGTAGGAAATATTTTGGAATTACAAAAATAAAATGGCAAGCTTTTCAATGTTGTTACCTGTTTTTATCTCTAAATATAAGCAAAAAATTATGATCCTAGTTGGGTTAAATTTGTATATATATTCTACACAATCTCAGCAGACCGGTTAAATAGAAAGGAGGGTGGTTTCAAAGCATACATCTCGGAAGTGGTTACTTGGGCATAATAGCCCACCCATCATTGTAATCAATAAAAATCTTTTGTTCGTACTTTGAAGGTAAATTCTTCAAATTTCAACTAGACACACTAAGAGTTCTGCATTTTCTAAAACGATATTAATATACGAAAAATCGCAACTTTCCTGTCATTGTCGTTATAAAAATGCAATTCTATTTGGTATATTAGTACCCTTAATGTCGCTTTACAACATACACATGGGTTTTTATATTACGTGCATTTCCTCACAATCCTCTAAATTACGTGACAATCCTCATTTCAAAAGCATGTTCAGTATAGCTGCCTCTCTTATCGAGACCTGACGTAACTCGTCTATCTTCAAATATCTTTAGTCTCTTTCTGTTTCTATAACATTGGTAATAATATACGCCTGACGAGTTTACTTTTTTGTTGCAGTTGTCGTTTTTCGGCACCCACAATGTCAACATTTTCAGAGAAGAATCTTGTCCACTATCCAATATTTGGCCATCTTTAAGAATTTAATAAATCTTCACGTTTTTCCTTAACACACTGTTGCTGTGGCGAGAAAGGTGAAGTTAGTTATGGAAGCCTCAGATAAACTTATAGGTCTCTGGATTTCAAGTCAAACACCTTTTATTTGGTTGCATCGATAATATATTGCTTCATTTTCTTTACAAAAAAAAATGTTCAAATAGTTCCATTGAAGAGCATGCTTATATTTTTTTATCTTTTTCCGTGGATGATGATTCATTCTCAAAAAAATATGTATAACATTTTTCCAAACACCCCCGAGTGGACATTTTCAGCTGAAATGGAAAAAATTCCACCATATTGAATTTTTTTAATATTGCATAACATTCACATTCAGAATTTTCCGAAATTCTTCAATATATGATTTAACAAATTATCGAGCATCAAGGGAATAAAATAAAGTAAACGATTCTGTTAATATTAGTAGTGTAACGTGAAGGCCTTTCTACCAAACCACGTTATATATATTTCCACGGCTGCACGTTATGCCTCGTGGTTAGACGGCATTTGAGTACATTTGAATTATATTTAAAATGTATAGATTTTAATTTTACAGGTCGGTGATGTAAACAATTGTTGAGTTCAGAGAATGCGTGATGACGTATACAGGCTAGTAACTTGCGAACCGGCGAAAACTTACGAAACTCGTCAGACCTGGCTAGCTCTTTGCGCCGTTTGGATCGGACCGCGTGTCACCGCGTTATGTTTAGTTAACGTCATTTTTTAATTTTTGGGTCGGACGAGTGTCTCAGCTGCGTGTGACGTCCCGTACGACTTGCGAATAGCGTGAGACAGAGGGAGCGAGAAAGTCGACGCAACGTAAGTACCGGCTTTTCGTTTGTATCGGTTTCGCGAGTGACGGGCTAGTATTCTTTGAATGTATTTTCTTTATTAAGTTTGAATAATAATTTCTTTCTTTTACAAAGTTAACTCTTTTTCCTTTTTATGATAATCGCCCTGCAACTATTTCAGTGCAGTCGAATTTCCTGTGTTGATCGTACTTTTACCAATACGTCGATCATTAGTCAATATCATATCATTTTTTTTATTGTCGAGTCAGTGCCGTGATACAATCCGGGAAAAGACGGTTCATCATTCGTTTATTTTGATCGGAAATACAATTTTGAATTCAATCGACAACGTGCTGATCGATACCGTCCGGCGCACGACAAGAAGCCGTACGACGTTTTATAACTGCCGTCGGGGTACTTGAAATCTTGGCGATCTAGCCGAATGTATTTAATTCAACTTAACTAATAATTTTCATTTATGTCTATGAAAAAGGCAGTTATAGTAGAACACGTAAATTAAAGATGTTACAGACTTTGAGAGACTCGTATTTGGAGGAAAATTTTTTTTAGCGTAAACTACCCTCATATTTTTTAAGTACAAGTATTAATGACACGTTTGTAACTGTTTATTGCATAAAGAAACCGCTTTTCTGGTTAGAATCGGTCGCTTTTTATAAAAGAATCATGTAAAATTCGCGACTTTTTACGTAAAGTTGAAAAATAAAATACAAGATGATATTTACCGCTTTTTTAATGATTGTATCGTGTTGAGCTTAGCCATAAACAGCAAAAAAGGTAGTATGAGTAAAAAACTAACAGAGATTTGATTAACAGTTGAGAGTCCGAAGTCGCGGATCTATTTTCTGTTATTCAAGCGTCAATGGGTCAATAAAATACTTTTTTCCAAAAACTCTAACTTACTATCAAATAATATCATGAACATGGCTTTGTGAACCTGGCACCCGACTTTTCGAAATTCAAAATGTAAAACGCTATTTCGATAGAGTTATGAATGTAGTTGAATGTAGTAGAACGAATTTCGTTTGTAGTTGCAGAAAGAAAAAGTTACAGGGGGTCCAAAAAAGCCCAGCACCCCAGTTTAAAAAATTTTTTGTTTTAAATTTTTTTCCGACAGAAAATCGTTTGTAGTTGATTGTAGTGAAGGAATTTCCGTTTGTAGTAGACAGGAAACCGTTTTATGATAAAAATTTTTTTTTTTTATTTTTAATTTTTTTTTTATATTTTAATTTTTGTAATTTTTAATTTATGTAAATGTATATGTATAGTCTGCATTGGCAAAATCCCACTACTCACAGACAAAGTTGATACGAAAGTGTTGCCGCCCCCCCTGACCCTCCGCGCCAAACAGCCTCCGATTAAGAGTAACCAAAACAACCATAAATATTAATTTCGTGCCCAATTGCTCTCAAAAGCAGTTTATTGCAAATTAATATATTCATAACAATTCATCGTTTTTTTTTAAGCAACCGCGGCAACTATAAACAGCAACAAACGTTTATTCAACATGTAATATGAATTACAAATCATGTCCTGGCGTTTAAATCGTTAGTAGTCATATTTTGAGCAACTGCAAACAAATACAAACCTTCATTTCGTGTCTAGTGGCAATAAAATAAAATGTACCACAGTTTAAATCGTTTATAGTAATTTTTTAAGTAACTACAAACCTTCGTTTCCTCTATAGTATTAATAAATGCAATGTCCTATGGTCTAAATTTTTCAATTCAATTCAATTCAATTTCAATTTATTCAGGATAGAGTACATAATATTACATAATATAATAATATAGTACAGAGTAACAGCTGACTAATGTCGGCCGTCCACTAAAGTGCAGAATAAAGCACTTGCGCGTGGTCCCGAATACAATTTTTGTTGATTTTAAAGTTAATACATATTAGTTACACACTTAATATATATAAATAAAAAGCCAGTGTATAAATATAAAATAATTATAATTATAAAAGTAAAGTAAATCTGTTGCGTAGAAACAATTTATAGATTTGAAATTAAATTTGTATTACTATAGTTCAGATATTAATTTATGGAATTCCTGTCTGTGGGTGCTTAGTATCCAGTTTTTTATAATCCTTTTAAGTAAAATTTTGTTGTTAGAAGATTGAGTTGTTAAACTATTCTTTATTTTTAAAGGTAACATATTAAATAGTTTTGTTGCTACGTAATCTTGCGTTCTTTTTGAAATGGACTTATTTTTTTTAATAATTTGGATAGTCTGAGTTCTAGAGTTAATTTTACATTCGTCTTTAAATCGTTTAATGTTCACCAGTAGAACCGTTTTACAGTATAATTGACGTATATCTAAAATTTGGAGTGATATAAATAGTTCATCAGAAGAATCAGTATATTTTTTAAACATAATTATTTTCAATATTCTGTTTTGTAGGATTTGTAAAGGTTTGATTGTATTGGCATAAGCACATCCCCACGCCAGGATTCCATATCCTGCTATAGACGCAAACAATGCGTGATATACACTAAGTAGTTGTTTTATATTTAGATAATTACGGATACGCTTAAATATAAATAGCATCTTTCTACTTAATTTCACTACATTGTTTATGTGGTCTTTCCATTTAAGGTTCGCATCAATAGTAACACCTAGATATTTAGTTTTAAACACTCTTGCTACATCCTCATTCCTATAGGTCTGTAATTGAAAGTGATTTGGCACACTATCTTTATAACATCCGAAGAGAACAAAGTTGGTTTTATGTAAATTTAAAGATAGCCCGTTATCGTCAATCCATTTTATAACTGAATTCAATTTAGATTCCGCCGTAACTTTCAAACAATCCCTATCTCGTTCTCTGCATAGTATTGCAGTGTCGTCTGCGAAGGATATTATGTTCCCGTCAGGAAGAACATGTAGCAAGTCGTTTATAAATGTAATAAAAAGTAAAGGACCTAGTATAGTCCCTTGTGGAACTCCGCTTTTGACCCTTTCCTTTGAGCTAATTTCGTTTCCTATTTTTACTCTTTGTGTTCTGTTCATTAAATAACTTTCGAGTAGCTTATAAGGCACGCCTCTTATACCATATTTATATAATTTCCCCAGTAAGATGTTGTGATTTACTTTGTCAAAAGCTTTCGCCAAATCGAGAAAAATAGCGAGGGCTGGTAGATTTATATCTAACGCGTCAGTTATATAATTAGAGACTTGAGAGATCGCATCATCAGCACATTTCCTTTTCCTAAAGCCAAATTGCCAATTAGATAAAATGTTACACTGTTCAAAAAATGTTAGTATACGAAGCTCTAAGCCTTTTTCAAATATTTTAGCGAAGTTATTTATTAAAGATATTGGCCTATAATTATTCATACTCGTGCGACTACCGTTTTTATGAATAGGAATGATTACTGATTCTTTAAATATTTTTGGGCAGATTCCAGATACAAATATCAGATTAATCAAGTGAACCAAGGGATCCAATAGATACAATACATTGTTCTTAATAACTTTAACTTGAATGTTATCTAGACCAGTTGAAGTGTTATTTTTTAATTCTGTTATTATTCTTAGTATCTCCTCTTTATTTGTTGGTTTTAAAAACAATGTTTTATCATTATTCTTAATCAATCTAATATAAGAATCTTGTACATTTACATCGCTTCCTAAATCACTTTCCCCAATAGAGCTAAAATAATTGTTAAAATTGTTAGCTATGTCTTTAGTCTTCGTTACTGTTTCATTTCCTATTTTGATTTTATTTATTACATTTTTATTCTTATTTGAATTATTATTTATTATATCATTTACCGCCGACCACAATTGTTTTGGAGATTTATAGTTTTTTAGAATTATGTCATTATAATATGTTTTTTTTGCTTTCTTGATTTTTGATTGTACCATGTTTCTTTCAGCAGTGTATAATTTCCATAGATGTTTATTATTTGGGTGTTTTATTGCGTTTTGAAATAATTTATCACGAATTGTACACGCTTTTATTAGTTCATTATTCATCCAATTTTTTCTTTTGCGATTGATATTATTAATGTTATTTTTTATTTTTGAGTTATTTATATGTTTAACTAATATATTAAGCATGTTTTCTGCGCATTTATCTACATTTGTTTCAGTGAAAACTGATCTCCAATTTTCTAATTGAAGGAAATTATTCAATTTATTAAAATTTACTCTAAGTTTATTTTTTATCCTATTTTTTTGTTTGTCATGATTCGTATTTAAATCAATATTTGTTTCAAAGATCGTAGTGTAGTGATCAGTTATATTTGTTTTGATTACAGAAGCTGAGTTTTTCGATGATATATTACAGAATTTAGTAAAAATATGATCTATACATGTTTTCGAGTATTTAGTTTCTCTAGTAAAATCATTGATAAAAGATTCATATCCAAATTCAGTTAGCGTATTCATATATTGGTGAGATTCAGCCGTTTCTATTTTAATATCAATATTTATGTCTCCTATTATTATATTATTTGGATGCAGAGTTTTATTTAAATAGTTATGTAGATTAAAGACAAACTCATCTACGTCTGAGTTTGGTGATCTGTAGATACCTGTAATTACTAATTTAAAATTTGTTTTTAATCGAATGTGTATTTCAAGTCCATTTGTCTCTCCAATCTGAACTTCACTGGACTCTGCAGCAAATTTTTCTTTTATATATATTATGACACCGTCATTTTGATTATTTTTTATTGTTGTATGGTAAATATTATATCCCTCGATTTCATATAATCTACTTTCTGGAATCGCCCAAGTTTCCGTGCATACTACTACGTCTGGTTTCTTTGTAAATGAGAAGACAGCTAATTGTAATTCATTATAATGTTTTTCTATGCTTCTAATGTTTGTATGCATAACCGAAAAGTTAGTGTTATTTATAAAATTGTTATTGTTATAATCTAAAATGTTGTTGAAATTGTAGGTTTTTATGTTATTATGTACTAGACTATTAAAAAACTGTCTACTCATTTTTACAGATATTGAGTTTTGGATATAACAATATTTTTTAAATATTTAT
This sequence comes from Trichopria drosophilae, assembly GCA_030407085.1. Lineage (NCBI taxonomy): Eukaryota > Metazoa > Arthropoda > Insecta > Hymenoptera > Diapriidae > Trichopria > Trichopria drosophilae. The sequence continues at coordinate 145,755,829 of CM059582.1, read as the reverse complement.
ATGTATCACATTTATCTTCTTCCTCGGGAGAGTGATTAGTAGGCCGGTTTAGGTGGTATTTCTTATTGGACTCGGTGCAGTTTATACATTTTTTATTATCCTTTGAAACACAATTGTCACTATCATGTTCTTCAGAGCAATGTTTGCACGATCTAACGTTTGTACATTTCTTGACGCTGTGTCCGTATCCGTTACAATTACGACATCTTCGCAGGTTAAAATCTTCGTAAATTGAGCACCGTTGCCATCCTATGTATATTTTAGAGGTTTTCATTAATTGATGAAATAAAGCTGGTTCTACTTCTGCATATACAGTAAAGGTCTTCTTGTACGTGATCTCTTGAAGATGAAGTATTCTTATGGCATTTTCATTCATTTCAGGAAAATTTTGATTTTTAACCGCTGAAACAATTTCTTCAGGTGTATATTTTTTGCTAATTCCAACTATTTTTATTTTAGGTAATCGTAGTTGTTCAGTTATAATTTTTATCAACACATTTAAATTTCAGCAGACCATTTTGTGCTTCTTTTATTTTTGAAATTCTTATGTTTAGATTGTTAACATTTACCAACGACGTAACAGTTCGTCTTGTTGTTGACGCATTTTGTTGTTGTTTTGGTTTAATTGTGATCATAGGCGCGTTCGGCTGTGTATAAACGATTTGATTTGTATTTCCAGAAGTAGTAATTTGCGCATATGTTATTTTCGGTTCAAAGATATTTTTAGGGAATTTATCTTCAAAATGCCCAACTTTCTCATCTAATAGCTTGTTTCTTCCTTCCATTTCTTTAATTAGTTTCTTTAGTAATATATTTTCTTCTTTGATTCTTTCATTGTCCTTACTGTTTGTTTCGATTAGTAGTTTATTTTTCTCCTGAGTTTCTTGTACTAACATGTGAAGCATCTTATTTTCTCTATGCAAGTTATTTTCATATCCGGAATTTTCGCTATCCTCAATATCGTCTTGCTTATCACTATCGATTTTTGAGAGTAAAAATGATTCATTTCGACTCTCATTTAATTTTGTATCTAATGTTTTTACTTTGCTCATTAATTTCGAATTTCGTCATTAAGTAAATCGAATTCATAGTTTCTTTGTTTTAATTCGTCTTTCGTTTTACTTAAGGCGTGTTTGAGTGTTTTATTTTCATCGCTAAATATCTGTAATTTTTTTTAAATAATCCAATCACAGCTTTCAAAGTATTATTGTCATCATTTTTCACGTTAGTATTTAGACTGACTGTAGAGATTATCGTAGAGTAAATCGTTTGTAGTAATTTTTTAAGCTACTACAAACGTCCCTTTTATTTCTACTGTTAATAAAATATAATATCCTACGGTTTAAATCGTTTGTAGTAATTTTTTAAGCTACTACATACGTCCGTTCCACCTCTGGTGTTAATAAAATGCAGTGTCCTATGGTTTAAATCGTTTGTAATAATTTTTTAATCAACTACAAACCTTGCATTCATCTCTGGTATTAATAAAAGACAATATCCTATGGTTGAAATCGTTTATAGTAATTTTTTAAGCTACTACAAACGTCCATTACATCTCTAGTGTTAATAAAATGCAGTGTCCTATGGTTTAAATCGTTTGTAGTAATTTTTTAAGCTACTACAAACGTGCGTTTCACCTCTACTGGTAATAAAATGCAGTATCCTATGGTTTCAATCGTTTGTAGTAATTTCTAAAGCTACTACAAACTACTACAAACGTTTATTTCGTCTCTAGTGTTATTAAATAATAATATCCTATGGTTTAAATCGATTGTTAAAACACTTTCGTATTAACTTTGTCTGTGAGTAGTGGGATTTTGCCAATGCAGACTATAAATATACATTTACATAAATTAAAAATTACAAAAATTAAAATATAAAAAAAAAATTAAAAATAAAAAAAATTTTTTTTATCATAAAACGGTTTCCTGTCTACTACAAACGGAAATTCCTTCACTACAATCAACTACAAACGATTTTCTGTCGGAAAAAAATTTAAAACAAAAAATTTTTTAAACGGGTGCTGGGCTTTTTTGGACCCCCTGTAACTTTTTCTTTCTGCAACTACAAACGAAATTCGTTCTACTACATTCAACTACATTCATAACTCTATCGAAATAGCGTTTTACATTTTGAATTTCGAAAAGTCGGGTGCCAGGTTCACAAAGCTCATGAACATTACACAATTTGTTGATATTTTTTATGATAATTATTCTGTGTTTTACTTATCAATGATCTAATTTTAATTAATATCATCTATTTCTAATATAATTTTATTATCCTCTGCATTTTACTATCTTGTTTAATTTTCTGTTTTTCTCAAAAATTATTTTGTTACTATTTTATTTTGTATACTATACAAGGAATATAAAGCAATACATCGTATATTAAACAATTTCTTTTACTTTAAAAATGGTCAATTGCTTTGTCCATTTTAAATATGTGCAATTTATAGTTGTATAGATCATTAAAGATTGCGGATCCAAAATAACGGACAAACTCCTCAATTCGCTTGCATTGGGTGAAACGTGGTGCTGAGTACTTTTGTAGGTGCAGAGGTACTGGTCCGCTTTTTGTTTTGATATATTGTTTGTCGACTACTGTCCTGTGGTATTCAGGGATCACCCACTGAACTTACTTTGTCCCTCTTCGCAGATTTTGCTATATATCCCACTAATTATTGGAATTTATATGTTATTTTCCCTTCATAAATTATAGTTTTAAACTGCTGCATAATAATTAGCATTAATCTGGGTATAATAATTAGGATTAACTGTATAAAATATATATTACTTAGAATACATAAAAAAAGTTTTTAACTCTAAATAATTGTTATTAATAAATTAGAATAGTCACAGGCATAGTAATCAGTTATTGCACCGTAATTTACTGCTGTATTTCCTGATATTGATTCATATACTGATGAATTTACGATGGACTTTAATTCATGACTTGCTTTCAGTCTCTGGGATAAAATTGAACAATTGCTTATTATTCGTGAAGGCTTGAAGCTCCAAGAAGCTAAATTTCGCGATCAATGCAAAACAGAATTAATAAATTTACTGAACATGGTAAAAGAAGTTAAAGTTGCCGAGCCATACAAAACACTTATAACTACTGTTGATGTAGTGGAATACCAACAGGTTGTTCGACGTTTGAAGTTACAATTGGCTAAGAAAAACCAAGCCTTGGCGATAGTTACCCGGCAGATAGATGATGTACCAGACAGATCAGAACTTACGCAGTACCAACGCCGTTTTATGGAGCTTTATAGTCAAGGTATTATGTTATTTTATTCGTTTAATATAATAAACTATCAATAATAATAAAATATCAATGATAATGTTAGAAAATTCTAATATAAATAATTGTATTGAAACTTTGTGATCGATTCATGTCATGGAACCTTATCTCCACGATGAAGCACTTTTTGAATATTGTTATTGATCATTTTTAATATTTTATGGAATATAACGGAAATGTATACCACAATATTAAATCAGCATAGTGTAAATGATAATCTTATATTACGGAAAAGAATGTCACTGAAATTTGTAAATTCACTTTCATTAGATCTTAATCTATCTTCTGACTTTTTAAGGCGAACGTGAGCTACTGCGCTGTAAGTGTGGATGATGCGAATCAGTAGGACGGACAAGATAATAGTTAACCTGCGGTACAAAAAGGTTTATAAAGTTACAGTAGCAAAACATCGTACATTTTTCAGAAGCGGAGAGGAACGAGGATTTCACCTGTTGGGATGGAGTCCCTCGATGCGCAAACCTCAGCAGGTGAAGGGAATTTGATAGTAGGGAGAGGTGGAAAGAATTATGGACGATGTAGAATTGGATGCTGGGGCAAGTCTGAATACCTGGAGCAGGTATTTTAATTAATAATATGAAAAGCGACTGAATGTATTATGTGAACCCCATAATCGGCAAATCTGAATACTTTGTGAAAATATTTTGGCTGATAACAGGAACAACTACGGAGCATAATACCCAATCCCCGAAACCGAGGATACTGGGAACACCTAGTGCACGTAATTTTGCTAATAACATGAAAACCCATGGAACGCGCTACCCATACCTCGTAATATGCGACCCTGAACTCCAGGTGAAACTGTTTTTGGAAATAAGATAAAGATCCGAGGGGCGCAATATCCACAACCCACATATTTTAGCTACCAACTTGAAAAACTATCCAATTCGGATTATCCAAACTACGTAATCGGTGACCCTGAATACCTGGTGCACGTATTTTAGCTAAAAATGTGAAACCTCACTGAATATGCAAACCACGTAATTGGCGAACCTGAACAGCTCATGCACGTAATTTAATTAACACATTAACGCCGAGAAGGACACTTTTTAAGCCACCACTTCCACGTCGCTATTTCCAATTCATTTGACGGAGAAAAAAATCGCGACATAGTGAATTTTGTCGAAAAAAGGGTGCTCTTTCCGATGGTGTCCGTGAAATTTTGAAAAAATTTAAATGTCCATGTGAAAATGGAGGTTTTTCGTAAAAAAAACACAATTTTTTCAATAAACTTTTTTTGTCAACTTTGATTTTCGTCGAGTTTCCGGCTTGGAATCACTCTAAAATCTTTGTAGATCGTCTACTTTTTGTCTGAACTTAAAGTATCGATGATTTATATAATTAATTTAGATCCACAAAATTAAAAATGGCGGCCAAAACGCCAAATTTTTTACTTAAACATTCAAGAATTTTTTTCTCGAAAACTATGAACTTTTGGAAAAAAATTGTAAGAACGAAAAATGTTTAATATCGATTAAAGAATGCAATAGAATTTTTTCAGAATTTTTTGAGACATTTATTTTTTTTTAGTTATTGGGTTTTTGAAGAAAAAAATAAATGTCTCAAAAAATTCTGAAAAAATTCTATTGCATTCTTTAATCGATATTAAACATTTTTCGTTCTTACAATTTTTTTCCAAAAGTTCATAGTTTTCGAGAAAAAAATTCTTGAATGTTTAAGTAAAAAATTTGGCGTTTTGGCCGCCATTTTTAATTTTGTGGATCTAAATTAACTAGTAGTAGAGTACTCGCCGCCCAAGAACTTGAAGCAGCTTCGCAGGTTCCTGGGGATGGCCTCATGGTACCGAAAATTCCTGGAGGATTTCGCGACGATCGTAGAGCCCCTGACGGGCCTGGCGAAGAAGAGCGTGAAGTACGAGTGGACATTCGCTTGCCAAAAAGCTTTCGAGGAAATAAAGGCGATGATGACTACCGCACCCGTATTGCAACGCCCAGATTGGAACGCGTCGTTCACAGTCCAGACCGACACAGGGCTAGAAGCGGTCCTGACGCAAGATATCGGCAATACGGAGAGGATGCTGATGTTCGCGAGTCGGACGATGACTCCCGCGGAAAGAAACTACTCCGTCACGGAACGGGAGTGTCTCGCAGTGTTATGGGCCATCCAGAAGTTTCGCCCATACATCGAGGGTTATCGCTTCACTGTAGTGACGGACCACGACAGCCTACGTTGGCTCTGTAATCTTCGGAACCCATCCGGACGGTTAGCCCGGTGGGCCCTACAGTTACAAGGGTACGGTTACACGGTCCAACATCGACAAGGTGCCCTTAATCATGTGCCTGATGCGTTATCACGCATGTATGAAGATGATGTAACCCAACCGTGCTCCGTAGAAGTGCCGGAGGCGGAAGGTGAGGTAGACGACTGGATCCTACTATTGAAGACCTCGTCGGAGATGATGACGCCTGGAAGATGGTGTTGCCGGAGAGTAAACGGAAGGCAGCCCTGGAAGAGTGTCACAATGCGGCGACAGCAGGTCACCTGGGGTGCAAGAAAACGTACGAGCGCGTGCGGATGCGATATTGGTGGCCCGGTATTTACAAGGACGTGGCCCAGTTTGTAAAACGCTGTCACGTGTGCCAGGTCTGTTAGGTACAGCAAGTGGCTCCTGCCGGACTGATGGGTCCGTTTCCACGAAGAAAGGAAGGTTTCGAATTTCTACGAGTTCTGAAAGACCTATTTACCCGGTGGATCGAATGTGTTCCAATTCGAAAGGGAAACGCCCCCACAGTAGTGAAAAATCTGGGAATGGTCTTTCTATGCCACGGGACACCTGAGTTCTTACTCACTGATCAAGGCCTAGAGTTCAATAACCAGATATTAGATGGGTCCCTATCTGAAAAGGAGGTGGGGAGGGAATTAACGCCGACCTACCACCCGCAAGCGAACCCCGTGGAAAGGGTCAACCGTACACTAAAAGGCATGATCCGGGCATTTGTGGAGGCGGATCACCGGACGCGGGATGAACACATCGACGAATTTGCTTTCGCCCATAACACGACCGTTCACGATTCCACCAGATTCAGTCCCGTCATGTTGACGTACGCACGACAACTGGACGGCGCCGGAAAGAAGAAAGAGCAGCGCAAAAGGAACAGACCCGGATGGTGCGGAAGAAATGAGAGCAACGAATGGACAAGTTGCGTAAACTCCATCGAGAGGCCCACGACAATGCCCAGGCGGCACAACAGCGACAGGTCAAGTATTACAACGCCAAACGACGCGACATAACCTTCAAGTTAGGAGATACCGTTCTAAAGCGTAACCGAGTATTGTTTTCGGCAGCGCAGGGTATCTCGGCCAAACTAACCCCGAAATATAATGGGCCCTACCGAATAACGGCCCAACTAGGCTCGAACACTTACGAGCTAATAGACCAGTCCGGGAAGAAGGACGGTCCGATCCATGTCGTGGACCTCAAACCCTATAATAAACCTGAACCAGAAGAGACGTCAGCATCGGAAGATATCGTCACGGAAGAAACGACTACGGAAGATACTCCCGTGGAAGAGGGGGCACCGAGGGATCAGCAAAAGAAGATGGAGGGCCATATGAACCCCCCAGTGAATGCACCGAAACGTAGTCGCGGGCGACCCCGGAAAACTGCCCTGAGCGCACAACCCCAGAAAGACCTGGGAATCACGCCAATACCCGCGGAACCGGAGCAACCGTCCCCCCGACGCACTTGAGCGTCCTCGAGACGGGTCGCATTAACCCGACCATTCTCGTAACTTTAAATCCCTAGGCGGGGCCGAAGGCCCAACCGCCTGACTCCCAAATTATCGTATTCTTCTCTTTTTGATTACAGAGCGCAATCGAGATGGACCAGCCACCATCCCGAGTCACCAGTCCAGGGGTAACGGTCCTGGGAGAAGAGGAGCCGGCGGAGCGAGGCCTCGAATTGTGGGAGGGGCCCAGACCGGAAGCGGGGGAGCCGTCGCAATTGCGGGAACGCCTCGACCTAGAGGAGTTCCTCGACCACGCCAGGGCCCTGAAGCGGAAGGCCGTACGGGTGAAAGCAGACGCCTTCGCCAAGCTGGGCCGATATCGGGCCAAATATGGGTCCCGAGAGCCGTCCATCGCCTACTGGGCCAACATGGTCGATAGGCACCTTCGCAACCAGGCCGACAGCGATAACTTCTTGGCCCGGAAGGCCGAAATCGAGCGTACCGCCGAGGCGGTACTGAAACGAGCCAAAGAGGAGCACGAGCGGACGATGGTAGCGGCGCAACAGGCCCTAAAGGAATTGGAGCTGGCAAAAGAAAAGGCCAAGGCGGCGGAACAAGCCACGGGGCTGTCAACGCGACGAAGGTGGCCGCGAAGAAAGTAGCCCTTCTACGCCAGTCGGTGGACCCGGTCGTCCGCGTCTACTGCCGGGTATGCGGCATGCCCGGAGTCTGGTAGGAGGAGGAATGCCCAACGCCGACGTGCACCAGGGATAGGATATCTGTACCTCTTGACGGGCAACCGGCCCGGTAGATAAACGGAATCAGATCGATATGCGTGTGTATTCTTTGACTTGGTCCCAAAAGGGGGGAGGGGGAGAGGGGAGAGCGAGAGATCCTTACCTCATTCCATCCGAACCGTACCCGCAATATGGACCCCCCTGATACCTGTGTTTCCTAACCCTGTACCGAACAGGTGGAGTGGAGAAAAAAAGAGAGAGAGCAAGTAGGAGCACGCCGCGCCGGTCGCATGGTCGCTCCCAGGGAGAATCGCGAGAGAAGCCGTCGCGCGCGTAACGGGAGCTAAATCGACGTGACCCGTAACATTCGAGAAGCCGAAAGAACGCGCTTGACGAAAGTCCCAGGGAAAACGCGAGTTGAAGGCAGTGCCCGGCAATTTAGCACCAGCATCAGGAAACCGAGGTTCAGGTCGGACGAATTGTCCCAGTTGTGGGGATTAAATCGAGGCCCGGGACGAGAAACAGCATTGGAAGCGGCCCGAACGAGGAGAACCTGCGAGCGGCCATTTTTTATATGTAAGTACCGCTCGAGTGGTGTTCGGACCGGGCTGCCAACCTCTCTTTCTCTCTCTCTCCGTCGACCTATACCTCGTGAGCGCAAGTTCGACGGAGACCGCGAATCTCCGGTAGCGAACCCGGGTGCTGGTGGTGGCACCTGCCGAGGCGTCACGCGTCATGACCGCGAGTCAAGTAGCTGTGAACCGCTTGTTATTTTCTCTTTGTTTTTTATTCGTTACTTTTCGTTCCGTTAAAATAAACGTGATTGTGTCGGATGTGAATAACTTCGCGTTTAATTTCTTTCGGGGACAACCTTTCGCGGGGTTACTGTAACGGCCCGTCTCTTTCTCGCCACCGCGCGGGAGCTAGCCGGTGGACGGAGACTTCGCCGAGGGTTGCGTCTGTCCCAGAACGTCGAGAGTTTTCGGGCCGGATAAAAGTCGGGATTCCGTCCCGGAGCTTTTGGGTGCGCCCGAAGACGCTCGAGAGCGCGAAAGTGTCGGCGAAAATAATCAACTCCGTTACACCATATTACTATCTGCAAAAAACTGGAGATCACTGCATCCGGGGTGTTGAACCGCAATCTCCGCGCTTACATTTTTATTTATAGGTAATTGTTGTTGCACTGTGTCACACACCGAGACTACTCGTGGTCCTGCGTTATTCCGCGAACATGCGGTTCGAAGACGTGCCGGCCGAGTATATAATTCGCGTATAGTGGAAAATAAAGTGCACTTTCTGATTATCGGTGACGCAGTTATTCATTGCTTTCCTCGTCGCATCCAAAGTACATCTTGTCCTTGCAGTCCTGACTACGCACCCGCCGCAGAGGACCAAGGCATGATATTGCTGATGTACGGTCAGATGCAAACAGTAGGTGTTATGTGAGAATTGTTGTTTTTTTTTTTACTATTTTGTAATATTTTATGTTCTTTTTTTACTTTTTCTTGTCTTTTTTGTTCATTTATTGTTGTATTTTCATGCGACCATTAGTGAAAATTCGTTAACAAGGATCTTCGTCGACTTTTGAAAAAAAATGGTTACAGAACTCACGACGGGACACTTAATCTCGGTCGTACAATTTTTGTACAGAAGTGTAGTGATACGGATGACGTTCATCACGACGTAAAGTTCGATGAATGAGAGCATGTTATATTTGTACACGGAAAGGTGTTCGTACCGCTGTCGAACTGTTGAGAGTCTAACAGCGCTGCGATAACTTTAGCACGGCTCCAACTATCGGATAGCCGCGAACCAATTTCGGATGGCGCTCGAATAATTTTAGTCTGGTAGTGGTACAAAAATTCGAAGCGTTCAGCGCTTAACGTTCGGAACGTTCTCGGTCAATTTCGTACCTCTGCGCAACTAGACTCTTTCCGTGTAGACGAAGAATTCTGACTTCATGACGCCCGTTATCAACATTAACATGCAGTAATTTACCAAAATCGTGCATTCGGTGGACTAACCATGTTATTATACATTTCCGTCAGTAAACCGGTTTCTTTGTCTGTAAATTCGCGCCACCACTACTGCTCGCTCTTCTGCCACCCCGTAACAAACTGCCAATTCCGCATATTCTTCTGATGTGTAAAGTCGTAACGAGAAGTCTTCAAAACAAAGGCAATGGGTAGATGATCGAAATCGACCGATTTCAAAGATCGTAATTAAACAATATTTTGAAAATTAAGACCTTCATTGAACATTCTATAAAAAAAGAACGATATTTTTGTGAAATTACTAATTCACAAATTCTATTCAATCCATCGACTGAAACTATTGTTCGGGTCGAAGTAATCCGCCCATAAAACACTTTATGTCAAATAAATTGCCAAGTTCTTATTAGCAAAAATATAATATTAAAAGATAATATTAAAATTTATTTTAAAATATATATTCTTTAGTATGAATTGGCCTAAGGTATACAAAATAAGTGGAATCCAATAATACGGCCAAGTTCTTTCTTCGAAATTTAATTAAATTCAATAATAAATTCATTCATAAAGTTTGCAAAACATAATTTTTTAAATTATGCTCAAAAATTCTCCTAATTAAAAATGTGGTTTAACCCACTTAAAGCTTATTTTCGAAAATATTTGCAATAAAAAAAAACACGTTTGCTTAATGTTTTTTCGATGCACCATTTTCAGTATGCCCGATGAACTAATTCTATTATTAGGTTCGTAATTAGTAGACAAAAATATGTTCAAATGGTCTATTATGCAAGTATTTTGCAATATTGCAAATTTCCTTTCCGAAAGATTATAAAAAAAAATTTTAGAAAATTTCATTTTATTACAAATATGGCTCAGCCCGCGTGAAACTTATTTCTTCTTCATATTGATAAAAACGAGGAAGAGCACTAAATCCTATATTCTGACCCCTTCAAAATGTGATTTAAATGATTAAATTCTATTTCCTGATCGAAATATTTTTTTATGTGAAATGGGATTTTTTCAAACAAACTAGATATTGGATTACTTGGAATTTATTTCAGAAAAAGTGATAGCAATGTTCTAAAAAATAAATTTAAATTGTCAAGTATTTCAGTTAAAACTTTTTTCGCTGAGGTTATTAGGATTGTTGATTGCGAATCTGTGACGAAATTTCAAACATTCAAAATAGCGGAAGAAAAATAATAAAAATTATGGTACTCGCTACATGAAATTTTTCGAAATTGCAAATAAGCATTTCTTTCTTCCACCTTTTCTTAAACCAATTCCATCTAAATTAATTGCGAATTAAATACTAATTTAATTATGCAATTAAGGTGGAACAAAATGCCCATTCTTTATCCCTTATCCTACTAAATAATAATGATAAATAATGAAAAATGATTAAAGTCATATTCGTAATAGCATTCGACGTTATTTATGTGCTTAAATAAATTTCATCTAATCTAATTGTTAATTTAAATTCGGGGGTTGGGGCTTAAAACCTGCGAAAAAATCGTTTCCGAATGCAAACCTCCGCCTGCAAACACGAGCAAAGATGGAAAAAGTCGTCAACACCTTTCGGACCACTAGGGTCCCTCTTAAGGAGGAATTATATCGAATTTAATGACATTCGATAGCGACCAAGATTACTTTCGGTCAGCATTTATATACTTATTATAATGGTGGTGGGGTGTATGATTTCGATTTCATAGTTAGTAAAAGGTCTTCATTAACTGATTTACATTTCGACAATCTTCATTTTTATTTAAAGCATTTTTTGTAATACGCAACATTTCAGAGACTAGTCTACTGGCAAAATTACTTCCTGAGTCAAAAATCGTGAAATTTTGTTAATTAAAATCATGGCTTGGGTAAATCTGTGCTTAGTTATGATGGTTTTTTGTTGGGATGGTTTACGAACATTTGGTTGGTATTCATTGACGCGGGTTCTCAAACTTCTTTTTGTTTCATCAACGTAAGTGGTATCACACTTGTTGCATGTTATACGACACACCGAATTTATATTTTTCTAGGGTTGTAATTTATCTTCACTTTTGGTTCCAGTTGATGATAAATTATGTACCGAATCAGAATTGGTAGTGATCTTTTATTGCCTTAATTTGTATTTTTAGATTTGGAAAAGGCAGTTGATATATGGAACTGAAGTGGTTATAATTCAGTATTTGAATATTGGCGCCAATCTAAAGCGGCACCACATGCACCTTATATGTGTTCGCGAAATGCTTCGCAGTTTTTCGCCCGCGTTTTTCCCTCACCACTGGTTAGTCAAATATATGTCTCACGCGCGAGCGGTCATCTTTATATATGTTACGTACCAAGCCCGAAATTGTACAGAACGCGATGTGTACAGCGAATTTTGTACAGATCGCGTTTTGTACAAGGCATTTTGTACAAAGCTGATATTCCCGGGCTTTGTACAGACATTTCTGTACTGAGCGGGCTCGGTACAACGCGTTTTGTACAATGTCGCAGAATCAGACGTAGTCGAATTAATAATAATTTCTGTAACTTTTTAATTAGGTTTATTACATATTAGTTTCACATAATAATTATAATTTTTTATTTATTTGTACAACTTAATGAATTGTGACACCTCGAATTACATAAAACATTTTTCTTTCTACATGCACATTTTTTAGTGGTACATTTTGTAACACAGGAACATTTTCATGCAGCACATTTGTTGCGGTTTCAGCATTAGACTCCGAAATTTCTTCACCAATGTATTCATTGTCGAAAAGATCAGTTGTCATATTTTCTAAATCCTCTTCAGAATTTAATGTCTGAATAATTGAATTTGGCAAATTACTGCTTGCCAAACCTATATTTGCTTTTCTTCCAAACAAAGCTTCAAATGGTGTTTGTTTAATTCCGGAATGTAAGCTATTATTTTTTTCAAACTGACAAAAGCGTAAACCTTCGCTCCACTTACATGTATTATTATCGATCATCCAAGCCCTAATCATGTCTTCAATATCTCGATTACATCTTTCTATGCTACCCTGGCTTTGTGAATGGCGAGGTTTACCATGTACCAACTTTAAATCAGGCCACATTATTTTCAATTCATCAATTACAGAATTCACAAATTCTCGCCCATTGTCTGATTGCAGTATGGATGGAGCGCCAAACGTACAAAATACATCGATTAAGTTGTAGCTAACCTCTACAGCTGTTTTTGTTTTGAGAGGCTTAAGCACAGTATATTTTGTCAGATGATCTTGGAAATTGAAAATAAATTTGTATTCTTCGTCTTTGCTGGACTGCATATCGATTAAATCGACTTGGCCGCGTTCACACGCTTCTTTTGTTAAAATTGGTTTCACCACAACACCTTTTTTTGGATGTGCTCTTTTTTTAATGCACGTTTCACACTCATTTAAAAAAAATGTCCTTTAATGCATTATGCATTTTATGTACACCACCATGACCAGTAGAAGTATGTGCAGATTTCAATAATTCGAAAATTTCATCATTATGTATGAAATATTTAACACTTCCATTGACATTATTAAGTAACGGAACTATCAATTTTTTTTTGTTTTCAATTGTTAACAGGTCATACCTTTTTAAACGCCGATAATCATTTGGACTTTTCTTAATTTTATTTTTTGATTCCAGCGCTTTTTCAATTATTTCGAAGTAATGTTTTTCGTCGCGTATAGAAACCGAATTTTCTGCAATAGCTAGCAAACTTAATTTATTTTCAAAATCATTTTTCATGTCAATCGAAACCATGGCTTTAAGTCGATAATGTGTATCTTCGAGTAATGGTTCTATAGTACTAAATTTTCAAATCATAAACAAAGTTTATCGTCATTCTGTAAATACAATCGTCGATCAACATACATACATACATATACAATTTAAATGTACACAGCGACTGATGTAGACAACATTATACAAAACACGTTGTACCGAGCCCGCTCAGTACAGAAATGTCTGTACAAAGCCCGGAAATAACAGCTTTGTACAAAATGCCTTGTACCAATCGCGATCTGTACAAAATTTGCTGTACACATCGCGTTCTGTACAATTTCGGGCTTGGTACGTAACATATATACAATTATTATCACGTTTTTGCGATTATAGTTTTAGAACCACTAATGTATATTATGCAGATAAATACATATAGTTAAGCATAATTTCGGTGTTCAATTATTTGTTCAACAAGGTTATGGGCCCAGGAACGTACAGATGCCCGGAAAATTAGTGGATATTGCAAAGTGAGATTAAGTGCCACGTGTAGTGTCGACGCTTGCAATTGTTCGACGATTCGAATTTTTTTTGAAGTTAACTGCTTCGCATATAGAATCATGAGTGTTTCCAAAGCAGGAAAAATAGATAGATTCAATGGGGATAATTATAGAACTTGGAAATTTGCTGCGAAGATGCATTTAATACAAAAGGATTTGTGGCCGTACGTAAATGGAGAAAAGGAACTCGATGAAGACGCGTCTGCAGCACAGAAGCTTCAATTTCAGAGTCACGTGGATAAAGCACTTGCTACAATAGCTCTTGCTTTAGAACCAGATCAGCAAATACATATTGTGGATTGTAAAACCGTATCAGAAGCGTGGGATATTCTTCAACAAGTATACGAACCAAAATCTAGACAGAGGATTTTGCAGTTAAAAAAGGGAAGATGAGACTATGACGTCATACGTATCACGAATGAAGATAGTAGCAGATTATCTACAGGATGCTGGATCGGAAATGAAGGACGAAGACTTGGCATACGCAATGCTTTCTGGACTACCGGATTCGTACGATTCACTTACGATGTCACTGGCTAACTTAGAAGGAGAAAACTTCACGTCGTCTGAGATTAAGAGGTCGTTGTTGATGGAATTTGAAAGACAATCATCGAAAAGGTTAGATGAAGATTTAAAGCGTGAAGTATCGGCTTACCAAGTAAGTAATAACTCACAAAGTAAATTTAAAAAGGCAAGTAGAAATTGTTTTTATTGTGGTAAGTCCGGTCATTTTGCGAGAGAATGTCGCAAGAAAGAATTTGATACAAAAAATAAAAATCAAACTCATTCACGTAAAAAAGAATCTTTGATCGTTTCTATTCAGGCAAATAATTTAATTGTTGATGATGCTTGATTAATTGACAGTGCTGCCACACATCATGTTTCCAAAAACAAAAACTGGTTTCGTAATTTTAGAACAATCAAACCTGAGCCTGTGGTGTCAGCAGAAACAATAACAAACAAAACTGGCATGCATCTTATGGCAGAAGACATCGGTAATATTGTGTTGCTTTCGGAAGTAAATGGTGACAATTTTGAAATAACGATAAATGAAGTGTATTATGTTCCAAAATTAAGAAGAAATTTATTATCTGTAGCACAAATCGAAAAGGGAGGAAAAAGCGTTATTTTCAAGCACGGATGTGGAGAAATAACAAATGAAAGAACGAATACGATTATAGCTGTAGCTCCTCGATCTGAAAATTTGTATGTTTTACAGGCGCAAGTTGAAAATTTGGGACCGAATATAGTTGAACTAAATTCCACAACAATTGATGGCCATGGGCTGTGGCATTATAGGTTTTGCCATGTGAACGATAGAAGCATCTCGGAGCTAGCCAAAAGGGCTTATGTTCGAGGATTATCTACTGAAGCAACACGAAAGGACAACTGTTACGGATGCTGCGTTGGTAAATCGACCAAGCTGCCATGCAAGTCACTCGAGAACAAGTCGTCGAAGGGAGTCTTGGAACTTCTTCACTCTGATTTGTGCGGACCGCTTCCAGTACAGTCTGAAGGTGGTTCGAGATATTTTATGACAATCATCGATGACTATTGGAGAAAGGTATATGTAGCGTTTTTAAAATCTAAGGATAAAGCTGCAAATGAGATAAAAGCATTCATAACAAGAGTTGAAAGAGAGCTCGGTAAAAGGGTTAAACGTTTTCGATCTGATAATGGCCTTGAATATGTTAATCAAAATTTATATTCGTTTTTCAAGGAACAAGAAATAAAACCGGAAAGGACGTGTAGCCACAGCCGCATACATTCGGAATCGAATGATTCACAGTAACGTACAAAATGGCGTTCCAGAAGGTATCTGGATAGGAAAAGAGCCCAATGTGAGCCATTTAAAGGTGTTTGGATGCCTTGCGTATGCCCACAGTCCGTCACGAGGTAGCAAAAATTTGCATCCAAGGGCAAAAGCCTGTCATTCGCTGGATACTCCACCAGAACAAAAGGATACGTAGTATGGGATCCATTAACGAGGGAAGTTGTACAAACTGTAACGTGACTATGCAGTAATAAACAACACATACATATTACAAAAAATGAATGTACTAATGAAGTATGCTGACTTCCAAACTTAGAACCTTCAATGCATACTCTTACAATTGACTGTTACGCAGAACGCGTGGCCCCCCCTCTCTCTCTCTCTGTCTGCCTCTCTCTCTCTCTCTCTCTCTCTCTCTCTCTCTCTCTCTGCTCTCTCTCTGTGGCCGGTGAGTACGTTGGTCACGTTTTCTAGATCTCAGTACACTTTATTAGAATTATCACTTAAATTTCCTTCGTGGGAGTTCTATTTTTGCACAGTGGTTCTCTGTTTGACTCGGACGACGACTATTGTTCGAGCTTTTTGATTCCGAGTCATTTAACAGAGAAAAGAGTAAGACTTCAAATCGCAAATTCGGAGTTTCCAGTTGCCATCATTTACAACAGTTCACGCAACAACATCACGTGTCCAGTGACGTCACGCTACGTTACGCCCAATCATCTGCTGGAGAATTTCCTCTGACACCTGTCATTTTGGAAAAAAGAAGAACTCTGCAGGTGTTTCATACTTTCATCTGTGCGAGTCTACAATTAAAACTCTTGGTAACTACGAAGCATATTTATTGGCATTGAAACGAAATTCGAGTTTCGTTCATTTCATGCGGTTTGTGCTATGTATTGCGCTATTATCGGAGTTGTCTTTTCGGTAATCAGTGTATTTTGCATTAGTGTTAAATCTCACACTTGCATATACCACCGCTCATAGGCTGCGCACCGCAGAGACGCGTACGGTTCACGTGCCCCACCGAACGCAATTTTTCATATATCATCGATATAAACCTGATACTAGTGTACGAGACACGTCTACAGTGAACGACTTACATAGATTAAGTACCACTACTCGCTACCTGCGCAACATCGAGACGCGTACGGTTCACGAGGCTTTACATGCAATTCTCTACGTGCTGAGAGTTAATAATAATATGGTAACACATATGTTGCTTATCCATTTCATTTAATTTTTAAAAAATTAAAACACCTTATGTATGATAACTATACAGTAGATTTCTACCTATGGTGTATTGTTATACAGATATAATACATTTTCACGATAAAATTCCGTTTAAAAACACATCTGCATTAAAAGAATGTCAGTATATATTTGTCAGGGTCCTTGTTTACGCCCAAACAAGGAAGTAAAACGTCCTGTTTTTTGTGAAAGCTGCGATAAGCCGTATCACCCAAAATGCGTTCACTTTTTTAATGTCAAATCATACGGTAAATCAATGCGCATTTGTGAACACTGCCGTCCGAAATTTGACTCTGCAACCGAAATACCAGCGTCAACCATGGATACGTTCGAAACCAATGATGTTGAAACTGCTTCTTCACTAAACTTACGGTGCGATGCCTTACCACCATCGACGAATTTACTTGATTTAGGCTCTCAAGGTGAACCACAGAATAATGCATCCTCTTTAATCCGTACAACATCAGATACTGATCCTACGCTGGCGATGATTTTAGAAAAGTTAAATAAGCTAGATCAACTCGATAATTTAAATAGTCGTCTAGACAAAATCGACGTTAAACTCGACCAAATTCCTGATCTGATTGCACGGATGGATTCTCAAGACACTCGAATTCGTTCTCTGGAAGAGAGATGTATTTCATTTGAGCAACGTATGGAACAGCGTTTTGACGATATAGCCTCAAAACCTGCAGTACTTTCTGAGGAGACCACAGCAGAACTATCTGCACTGCGTAGTGAAAATGCATCAATGAGAACGCAATTAAATGATTTGCAAATAAATAGACAGGAAACATCTGTGTCACCAGAAGTCATAATAACCAACATTCCGTCTTCTACTGAACTATCCGACAGAGAAGTAATTGGAAAAATACTTCATGCGATGGATTTAGATGAACTAAAACCAAGTATTCTGCAGATTCGTGAAGTACAGCGTAATACTCGACCTCGCACTATGCCTGCTTCAACATCAGCCATCGCTTCTTCAAATCCCGAAATTTCAACAAGATTACTTATAGCAGCCTTTGATGGACCCACGGCGAGAAACATCGTTCTTCGAAGGCGTCGTGAAATGAAAGATTTTCGTGTGTCAAACGTCTTTGATTCCTCTTCGCAACTCGTAATTTCCATACGCGAAATGCTCGCTCCAGCAATCTATACACTTTATAAAAAAGCGCGCAAATTAACTAGCGAGAACGGTTTGCCCAATCCTATCATTGATAATGGTGCAGTATATGTGCGAATTTCTAAAGCCACTGATAAGATTCATATTACTTCTGAAGAAAAACTTTTACAAATTCAGCAGCGGCTTAGTTCCGTACCGCTCTCCTCCTGACTCTGTCCCCAAACTCGGATATCCAATCTGCGCAGTCCGCATGTATCTTCATCCACTTTTAATGAAATAAAAATAGGCCATGTAAATGCCAATCGACTTCCGACTCATTTTGACTTAATTTCTACTCACATCCTAAGCCACAATTTTCACATTTTTGCTATTACCGAAACTTTTTTAATGCCACAAATTCCAGATTCTACAATTTCCATAGATAACTACGAAATCTTTAGAAATGATAGATTGGGTAAGCCTGGTGGTGGTGTTGCGTTATATGTGCATTCCGGTTACAAATCCCGTATTTTAGTGTCTTCTCCAGGAATTTTTTGTAATAAACCAGAATATCTAATTTGCGAAGTTTCTTTTTCCACCGAAACACTACTTGTAGCAGTTGTTTATCGTCGACCTAAAGCAGCCTTTCCATCTGACTTTTTCCGCTCGCTAGGAACATATTTACCAATTTATAATCACATTATAGTTACGGGCGATTTTAATTGCAACATGTGCTCAGTATCCACCGAATCTGAATATATTAATACGCAGCTGTTTCTTCATTCTTTATATCTGATACCATCCGAACCGACGCATCATACAGAAACTTCTGATACCTGGATTGATTTGTTCATCTCTAAATTCAAAACCAACGTAACATTGTACACGAAATCTAATTCGCCGTTCATTGCGGGGCACGATTTAATTGAGATAAACTTCAAATTTTTGAAACCTGAGATCTATCATAAAACTGTAGTTACTCGCGATATGCGTAATTTTAACCGTTCATTATTTAATACTCATCTTACTTCAAATATCAATTCTTGTTCGTTTTCTGAAAATGTAAACTCGGCAGCGCTACAACTCACATCCGCAGTTACTACAGCTTTAGATTACACAGCACCGTACAGACATGTAACCTTATCGAATAAAAAAAAACCATGGGTAAGTGCCGAATACCGGTCAGATATCAAAAAGCGCGATAAATTATACAAACTTTATAAGCAAACTAACTCGCAAGTTTACTTAAAAGAATTTCGCGTTCTTCGAGCTAATCTCACTTACCGATTATCTATAGCCAAAAACGAGTATTTCGTGCGCAGATTAAATAGTGCAACTAGCCCGAATCAGACTTGGAGCCAACTGAAGAGTCTTGGAATTGTCTCTTCTGCTAAAAAATCGACACCTCTCAAATACTTCTCTGCACATGAGTTGAATGGCTATTATGCTTCCATATCAAACGCTCACTTGTCATGCACGCTTATTGCCTTGGATTCTATGCTACTTTTTTCTTCAAGAGATATAAGCTCTAATCAACCTTTTCGATTCAATGCTGTTACAACCAATGATGTTAACAGGGTAATGGGACAAGCAAATACTCGGGCTATGGGCATAGACAAACTTAGCACATCACACTATTTATTAGGCGGAGAAACTGTCACCCAAGCTCTTTGTAAGATATTTAATCTTTCTCTAAATTCCAGCACTTTTCCATCTAGCTGGAAACAATCAATCATAGTACCTCTCTCGAAGGTTAAAGTTCCGTCATGTCCAGCTGATACCAGACCGATTGCAAATCTTTGCGAGTCGTCTAAATACCTGGAAAGATTAGTTTATGATCAGCTTATCACTTATCTGAATTCCAACAAGCTATTAGATACCCATCAGTCAGGATACCGTCAACACCATAGCACTCAGACCGCCCTCTTGAATGTACTCGATGACATTCGAGAGGGTATTGATAAGCGCATGGTTACAATTCTTGTTCTTTTTGATTTTAGCAAGGCTTTTGACACTGTCCCTCATAACTTGCTGATACAGAAATTGAGAGATATAGGCTGTTCTAGCGATGTATTGAAGTGGTTTCATAGTTACTTAATTGATAGAACTCAAGCTGTATTAAGAGAAGATGGTTCCCTCTCTGACTGACTATCAGTCAGCAGTGGAGTGCCACAAGGATCCGTCTTAGGGCCTTTACTTTTTTCGATATTTATCAACGATCTACAGCGAATGCTTAACTATTCAAAATATATGCTATTTGCAGATGACACGCAAATATATGTTCAATGTCCTGTATCTGAACTTTCATCTGGTCTATTCAATATAGCAAGTGACTGCCAGGCCATTGCTGACTGGGCAAAAGTTAATGGTTTAACACTGAACGCGTCAAAAACAAAGGCCATGATACTTGGTAGTCTTGCCTATATCAGCGCTATCGATACCTCTCTGCTTGGTAATAGTGTCTTAATTGATGGACAGCCAATTCAATTTGTCAAATCACTAAAAAATCTTGGTGTTTGGTTGACACCATCGATGGATTGGAGACTTCATATTACAAAAACGATTAATAAAATCAACTCTACCCTTTATAGTATTAAATTTCATAAAAAGAGTTTATCATGCAAGCTTCGAACTCAACTTGTTCAAATGCTCATACTCCCATATATTGATTATGGATGCTTAATTTATAATGATCTAACAGATGAGTTAAATGTTATATTGCAACGAGCTATAAATAACAGCATTCGGTTTATATTCGATTTGCGCAGATCAGAACACATATCACCATACCGGCTAAAGTTAAACTGGCTAACTGTTAGAAGCAGACGTAATTATTTCTTAGGAATATTTATCTATAAGGTGGTTCATGGATTTACTCCACAATACATTTTAGACCGATTTACATATATATCTGACATGCCCGAATTACGTCGATCGGCTCGTTGCACATCTCGAGAGACATTCGTTGTTCCACTATGTCGGACGATGGCACTTAAAAACTCGTTTTCGGTTTCTGCAGCGTATTTTTGGAATAATTTGCCGTATGTGATAACTTCTGCTACTTCACTAGCGATTTTTAGAAATAAATTATACACTTATCTGTATTCCAATGACATATCCGCGACAACGCTTACACCACGCGCTAGATTGTAAAACATTCAAATATATACATATTACGCACACTGAGAGAGAATTTAGCTATTTGTCATTAATGCAGTTTAAATATTTATACAACTTACTAAGGTATTCGGTTTTAGTTTTTAGTTTTAGTTTTTAGTTTTAATTTTTAGTATATAAGTCACAATGTATTTTCTTTTGTATATCTACCCTTTGGGCCAGTCCCAGGGTGTAAATGAATAAATCTAATCTCTCTCTCTCTCTCTCTCTCTCTCTCTCTCTCTCTCTCTCTCTCTCTCTCTCTCTCTCTCTCTCTCTCTCTTTCTCTTTTTCTCTCTCTCTCTCTCTCTCTCTCTCTCTCTCTCTCTCTCTCTCTCTCTCTCTCTCTCTCTCTCTCTCTCTCTCTCTCTCTCTCTCTCTCTCTCTCTCTCTCTCTCTCTCTCTCTCTCTCTCTCTCTCTCTCTCTCTCTTGCTCAAGTCGCATCTCATCACCCACCGTGTAATTGAGTTTCACTCGATATCATCCTACATCGGCCCTTACCAAGCACCCATCCCTCTTTTACCTTTTCTCCCACAAATTGCCAAGAAGTTCTAAATAGTCTTAATGCCATCTCTCAGAAATCACGTGGGTTAAGCCCCGACCATCTCGGTTTAACTCACTTGAAACCACTCTTTCATATTATTTCCCCATACCAACCTATATCTTTAACCTCTCATTTTCTACGGTGTCTTCCCATCTCTTTGGAAATTATCCTATATCATACCATTGAAGAAATCCGTAAATCCCCAAAATCCATCTGATACTCGTCCAATCGCGAACCCACCCCATCTCTCTAAGGTCATCGATGTATTAGCTACCCGGAGAATAACCAACTGCTTCATCCTATGCAATGTGGATTTCGTAGGTTTCATAGCACACAATCAGCTTTGCTATACCTATTAGATGACATTAGATCGGGTATCGACAGAGGCTGCAGCACCATCCTAGTTCTGTTTGATTTTTCGAAGGCTTTCGATTCCCTTAGTCATACAGTCATCCTGGCATGTTTGCGTGACCTTGGTTTTGAGGACTCTGCGCTGAAATGGATGCACTCATTCCTGTCGGGTCGATCACAATCGATCATTGGATTGGATGGACAAGCATCCCAGCAAGAGTACACTACATCCGGAGTTCCGCAAGGCACTAGTCTCGGACCGATTGTCTTCATCACCGTCATCAACACACTTTTTTCCAGACTCCGTTACTGTCAAGATACCACCATCATCTTCGCTGATGACACCCAGTTCTATCTATCTACCCCTATTAGTCGGCTTAGTGAAACTATTAGGCGTATTAACGCCGATATTGTAGAATTGGTCAGGTGGTCGCAAGATTATGCGCTTATTTATGGGCTTACGCTTAACACCCGTAAAACTCAAGGCATCATCATCGGTTCTTCCCAAAATCTTACCACAATCCAGAATCTAACCTTACCCCATATTGTAGTTGGTAATGATGTAATACCATATGCCACCGAGGTGAAGGATCTGGGCGTCATAATTGCGGCAGACTTATCATGGAATAAGCATGTTAATTCTATCTCATCTAAAATTCATAATGTCATTTACCGATTAAAATATCGCGGATCATTCCTCCCACCTCCTATAAAATTATCACTTGTAAACTCACTAGTCATTCCACATCTTGATTATGCCACGCTCGTCACTGCCGATCTGTCGGGCTACCTTAACACCAAACTGCAACGCTTACAGAACATTGCTCTCAGGTTCATCTATCGACTACGACGTGACGATAGGCTCGCACCCTTTAGACGTAAGGCAAATTGGTTGTCAGTTTCATCCAGAAGACTGTACTTCCTTGGTAGTCTTACTCACCAGATCATCAATTCAAATATCAAATTGATAATCTGTTACGCCGTTCAACACGTGTTCAATCCTCCCGGTATATGCTACCAACCCCTCGTACAAACATCTTTGCACATTCTTTTTGGATAACTGCTATTCAATTCTGGAATTCATTACCACGCCACCTGCAAAACATTTCATCGCCAGCTTCCTTTCGATTACATCTTCACACATTCCTAGCGATGGCAGACCAAGCTTAGTGATTAAATTCCGTACAATTTTGTAAGCTAGGCAACAAAATTCTTTTAATTCTATTAAATGCTCTTAAAATAGTTAATGCGTTCGATTACAAAACTCTACTATTGTTATTCGTAATCTTTTTCGAGAGAAATATAGATATAAATAACCAATTATGTGAATACTCATCCTGGCCGCCCCATTGTAACGGCAGGATGTATTGTGGTTTGTCCACGGCTCTTAGAGGCCAGGACAATAATAAACTTGTTGTCAGTCTCTCTCTCTCTCTCTCTCTCTCTCTCTCTCTCTCTCTCTCTCTCTCACTCTTTGTAACGGTCCGTTACAAAACTAAACATGTTCGATTTGATTAGAATATAATAGGATACGACTACGCCAATGGAATTACGACGTCTCGTTATTCTTTCAATGAGGTTAAGAGAAAGACTCACGACATCTCGCAGATAAATAATTTGTCAGACGATAGAGATCCCAGCGATGATATCAGGAATCCATCATCGGAAAATGAGTCATCGAAATGTAGAAGCGATGACGAAACGGAGGACTCAGAAGAAATGCGAAATAGCCCCGACGAGTCAAAATCCCCGAAAACGAAAATAGTGGGGGCAAATGGTGATGAAAAACAGACGAAAAGAGGACCTGGACGTCCTAAGAAGAAAGTGAAAAACCCATACGGACGAAAGGGCAAATCTAAACCCGACGAACCCGTGGAACTGAATTTTGTTCAAGTCGATGAACCGAACAGTTTATCAGAAGCCATGTCATCGCCTTACGCAGATCAATGGAAAGCCGCGATTCAGGAAGATCTTGACAGTTTGAACCATCATGAGACATGGATAGACGTCGATAAAGCAAATGGAAAGGCTCCTATTGGTAGCAAATAGGTTTTTAAGGTAACAAACGAAAATGGTGAAGTTTTACGATTTAAGGCAAGATTAGTCGCGCAAGGATTTAGCCAAAAAGAGGGAACGGACTACACCAAGACTTATGCTCCGGTACCGAACTTTAGTATCGTCAGATATCTATTAGCTCTATCGGCTATATTTAATTGGAAATCTCGTCACGTTGACGTCAAATGCGCATATTTAAACGGAAATCTGGAAGAGGATATTTTTATGAGGTTACCACTAACCGATAAAAGTGAAAAAAGGGAGAAATTAGTGAAACTTCGAAAAATATGGTCTGAAACAAAGTGGCCATAATTGGAATACAATGCTAGACAATTTTCTGATTAAAAACAAATTCGAAAGATTAAAATCATCTAGTTGCGTCTACAAAAGAGATATCTGTACTTTCATCGTCATATATGTTGATGATATTGTAATATTTTCTAATAAAGAAGAAGAATTAGAAAAGGTTATCTCAATTATAGGTAAAGAATTTGAAATTCGAGATTTGGGAAGTCTGACATATTTCTTGGGAATCAGAATTCATCAAAACGAAGAGAAAATCATACTAAGTCAAGAGGCCTATATTTATTTTCTACTGGATAAATATGGCATGACGGATTGTAGACCTTCTTATACTCCCTTAGAACCAGGTATGAAGTTGAGCAAAGAAGAATGCCCTTGTACCGATAAGGAGAGAGACGAGATGAAAAATGTTTCATACTGAGAATTGATAGGTTCCCTAATGTACCTAGCTCAAAACACGCGACCAGACATCGCTTATGCCGTAGTGAAACTATCTCAGTTCTCATCAAATCCTGGACGGACGCATTGGCTAGAAGCGAAGAGGATTTTGAGATATTTGAGACATACCGATAAAATTGGATTAACATATACGAGAAACACTGACCTTAAAGTCAAAATTTGGACAGATGTTGATTGGACTGGAGATTTAGATGATAGACATTCCTTCAGTGGAATTATGATTGGCATCGGCGGAAATATTGTAAACTGGAAATCGGCGAAACAAAAGTGCATATCTACATCGACTATGGAGACCGAATATGTTGCAATGTCAACAGGTGCCAAGGAAGCAAAATGGGTACAGTCTTTTGTAAATGAGCTAAGACTAAATAAGTATATCATCGAACCCTATAAATTGATGTGCGATAATAAATTGTCAATTGATTTCGCAAGGAATCGAATAGAAAGACCAAGAACGAAGCATATAGATGTTGCTTATCATTACGTCAGAGAATTAATTGATAATGACGTAATAAATTTAAATTACGTATCAACAAAAGAAAATGTGGCCGATATACTTACGAAGAGTCTCGCAAGAAAATTACAAAAAGAAAGATTGGACTTCATCGTTTTTCTGTGAATTATAAAGTGGGGGAATGAAGTGGTTATAATTCAGTATTTGAATATTGGCGCCAATCTAAAGCAATCTTAATGCTTAACAATTCTAAACAATGCAATTTATTAGCGTTTCGATTTCATTCGTAAAATTGAATTTAGAATGGTAATTGTTAAAAACTTCTGTCATCACCTCCAAATTATCTTTCTCTATTCATGTAATGATGTCATCGACATACCGATGATAAAAAATAGAAGAAAATCAACGTTGTTTTAAACATTAAAATTCAAAATCTATTACCAAGTTAGCAAATATCGATGAGGAAGGTGTGACCCCAGCAGTGTGCCGGATTTTTTTAGTTCTATTTTTTAATAAATATATTAAAATATTTCACAATATTGATTGGTTGCTGAAAAATATAAATATTAAAATGTTAATATTACAAAATTTTGGATTATGTGACCGAAGATGTGACTGAAAATGTTTTACAAAATAAAACACGAAACACATTCTATTATAGGAACATTCGTTTTGTGGGTTGCAAATCTATTAATATATCTATTGTAAACAGGACAGTTACCGGACACTTAAAGCTCTTAGTTCAATCAATTTCACTGTTTAAAGACAGAAGAAAAATTAAAAAAAAAGATAATTTATCTCGGATAGTATCTAGTAATAGCATCTATATATTATAATAACGAGAAAATAACTTTAATGTATTTATTTATTTATTATAGAATTAACAGCTATTCGGTATTTAACAAAACAACAATAAACGTTATGGAAGGTGGTACACCTTCGCCCTAACAATACAATAAAGTTCATATAACCGCTTCTTGAATGATGAGAAAGCATTCACTACACGTCAAAGTCGTTCCTATGTAGCGCCTTGTTTGTTAAAAATGAAACTGCAAGTACATTTTCTTCTGTTTTCCCTACTGCATCAGAAAGGATTAAAAAACAAACACAACATAAATTGACAACTTGCTCGACAGTTGCAAAGATTGGAGAGAAGCCGTGACTAGATTTTGAACAAGATCGTCTGTGCAGTTTATCAGTTATTTAAAAAAATGTAAAAAAAAAACTGAAAGAATGATATTAATTAACAAATTCTGTCATTTTCCGTGAGAAAACTTTTGGTCCGCGTCAAAAAGCCGACAAATAAAAAGCCGACAAGTGAAAAACCGACATATTAAAAGACCGACACGGCAAAAGTATTGTTCCCGTTACAATATGTCCATTCTTTGTTTTTGTCGGCTTTTTCACAGTCGGTTTTTGACCTGTCGGCATTTTTTGTGTTAATGTACGTACTGTGTGTGCATCGATGATTCTATAAGTTATTTAACAATGCTTAATAAATATAATCGTGCATCGCGGATATTTACCTTGGGAACATTAAGTGTATGGAAAGATTCAAAGATAAAGAGCTCTAGGTTCGAAAATTGTCATTAATAAAAAGAATATATTCAATGCAGATTGAAGGACAAATTACGCAAAAATAGGATAAGGAAACTGGAATAAAATACAAGAGTTTAATCGGCAAGTTTCGACTCCCTAAGGGTCACAGCCGCAGTTTACTGGTCTATGAAGTCGTAGGCCGTGAGTTGGATCCCCGGCCAAGGTAGCGATTTCCAAAATTACAATCTTAGTAGCAGTTCGCAATATGCAAGACGAGCCTTGTTGTTGGCTTCATATTTCGAACTTGCTTAATACACGTTTCTGCAGTTTCCTACGTTCTCGTAAATATGGTGTCATCTAAAGACGATCTGCAACTCTCGCATACATGATTGCATACCTCTATAACAAGGGGCCCGCACAAGCGTCTGAGAGCTTATGGGACACCTATGTGAAGGCGGTGCATATCATATATACTGTTAATAATTTTTGTGACAAATAAAATATTTTTCGCGGTTAGTCGGCATACGCTCATTCTCGTCGTTCGTAAAAGACTTAAAATAAAATAAAAATGAAAATAACGTGATTCTTGCCAGGGGAAAAATAGCAGCCTCTCCAAATTTTCCCAGGATTTACTGCATGACGCAGAGAATATAACAGAATGTGAAAATTTCTACTAGGTTACGAAAATATAGTATCATTTTCAAAGAAATGGTGTAAACGTCTAAAATTTAAAAAACCACATAATTTCAGACAGATATTTTGTCGAGCTCCGAATACATGTGGCGGTCACGAATTATATTATTTTGTATCTGTCCTGTTTCATTATTCATGTTAATAATTTTATTCCTTTGCAAAAATCAAGAACTTCTTACATCTGTTGGATGGCTTAAATGCTGAAACACTTGAAAACTCTACATTGCCGAACATTTTTTTCCAAGGAAAGATATTCATAAAATTTATCCCAGAATATACTGTTAATGAGTCGTCAATTATTGAAGAATCACCCTGTATATACATACATCCCCCATAGGGGATGTGCCCGATCCTCCCTCGGAAAGTTTGTCGTTTCTGTCGTTTATCTTAAAGCGAATCCGTTGCTGAAGAATAGAATGTTGTTATAAACAATAGACGAAAATTTGTTTCATTTTTTCTGCCAGATACATTCAATTTCAGATGTTGTTCGTAAGGTCTCGAGATAATTCCACTTTGAAACGAGCAGATCTAGATATCTTATAGCGATCCACTACTGATGAGTAGAAAATTGTTATAAGCAATAGACGGAAATTTTGTACATTTTTTCTGTCAGAGATATTAAATTTCAAACGTTGTTATTAATTTTCTCTCATTTTTCGAATAGATTGAGCGACATATTTTAAAGGGGGGCGAGATGGTTACGATGGCTAAGGCGTCCCCCTTGTCTCGTAACTTGAACGTCTCCGAAGGTTCTGGTTTCGAGTGCCCGTATAGACAATTTTCTGCGCGTTGAATTGAACTCATTACCGACACTGCAATCACCTACCTCATGGTTTGGAGCGTGGTTGCAGTAACATTTTACGCTGATCTGGTAGAGATTCGAGCAAACAAATTTCTCATTTTTCGGACAAATTGAGCGACATAAGAAACCAATGTTGTTGTTTAAGTTATTATTAAAATAATAATAATAACAATAACAACAACAATAACAACATATTATAATAATAACCGTTTATCTGCTCAATACAAAAAATCAAATTAAATGTTTTTTTGCATTACTATTACTTTATCTATTTTTAAATTGGATGTTTGTTCCAACGCCTATTGGGTTACTATTAGTTATGTGATTTTTCGCGTTAACAACATCTGTAGATTTTAAACTTTAGCGTGACTTATGGTTTTAATTCATGTTCAAGATTTTGACGAGTCAACCTGTAATCTGCCGATACGCGGTTGTTTCTTAAATTCGAATTTGATATTGATCGGTCGCGAAAAATTTGCCGGGCTTGACTTTCGGAATGAAATACTACTCCATATTCAAACATTCGCAAACATGGCTCATGTAAACGAATTTTTAATGCTCTCCACAGCAAGTAATTTTTATCCAATCAAAAAATACCTCAGGACTATTCTTTCCAGTTTTTCGTCCTGTATCTGCTATGATCATTTTACTGCTTACTTTGCGGACACCCTATTTGTGATTAACTGTTAAATTCACGATTTAAGCGTTGATTAATTTGATAATCACTGCACCCACGCAAACATGTAAACAAATTTGTAACAATTATGTATTTATAATCTGCTATACATGTATTACTTTCAGTTTCAGCAAAGCATAAAGAAACTAAGCAGTATTTCACTTTATACAACACATTAGATGACACAAAATTGTATTTCTGCAAAGAATTATCCCTATTGGACTCTATCCAGGATAACTACAATGAGTAAGTGTCGCTGTTATTTACAATTTACTGGCAGTACGAAATGCAAATAAATACATTTTTTAAATCATATCATGCTACTTATAAACCGTCTTTCGATATCACAATGTTCGTGAAGCAATGTTATTACATTCTCATTTAAATTTCCTTACTGATGCTCTCAGATACACTAAAGCAAGAGCAATTTCTTTGGAAATGCATACAAGCAAATAAACTTATCTACAAGTAACGGTACATTACAGTTAGATGTATCCCCGTTAAAGATAATTCCAATAAATTAAGATGTTTAGAATAGTCAGTAAATAAAATGTCTTGAAATAATTGACTGGGTAAAGTAACACGGAGTTGAATAAATTTGAATAGAAATTAATGTAATTTAACGGATTTTTTCCGACAGAAGTACGACCCAAAAATGGCCAAGTTGTCCAGGATCCATCCGTGCGAATAGCCTCCGGACGACCACAATGACCACGCGTCAAAGTCTTTGTATGGACGCAACCCGCAGCGAAACATTCGTTCACCGACTGACTCACTCGCAGTGAGTTTACGAGACGGCCGTTACCGAAAGAAAATACGGAAAAAACTAGCTTCGGAGGTTACAGATGGAGAACGAAAGAATATAGACACTTTGTGACCGGTAACACTACATATATTACAAAAAATGGCATACAAAAAAAGGAAATGCAAAATATAAAATGAAATTATGAGTATTTACTTTTGCAAGTGTGAAAGACGTAAATCGGCCCAATTTCGTAGCGGAAAGCCCTTACCGCACTAGCACCATAAATTGAACGCCAAATGTGCACATCGGGCACCGCACAAAATGATCGCGATCGGCGAGCCACGAAATGTAAATCGGGCACCACTGAAAAAATGCGCTAAAACTCCCGGGAAAAGAGAAGAGGGAGAGAGAGAGAGAAAGAGAGAGAGAGAGCGAGAGAATTGAATTTTGCTGATTCGAACGAAATTATTAATTAATCAAATACGTTGCAAAAAAAGAAATCCGAATATTCATTGATGTTACGACCCAGCAATCGTAGCGCCCCCACATATATGAAATAAAATATACTAAATAAAATCCAATACTTGCAATTCCCAACCTGGGAATATGCACGAGGTGCATCTTCGGGCGGAAGTCAAAGTACACACTCAGCATAAGCCCACGGTTAAACGGAAGAAAGAAGAGAACCAGCATTGTTCGAAGAAGCGTCCTTCCATTTCCTAGTCCGCATTCTCCTACAAAAGTTAATAAGATGCCACCAAATGCAAAAAGCGTAAAACCTGAATCAAAGGAATCAAAAAGTGATATTTGTCGGTGCATTTTTGAGGCCTCCGCCCGAGCTACCACTAGGTGAGCGGAACGAGGAGAAGAAGAGGAAGTATATCCTCTCTCTAATAGCCTCTCCTCTTTGTACGATTTTTCGCACCGGGCCGCGACGTCTACTGCGCTGCGGCCCACCCACACCACATACGCTCTCTACTTACACACACGGTGCATGCAAGAATGTGCGCTCCTGCAGGGAAGAAAGCGTCAGTATGGAGAACGCCGATACACACACACACACACACACACACACACACACACAACGTCTTCTTACGATGATGAAAAACTTGTCGGTTTTTTTCTTGACTAATTAAGGTCTTTCATATGGTTGCCGTAGTGCTCCGCCGACGGTATCGTTCCGGACAAAAATATGGGTACAATTTTTCAAATCCTTGGAAACGAATGTCGATTGAATTCCATGGCGCGTACCGTCCGTAGCCTGCAATTTCTGCATGGTTTGGCGCAACCGTTCAATGAAATTTTCTGCAGGTAAAGCGTTTGTTCATTCTGATGAACTGAAGTAATCGGCCGGAAGGGTGAGTACTTGTCCATACACCAATTCTGCCGACGAAGACTTCAAGTCTTCCTTCCACGCTGCTCGAATGCCCAGTAAGACTGCAGTTAAAGCTTACGTCCAGTGCTGCGTAGCGTGACATTTTATGGCGGCTTTCAGTTGTCGGTGAAATCTCTCGACCATCCCGTTTGCGGCCGGATGATATGTGGTAGTTCGGTACCTTTTGATCCCGCATAATTTATTCAGCGCTGCGAAAAAATCAGCCTCGAACTGTCTTCCTTGGTCAGTAGTTACTCGATCTTGCGATCCAGTTGCTAAAAAATGCCATGGCCACTGTATTCGCGTTGATGTCGGCGATTGAGATGACTTCTGGCCATCTTGTAAAACGATCGACGCATGTAAGGCAGTAGCGATAGCCTTGTGATTCGGGTAATGGTCCGACCAAGTCGATGTTGATATGTTCGAATCTGTTCTGTGGAGATTCAAAGTTGCCAAGTGGAGCTTTTGCGTGTCTCATAAGTTTTAACCGTTGATACTCGATGCATGTACGTGTTCACTCTGCGATGTCTTTATTCATTTCGGGCCAGACGAATCGTTCCGAAATGAGTTTTTGTGTTGGCCTCCTTCCCGGGTGTGACCAAGAGTGTAATGAAGCGAAAACTTGTTTCCGTAATTCTTTTGTTACCAAAGGACGTGGGCGGCTCTTTGAAACGTCACAGATGATCTTGATGTCAGATCCAGGTATGTATTCCTGTAGTTGAAGGCCCGTCGACTGCTTTTTTAGCTCTCCTATTTCGTGGTCGCCCCGTTGCGCCTGAGCAAGTTGTTCTGCCGAAACTGCCTCGCTGATCTCCTCTATTCTTGAGAGAGCGTCCGCTACCACATTGTCTTTCCCCGAGATGTGGCGGATGTCCGTTGAGAATGGGCCGATAAAATCTAATTGTCGGTACTGGCGCGGCGATGATTTTTCCAGTTTTTTTTGAAACGCATAAGTCAAGGGTTTATGGTCTGTAAAGATTGTAAACGCCTTTCCTTCAATAGCGTGCAGGAAGTGTTTAACAGCCTCATATATTGCGAGAAGTTCGCGGTCATATGCACTGTTCTTCTGCTGTGACGGCGACATTTTTTTTTTAAATTCCAGTGGTTGCCAGGAGTTGTCGGCTGTCTGCTGAAGAGATGCTCCCATTCTGAAGTCTGATGGGTCAACGAAGTTAGGCTGATGTGCCTTTGCATCTGGATGTACGAGCAATGTAGACGACGCTAGTGCCTGCTTAATTTGCTCGAAGGCTAGTTGTCTCTCTTCTGTCCACTCGCTTGGTTTCTGACCTTTGGTGTTTGGACCTTCTAGTGCTGCATTGAGTGGTCCTTGAATTTCTGCTGCGTGTGGTATGAATCGTCTATAAAAATCAAGCATACCTAAGAATCTGCGTAATTCTTTGCACATTTTGGTCTAGAATAATTGGTGATTGCTTCGACCTTATTTTCTAAGGGCTTAATTCCCGCTTCGGGGACGGTAAACCCCAAAAATGTTACCTCGTTAACTCCCAAAATGCATTTTCCTGAATTAAGGAGTATGCCATACTCTGACAACCGTTTAAAAATTTTTCGAAGATGGTCCGTATGTTTTTCGGGTGTTTCAGATGCTATTAGTACGTCGTCGAGGTAGGCGTAGCAGAAATCTATTCCTCGTAATACTTCGTCTATGAAACGTTGAAATGTTTGGGCTGCATTCTTCAGACCGAAAGCATTCTTACATACTCGTACAGACCGAAAGGTGTTGTTATTGCTGTCTTTTCAATATCTTGTTCCACCATTGGTATTTGGTGATACGCCTTCACCAGATCTGGCGATGAAAATATCTTTTTTCCGTTCAGATAGTGTGCAAAATCTTGCAAATGTGGAACAGGATATCGGTCCGGTACGGTTCTCTCGTTTAACCTTCGGTAATCTCCACAAGGACGCCAAGTGCCGTCTCCTTTCCTGACCATATGTAGAGGGGATGACCATGGGCTCTTAGAAGGCCGAATTATTCCTGCCTCTAATAACAATCGGAATTCTTGTTGGGCAGCTTTATTCTTGTCCGGAGGAAGTCTTCTGGCTCTATTGAACATTGGTGGACCCGGCGTGGTTTGGATGTGATGCTGAGTTCGATGTTGGAAGTCCTTAAATAATCCCGCTGGTCTGGTGATATCCGGAAATTCATCCATAACCTTGTGAAATGCTGATGAACCCGAGATTACCGTAATTTCTACTCTATCTTGTGTAGAGCAGCCCTGCGAGGATAATTTAGTCATGTTGTCCACTATTTTGCCGCTGTGTGGGTCTACCATTATATTAAAGTGCGACAAAAAATCGATGCCCAGTAATGGTTGTGAGATGTCCGCAATTATGAAATTCCATAGAAAATCTCGCCGTAACCCTAAATCTATTTTTGCCAGATGTTGCATATGTTGCTATCCTGGAGTCGTTTGCTGTTGCTTATTCGTATTTCTCTCTTGTAATCTTTCGAAAATTTGAGCGAGAATGGATAGCTGTACTCCTGTGTCGACCGAAAAACTTCATCTGGTATTTTTGTCGACGACATATATGCGACGGCCTGGCTGTGGTGGCAGTGTACTCGTCGCTACGTAGAACTGCCATTGCTGTTTCCCGTTGGCGGTTTTCCGAACGTACGAGGGAGCAAACATTTTTGTGCGTGCGTACCAAATCTGCGATGATACCAACAAATTCCAGATGCATCGCTCTTTCGGTTCCATGAACTTGATCTTGAACGCCTCCTCTGGTTTTCGCTTCTCCCTCTCGATCTGCTTCTATAAGTCTGCGTTGTACGTCGTCGTTCAGCAAGTCTCTTTTCTAAACTCGCTATGGTGGCTCTCAGTTCTGCTATTTCGGCAGTGTGCGTAGGTGATCCTTGTGCGATCGTGGGTGGAGTACTGAGTTCGCTGATATGGTCCGCTAGTACTGCCGCGTCATTCAGAGGGAGCTGTGTCTGCGCGAGAATGATGGGCTGGATTGCGATCGGTAGTCTACTGATCCAAAGTGTTCTTAAAGCCGCTTCGTCGATGTGTTTATCCGCCAGCAGTCTTAATCTTCTTAAGAAAGCAGAAGGAGACCTGGAGTCTAGTTTCTCTCGTTCTATCAGTTGCTTAATTTTGGTTTCTTCTGATGCCGACAGCCTTCTTATTAGCTCGTTCTTCAGCTGCTTATATTTGTCAGTGGAAGCGGGCTGCGCTATGATGTCCGCTACTTCTACCGAGGCCTGTCTTTCGAGATGTGAAACCGAATGGTTGTACTTCGTAGTCTCGTTGACGATTCCTGCCAGCGCGAACTGCGCTTCCAGGTGCGAGAACCAAAGTTCGGGAGCGTCGGTCCAAAATGGTGGAACCTTTACTGCAACTGCATTCATGATTGGCAATGCTTGGGTTAGGGCATTTTGTAAGTCCCCGAATGAAATTCCCTCCGTGCTCTTCTCCGCAGCATCTCCTATTTCCGAAGTTGTCTCTGTGCTCCGTCGGGGTCACCACTTTAATGTATGTGAGGTTCTGGAAGTAGTTGTTGGAACACTCTTTTAACAATAATAAAAATAACTATTTATTTACTTATCATACACTAATTCTTTCCCGGTACATAATCGACGGTTTTGTTTTTGTTAATTTGATTGCCGGGGTATCGAAAAGCTGGCGCCTTAGTAACTGCAACCGGGTTGACTTCGGCGTCGGAGAAGTTCCTGGAGGAGTGTGCGGTAAACTCGATACCTCTCGTTTACTCGCGTCAGGGGGCGTATGCGTCGGCGTGATCCCTGTAATAGTTGACCCTGCGGTAGGTTTTCCGACGGTAGAGGTCGCTGGTCGAATGAGTGCCTTCCTGCGCCGATGCGTTTTCTTCCGGAGGAAGAACTGGTCCTGAAGGCGATCCGCTCCGTTGTTAACTGTGGCGGCCGGCTGGACCTTGGGGAAGCTGGAGACCCTCTCGGAAGCGCAGACCCGAAGCCGGAACTCGAGGATGCTCTGTCGGCGACTGGAGGCCACCCGGTAGACTGCTGGGCTCGCCGTAGTAGACGTCGCTGTTGTCCTTACCGGAACTGACATTGGCTGCGGGTAGGAAGAGGAGAGAAAAAATCTTTTCGCCGGAAATTGCTTCCTAAATTCCTTCGAGGGAAGGCGAAGTAGGAGAACAAGTTTCTCCCCAGCTCTGTCGATTATAAAAGATCGATCGAGCTGTATGAAAAGTCGTCCTCCTTGATGTCCCGGAAAAATTGTACTTTACTCGCGGAATACATCCCCTGAACTTTTGGACATACCGCCAATTTATAGTGGCTTTCGTGCACACACTTTTGCCGTTAGCGAGGGGCCGCTACAACTTCAATAGCTATCAGTAGCTATCTATTTGTCACGTGACAAAGGACCTGGTTTCTTGAGGCTTTGATCTTGCGAGGAGCTGCCAGTTTTGACATACACCGTCATGTCAAATAAGTACTGCTGGTTGGAATTAATGGTCAACCTTATCAATAATAGCTAAATGACAATTGATAGGATTAAATTTAACCACGGATAAATCCTCGCATTTACTCAGAGCTTTACCGGTATGCAAACCAATGCCATATAGGTAATTCATTGAAATGAAGTAGGCACAATAACCACTGGAGTACTCTACCTAGCTAACCTAGCCAAATTTTGGGACTGTCATTCGAAAGAATAAAATAACTTTCACCCTTGTGCATTTTTTATAACAGTTCGTTTTTAACGAGTTATCAGGATATTGTCTTACCTCGCCGTAATGACACGGATATAGCCGCCATTTTGAATTATTACTGAAAAAAAATTCTACTGAACAAATTTAAAGTAAAAGTATCGATGACCATATTGGAATACTTTCCAGCACCATTCGACACCTTTATCAAACTAAAATCCATGATTTTTTAAAAAATATACACGTGAAAATAGTATTTTTTTTTGAAAAAAATGGTGAAAAATCGGTATCAGTAGTGCTTTTTTCCTAATTCTGACATCGGATTCGAAAAAAGCGAACCCAAAACCTATAGGAAACGTAGTTTAGATCAACGTCCAACTTCATTTTCATAACAAATTTTGGTAAAAGTGTAGAAAAACTGCCTCACTCAAAAAATGAAATGTATAACATGTTTCGGTGTATTTTGGGCTGCTAATAACGAATATCGCAATCAAATTTGGCGCTCGGACGTATTGAAGCCGCTATTTAAAAAAAAATACTAAAAAACGTGCATTTTTTGAGTTTGTTGCATTTATCTTGAAAACTACGAGTTTGACAAAAAAAAAAGTTTCAAACAAAAAAGATAGAGAATTGAATTCTCTATAAAAAAGGTCTAATGCATTTTTTTCGTATTACGAACGGTAACCCGTAAAAGAAGGATGAAACCTTGAGAAAAATGAGTAGCAAGAAAAGCCGTTCTGCGCTGGGACTGGCGAAGTACTTCCACTCAATTATTGCAAAGATCTATTGGTTGGAGGTTAGGCTAGTATAAAAAGGGGGAGGCGGAGCCCCCCAGCACGCAAGCACCCCTTGGGCACACGCATCATCATCAGATTATGTCTACTTCTCTAATTACCAATGAGTGTACCTAAGGGATGCTGGCGTGCTGGGGGGCTCCACCCCCCAGACCCCTTTTTGTACTGGCCTAACCTCCAACCAATAGATCTTTGCAATAATTGAACTCCATGCCTACCGCCGGCATTAGCGTTATCCGATGTGCACCACGGGGAGGAAGCTCGGTCGGATTTGGCATATCATGTGGCCCTGAAAAGGGCCGATTATTTGTACATGTTTTTGTTTATTCAACATCAGCATCGGTGCTTGGATCATCGAAAATATCATCGACCATTTGATTTTGAAATTCCTTCATTAACTGAAAGAAAGAGTGGATACGGTCAGTATGTGAATGCGATCGCTTAAAAAGGTATTCACCAAGATACGATAGTAAGTGTGCTTCTTTTGTACCGAATTTTGAAATATTACTGCGTACTTCTCGCCACGTACGTTCGATACCTTGAGTATGTGCACCTGTATCTGGATCTACAAAATTAATAGAGTGGTTGACCAAAAGATGTTTATAGTCCTCCCTGTCTAAGCAATTGTATGCTTTCCACTTATCTGACTTTATGTCGTTTCAGGAAGATTCTACTTCAAAAGTGTATCAACTGTACGGTCTTCTACAGGCATAATAAAAATTTTCTTTGTGCCTCTTTCGT
Organism: Trichopria drosophilae; assembly: GCA_030407085.1. NCBI lineage: Eukaryota > Metazoa > Arthropoda > Insecta > Hymenoptera > Diapriidae > Trichopria > Trichopria drosophilae. Next base: position 145,718,349 of record CM059582.1, on the reverse strand, counting down.
AACCTCCAAAAATCCACTTACCAGTAACCAGGCGCCCTCGGTTATATTTCCTTTTTCCGAACTTAGCTTCGTCTATTTTGACTACTACTCCTGGACCACCAAGCTTCTGGGAATTTTTTTCGCTCCAATACACGCACAATTCTCTGCAGTAACTGCTCCAATCGACCAAAGTACGCGAAGATATTCCTAGATCCATTGTCACATATCTGGTTCTTGGAACGGGTATCCATAAAAAATGGGCAATAAACTTTAACGCTGTTTGAACAGGCAGATGTACATTTTTGAACCACGTATCTAATTTTACCGATTGAAAATAATCACATTGTACTGAAGTTTTCTTCTTTTTCTTTTTAGCGACTACTAACGATCTTTTTTTTGCATCGAAAATGTAGCGTATCAATATTTAACGGAATATCTGATCCACATTTTGGACATTTTAATTTGTCTTTAAATATTCCGTGTTCAATTAAAAATTGAACGCACCATTTATGATCAAATGAAGCGTGTATAAACTCGCTGTGAGAAAAAGGAATTTTCGAAAGTGACATACATCCTTTCAAATCAATTAAATGTGCTGTATATTATTTTGCACAAGAGCGTATATACATATATAGGACGTACGAGAAGCCGAATTAAATACACCAATTATCATAAACCAAACGATTGACGTTGCCTTATGTTTCAAACAGCGACCTACTTAGCTAACGAGATCGGCAGCACCTGGTGATGAAATCATGAATCTCTGCAACAAGAACGTCATAGTCTAAAGTTTGCCTGCGCTCAGCGAGCCGAGTGGAAGCGCATTGTCAGTCATAGCTCAGGACGACATTTCTTACTACTCACTGTTCTCAGGGTTTCATCCTTCTTTTACGGGGTTACCGTTCGTAATACGAAAAAAATACATTAGACCTTTTTTATAGAGAATTCAATTCTCTATCTTTTTTGTTTGGAAATTTTTTTTTGTCAAACTCGTAGTTTTCAAGAAAAAATCAAGAAAGCGCAAAAAATCCCGTTTTTTGGCAGTTTTTTCATGATAGCGGAATCGAATCGTCCGACCGCCAAATTTGATTGCGATATTCGTAATCAGAGGCCGTTATACATTTCATTTTTTGAGTGAGGCAGTTTTTCTACACTTTTACCAAAATTTGTTATGAAAATGAAGTTGGACGTTGATCTAAACTACGTTTCTTATAGGTTTTGGGTTCGCTTTTTAAGGCTGGATTCAACGTAAAATTTTGGTGAAGTTGGGCATTAATGGATTAATATCTAAATTTGGCTTCGGCTGTTAGGTGTTTAGTAAAAATTCTAAACTTTATATCTCAATTAATACAATATATCAGTATTATTGGTAAGCATGGGTGCAATTTGAGTTCGACCTTTCATTGTGCTTAGTTCACATTTTTGTAAAAACACTTGTAAATGCTTAGTCTACACCGCTGATAAACATTTTACGGTCAGTTCTTTGATCCGCAAGGAAAGGCCTTTCCCTTTCTGGAACTCATTTAGATTTTTTGAAAGAGCAAATATTGAACTTTCCACATTTGGATGTTACGAAGTCAAAGACGCAATTTAAAATCTTCTTAGATACCGTTGCACTCGACGTTACTTTTGGAAGGGGTTTCTTGATACTATTACTTGCATCATGGTATTTTTACTGAGGGCCAGCGTTCCATCATAGTTCACACTAAGAATGGACGCCTTTTCATAAATGTTTAAAGTTTTCTGAGCAACAACGGAAGCAATTTAAGAAAACTCGGGTTCTTTGCTACCTTCACAAGTTGCTAGATTTTATCTTTCATAACCACAGCATCCCATAACATCCTTAAGTAGGAAGATGGTTTTGAGGAAGATCCCTGGCTGTGCCAAATAGAGGACAGACAAAGGTACATTTGCACTTGAATTTGGAGAGCTTCTCACAACAACCTTGACAAGAGTACCATGAGTGATGAATTGAGCTAAAAGCGCCACGACGGAAACTGGCGAAAAACCTAACTTAAGCTCATATATTTACTGAAAAACTAAAAGATTTAATTATTCTCTAGTTAACCTCAGACTGGATAGATATTTGTTTAACTAGACAATTAGACATGGAAAAAACATAGATGTACTATACGAACTAGTAGCAGTTATAATTTTATGAAACGAGTTAAACTTTACGTTAGTTATATACGTGTATTGGACACGGTTTGTAGCCACCTTCCCGTCGTGAGTTCTGAATCGCTTTAAAATTAAAACCGAGAGCTGCATAATGATTTTTATCTCTATTATTTTTTAGAATCATTACCTCAACCAATATAACAAAAAATGAACACAATTCGTGGGTACAAGATTTTAATTGGTGAGATCGATAAAATTACACAAATACGGATTTTAAGGGAAATCACGCATATTTTAAACTGTTTTAAAATATCAAAGTCAATTTATAATATCTTTAAATACTGTAAATGTTTATTAATACGCCAAATAATGATCTTTAGGCAACAGTGGAATAATATTTACAACCAAAATTTGTTGCTTTCACAAAGTTGACTTTTATCACTTTCTTGATAAAAACTCCGATATTTCACTGGCTGGCGTGGACAAAAGACACTATTGTCCGCAATCCACGATTCTCCGCACCTCTCACTTTATTTGAGTGGACATGAAGGTATTCAAGCAACAAGCACCGAGCAAGAAGATATTTCACCAACAAGTTTATGTAATCCAGCCAGGCTATCGGCAGGTTACACTTGCACTGGACTGAGTCTTGACAAATACACCTGTTTTCCGGGAAAATGTTCTAAAAAAGTTAACGTATGTTTATATGGCTATTTAATGGTACCATTGTATTTGACCTTGAACATAACCTTGAAGACTATTCTAAGGTCAAGATAATTTTTGCATAAAATGGGAACCTCATTCATTTTCTTAATGAAGCACGCACGCACGCACACCCGCATATACGCACACAGGCACACATGAACCCACACCGTGTTTTTTTTCACGATCTCTAATATCTGGAATAATTTAGTATCCAAAAAACTCTGAATATTTACATGGGTTCCTTAGATTTGCAATCTTCTATGTGAAATACGTTCGCATGCGTGCGCATTGGACAAATCCAATGATGAAATACGTTCGCATGCGTGAGATTGGACAGATGGATTGAGTTATTCCACAGCTGAGTAAGGAGCGCAAGGCCGAAGAGAAGATCGCCAGTCGCTTTCGCCAATTGAATGTTAAAAGGGAAGAACTGAACTAGTTTACGGCAGAAAAATAACTACTGGCTGTTGTGTAGCCGTTACTAAAATGACAGACTTACTTTTTCGAGGCGTAGATAAAAATATATGCCGATTTCTTAGACGAAAATGGCTAAATCTGCAACCGCACCGTAGTGGCAGGTTCCATCATCTACAGCGAAAGGATAAATCGAAGTCGCCTCCAGGACATCGGTAGCGGAAGGATCGCCTAAACCCGCTCTTGACTGTAGAAGGGTTAACAGAAAAAAAGAATCGTAATAACAGTAAAAGAAAGTCCACCTGTCTAGCAGCAAGATATTAAAAAAGATAAAGTCACCCACGGACACGCTTAAGGCCTTTCAAATCCAATCACCGTGTCTGTAATAAGTTAATTAAATGTTGTTATTGTACGGTAGGACTGTCACACCCAGACATGCATACTACATTCAACATAACATCGCTCTCGCCAGTAAGACCTCGACCGGCGTATTGTACACACGTATGTAACGATTAATAAAGTCTCAAGTTTGTACACTCACGAATAATACATTTCTTTCGATAATAAGCACAGCTTATTACATGGTGTCAGAAGTTAAACGAAATATAAAGTGAAATTCAGTGATAATTTTGAAAAAAACATTATCATCGACTATAGATATTCAAGAACAATCGCACAATGGCGGACGACGGTCAAAATCGTACACCACGTGCTTTGGATTGTTCAAATATGGCTACGGAATGGTAAAAATGGAAACAAAATTTTACTGTTTGGATGATTGCAACAGGTAAAATGGAGAAACCAGAGAAAGACAAAATTGCAACATTTATATGGTTAATTGGTGAACAAGGTATGACAATTTACAATACGCTATATCCAAATGATGGAACACAAAACTGTATGCTTGGTGCTAATATACCATGCTTATATATTTAAACTTAGATTTCAATAAAGAGACACTCTTTTTGGTTGTTGATGATAAGTTTGAACCGATACTCGGATTAGATAGTTCCCTTGAATTAGGAATAGTTAAACGTATTGATATTGATAGAATTGTTTTGCCCAAAACTACAGGATCGTTTGTTGAACAATACGCTCACGTATTTACTGGATACGGAAAGTTCCCGGGTGAATTTAAAATTCATTTAAAAGAATTATATATCCATACCATGGGTATGGACCTGTTTGAATACGCTGGGCGTGATTTTATAGCACTTATCGATGCATACTCCAATTATTTAATTGCAATTCCACTTAATAATAAAGTGTCTAGACATATAATCGAACACATTAATCAGTTATTTTTTAAAATCGGTTTCCCTACCATAATCAAATGTGACAACCAGCCATTTGGGTCTCGAGAATTCGATTGTTACGCGTCTGAGTTTAATATTAAATTTAAATTCTCAAGTCCAAGATATCCACAAAGTAATGAACTAGCTGAAAAAGGCGTGGCTATCGCGAAAAATATCTTAAAACTTTGCTATGAAATAAATGACATGAAATCTTATCAATACAGAATATTGGAATACAATACGACTCCTGTAGACAGCATGAAATTATCGCCATAAGAATTAATCTCTGGTAGATTAATTAAAACCAAATTGCCAGTATCGTGTTCGATGCTGATCAGAAACAACCTCTCTGAAGACTCAGTACAAGAAAAAATGGAAAATAAACAAGCAAAACAACGGTATTACTATAATCGAAACGCGAAGTCATTAACAAAGTTAAATATAGGAGATCGGGTCATTTTTAAAAAGAACGGAACGGAATGGCATTATGGAACAATCGTTGATGTAGTGAATGATCATTCGTATATTATTAATGACAACTTTGATAACTTTAGACGTAACCGAAGATTCATTACGAAAACAAGCAATTCTGATTTTAACACTAGTGATTTGTTATTTGAAGAAAATGTCAAGTGTAATAACAATAATCAGGATATCCCTGAGATAAATATAATGCCACCCGTTATAAATAATCAAACAAATGTTAACGGGAAAAATAATTTAGATAATGCCTTTTTCTGTAATGTGGAAGAATCTGAACAACCGGAAGTCCCTGAGGATTATAGCTCATCGTCAGCTGACGAATACGCAACTGCTGGTAGTGAAGATTCTGAAGCCACATCTGATAATGGTAACTCTAGGGCTATATTTAAAATTACACGAAGTGGCCGTGTATCACGACCACCTAAAAGATATGGTTATGATACTTAGACGTCCTTAAACTTAAAGTTTTCCGAAAGGTTATAATATATATAATTTTTTTTATAGAAAGAAAAGCGTGTAATAAGTTAATTAAATGTTGTTATTGTATGGTAGGACTGTCACACCCAGACATGCATACTACATTCAACATAACATCGCTCTCGCCAGTAAGACCTCGACCGGCGTATTGTAAACACGTATGTAACGATTAATAAAGTCTCAAGTTTGTACACTCACGAATAATACATTTCTTTCGATAATAAGCGCAGCTTATTACAGTGTCTTAATTCCATCGAAAGACCTCCGATCTTATACTATGTTAGGGGGAGGACCAGCGAACGCAACTACTAGCGCCGTTGACCTCGAGACCGTTGTGGTGGCCGTCCGTGATCTGGAAGAGTCCATGATCTGCACTGCAAAGAAGCCTTTAGAATATTCTTGAACCACAGGTTTCAGCTGCCTGGATCATTGGCTTCTTTATGTTGGCCATGACTCCGGAAAGCGCCATCGTGACGTCGGCAAATTGTCCATCACTTACAGACACGTTCTCTGAAGGTAGGTTGTTATCCAGTACAACCTTCAGATTCTTGATAGAATTCTCTGCCTGGAGTCGCATCTTCTATCCTCGTTGGAGGACCGGATACACTCGTTTCTTTGTCAATAATAAGATCTCTGTCTTTGCCGACGCCAGACTGAGCCCATGTTCCTTCAGCTAGTGGAAGGCAAGATGTATCAGCTAATAGAGCTTCATCTGAGCCTTGTCGATGTCTCTGGCGACGACAACTGTTCGGACAGCATCCCCATATCCACTGACGGAAATGTCCTCGGGCAAGTTTCGATGCCGAATACCATCATGTAGACTGTTCCATACTTTCGTTGTCAGCACCGAACCCTAACACTCTCGCTGTGAAGACCGAAAACTCGAAAGTGGACTCAAAATGTTACATTGTTTCTGGCCAATTCGAAATTTGTGTAAATATGGATATTTATGTTTTCGATGACGCTGATTACAAATTTGGAGTCAATTTTCAATCATTTAAAATGGCGGATCCAATATGGCCTACATTCTTTTTTTAAAGCCAAGCGGCCATCTTAAATTTTCTGTTTAAAGTTTTAAAAATTTGTCCTCAAATTCGGATTCAGCTATTCAACGTACCCAATAAAGCATAACTGTGGTGTATATCTGTTTCTTTATTCTCTGCTTATTCATTCTTTTATAATTACGTGTATAATGAAAATGCTTAAAAATTGTCCAATTTTGTAGAATTTTCGAAATTTGACCTCAAAGGACCCCGCACACTTTAGCTTGATTTGCGGGCCCGGTTAAATTTCCTGAAACTTCGCTAAGTTGTAGTCCAGAATAGCCCGAACAAAAGTTCTATATGGTAAAAGCCCCAAAAATCAATAGTTTTCGAGATAAAGTACTATACGATATAGTACGGGCGTACGATATAGGCCCCCGGATCCGAGACTTTCGCATTTATTTTTTATATGCAACAACAATATGCATAGGTTTTTTTGGTCGCTGATTACGAATGTGATAACAGATTTTAAAAATTCAAAATGGCGGATCCAATATGGCGGACGAGTTTTGAAAAATTAAACGAAATCGCTTGAAACTCATTATTCTGGGGTTTTTGGGGTCGCTGATCACGAATCTGATATCAGATTTTGAAAATTCAAAATGGCGTATCCAATATGGCGGACGAGTTTTGAAAAATTGAACGAAATTGCAAGAAACTCGTTACTCGGGGGTTTTGTGGGTCGCTGGTTACGAATCTGATATCAGGCTTTGAAAATCTAAAATGGCGGATTCAATATGGCGGACGTGTTTTAAAAAATTGAACGAAATCGCTCGAAACTCGTTCTTCTAGGGTTTTTGGGGTCCCCGATGATGAATTTGATATCAGATTTGAAATAATAAAATTAGAATAATATTTCCAATAATTAAGAAATAATAAATACACGTATAGCATATAAATGCAATATTTATTATTTACAAATAATAACATATTTATACATTTTTTTTGTAGACGTACTGCGTTTTTACCGCGTTTTTACTTTACTGTGTGTGTCGGCGCGTCGTGAGTGAAACCTTAACATTCATTGCCTGTGGCCAGTGAAGGATATTTCACTTGTGGTTGATGACGAGCATACCCCAAAAATCATAAGATAGAACCAACGTGTGCGCATGAACCGACTGTTCTAGCTCCTGTCTTACACGTACAGTAATAACCCGAAATAGGGGTATCGATATCTTCATCATTTATGTTATGCTCTTCATATCTGTTGTCAGTGACGAACGCTATAAATATTTGGTACTTAGTTGCATTTCTAAATCTTGAATATATTCGAACTCTAATAAGCCCCGGTTCATTCAACAATGTGTCAATGTTAAATTCTTCAGTTTGTTCACGTTGGAGTTTATCCTGAATGTAAGCAGGCGCAAGATTCACTTGATAAACGCCAAATGTTAAATCATGTAAATAATCTAGGGACAGTCTTGGGAAGTGAGGCACATGGTGTTCATTCAACCGAACCCACTGTGCGTTTCGTCTCTCTAAATGATCGTTCTCGACTCTATTTTGAACAACATTAGGATGACGAGACATTTCTATCATTCGTTCTGCTAGTTCTGGAGTTGCTGCAGCCATGTTGATTAGTTCTCTATATTTATTGAGAATAGCACCAGCAATACGATAAAAATCCCCGATGTTAATGGCATGGGTAATAGACACAGGTCCGTCTAAGAATTTAAAAACAGATTTAATATGACCATTTCGCGCCTCTACTACCCATCTTGATTTTGTAATTAGCCTGGAATCATTTGCTGCAAAGGTGTCAAGTTGACGTTGACCACGAAGTAGTAGTGCAGGCATTTTATGATTGATGCCTAAAAGTTCAAGTAGTGGTATAGCATCTCTATAGCCCCGATCGACAATGATTATGTCGCCTTCTGCAAACCACATTCGAAGAGCTGCAGGATCTGTTTGCATTTCGTTTTCAAGCATAGCGGCGTCATTATTTTTAGAGTCTGAGAAATATGGCCCATGAATATCTAAAATGTAACCATTCGGAGCCACAATAAGGGCTGGTTTAATTAAATGTCGACCTTTATGGACCGAGTAGGACTGTCGGAGTGTTTGAAAGTTACTTGATTTATGTGTATACACGTATGTTTCATCGATAATTGCAATTGCGCGAGGGTCATTAGGGTTCGGATTGTAAAGCCGATTAGCAAAATCAGTGACATGTCTTTCAATGTATTGTTCTCGAGTAATTGCATTTAATCCAATATTTTCTGGTACAAACCTCAACATTAGTGACTTTCGCACATTAGCGATAACTAATGAAACAGCTTGCCGGCTTGTGTATTTAAATATTACTTTTAAAAAATCATCAGATAAGTTTTGGCGCATTTTACATAAAAATGTAAGTAGATGTTTTTTACTTATATGTCGAGTTACATTTCTATTAGGTTCCGGTACAGGGACCAAACGTGAAAACAAATCTCTAAATTGCTCACGAGATATTGGGCTTAAGCTTTTGAACTCATCTTCTGAGAAACTTTCTTCGTCATCATCATCAACCTCGTTTATTTTACTTGAGACCCGTAAACCCTGTAAGAAAGCTTGCAACTGTGGACCGCATATACGATAAGGTCTATTGATAAATTCTATTGTATCCATTAGAGGCAGCGGTATAAATCCATTAGCATCTAAATGCTGAGGACAGCATCGAACTGATTGTGGTATGTATATATTTTTTATGACAAAAACGTTAATCCTACAATTGACAGATAACCTCACAAAATTTCCGCAATTATCGCAAAATATACAATTATTATTTCTTTTCAATGTCATTACGTTTAATCTCAAACAGTTTGGATCTTCTTCCAGTTCACGTATCTCTGTATTAATACTTACATTACAATTAAAACATAAACGGCTATCCTCCTGAACATCTTGGGGAGGATGATGAAGATATTCTCGACGCAGAATCGCGATTTGGCATTTTTTGGTTGTTTTCATTGCCAAAAATACGGACCATTACTCGGCGGTGAAATCTTGCGTCACATACATAACAATTTATTCTATTTCGAGCTGCCATTGTTATACATTCTAATAATATATTGTCAGTCTTTACTCTTCAATACACTTATTTTCCCTTACAGATCAAATGAGAAATAACAGAGAATCCAGTATGATTGCAAAAAGATATAACGCATCACATATCACATGGAACGTTAGGATAACATATACAAAATACTGACGAAACGAATGCAAATACGAATCAGATGTCAAAACTAATGAAATGTAGAGCGTAGTATCAAAATATATATATATATATATATATATATATATATATATATATATATATATATATATATATATGATGCCGAAACAATTGAACATATGGTGTACTTATTCAATGTCAAAGCCTAAAACAACCAGGAATTTGCAGAGAATCTACTTTACCCAGATAAAAACGTGTTATATACAATTGTATTAAACTATAAAGAAATGAGATATAATTATATAACTATATAATTATATAACTATATATAATTACATAGAAATTCAATACAATCTATATATGTGCCGTCAAACCAAGAATTTTATTTCTAAATTGTATTAAATACGAGCGGCGAAGAAATAACATTAATTATTCTCTACGTGAGAATTATTTTCAATTATATATGTATATATGTATATATCATAAATGATGATATTATATACAAGTATATATGAATTTTGTCTCTATAGCACTGTATCCATATATATATGTTTGTATATAATAATGATAGTTTGTATATAACATGAGTATATACATAATATATAAATGTATACGTATACAACTCTATATAAAACATTCTTGCCGGGTAGCTCAAACAAAAAATGTAAGAAATAGATAACGTAAACTTATAAAATACAGAAACAAAGAAAAGGAGTATTAAATAAGATACTGATCTATTGATAAGTTCTTGTCATAAAAAATATATACATACCACAATTAGCTTGTTGCTGTCATCAGCATTTGAAAATTATTTGCAAGCACTGCAAGTATTTGGTACAAGCTTACAAAAAAACTCAAAGAGCAATTCTTTTAAGGACCTGAGACTCTGCTGTTATCATCACAATGGTCTACGATAGTTGATTTTTATTTAAGGTAATCCGTTTTATTTTTCAGAAATTGTTGGCCATATTGGATCCGCCATTTTGAATGTTCAAAATCTCATCAGATTCGTTATCAGGGATCTCAAAAACCCTAGAATGATGAGTTTCAAGCGATTCCGTTTAATTTTTCAAAACTTGTCAACAATATTGGATCTGCCATTTTGAATTTTCAAATCTGATATCAAATTCATCATCGCGGGCCCCAAAAACCCTAGAAGAACGAGTTTCGAGCGATTTCGTTCAATTTTTTAAAACACGTTCGCCATATTGAATCCGCCATTTTAGATTTTCAAAGCCTGATATCAGATTCGTGAGCGGCGACCCCAAAAACCCCAGAATAATGAGTTTCAAGCTATTTCGTTTAATTTTTCAAAACTCGTCCGCCATATTGGATACGCCATTTTCAATTTTCAAAATCTGATATCAGATTCGTGATCAGCGACCCCAAAAACCCCAGAATAATGAGTTTCAAGCGATTTCGTTTAATTTTTCAAAAATTGTCCGCCATATTGGATCCGCCATTTTGAATTTTTAAAATCTGATATCACATTCGTAATCAGCGACCAAAAAAACCTATGAATATTGTTGTCGCATATAAAAAATAAATGCAAAAGTCTCGGATCCGGGGGCCTATATCGTACGCCCGGACTATATCGTATAGTACTTTATCTCGAAAACTATTGATTTTTGGGGCTTTTACCATATAGAACTTTTGTTCGGCCTGTTCTGGACTACAACTTAGCGAAGTTTCAGGAAATTTAACCGGGCCCGCAAATCAAGCTAAAGTGTGCGGGGTCCTTTGGATTTTGCGATTCAAAACACCCAATAAAAAACGCTGATATATATCTTTTTGTTTATTCTATCTATTAGAACTACATGTATACACGTAGTTCACACTGGGACCCCACCTAGTCTACTACGTGTATACATACAGCGAAAGGGTTAAGCAACTCAAGCCGTTGTTCTTTTTTCGGGCCATCGTATGCCTCGTATATCAGGCTATCTCGAGGTAGTACTGAGTCATCCGGTAAATATATTAAGACACCTCGAATCTTTCCACTGCCCTCAGTACATTCGTCCAACGCGCCTAGCCGCGGCCACATCCGTCGAGATCGCACCTACTGTTGATCTCTCAATCCTGAAATCGTGTTGACTGTCGGTGAGGCGACATTCGTTCATTCCCGGGCTTTCAGCACCTCCTTTAGGAGCCAATCCAGATCCGGTATCTTGTTTCGTTTGGGGTATGAGAAGGAAAGGATGTCCACGATCTCGTAGACCGTGTTTGCAACCCTGGGTGCATTCGATGAGTACATGCCACGTTTGCGAGACGTAATCTTATAGCCTAATCCCCACCGATTATTGTTACAATCCTCATTGAGATCGCTAGCTTCTCCTACGAAATTCGTTACCTGGAGCCGATGTCCAGTCGAAACTCTTTCTTGGTATCGAGGTAATTCGTATTCCGGCCCGCTCCTTCCTTATGTAATAATAATAACAATAATAATGATAATAATGATAATAAGGATTAATTACATCGATCTCTGAACATTGCCCTCACATACTCGAGAGATATCGGTATGGAATTCGGATTGGACAAGTGTGCAGTCGTTCATTTGCGCAGACGAAAGTCAGGATCCAATAACAACGATATGCAACTCGTCAACTAAAATGTCATCTGCCACCAACGTCGAAGAAGCCTACACATACCTGGGCGTACCTCAAAGGCATGTCCAGGATGTGCAGGCTGCTAAAACCACCATCATTAAGAAATACCGGCGCATTCTCCGTCAGATCTGGTCATCAGAATTGACCGGGAGAAATAAGGTGGCGGCCACGAATATGTTGGCCGAATCACCAGTGCTCTATTGATTTGGGGCACTGAAGTAGAACGTTGACGAGCTAAGGGATCTTGACCGAAGCACACGGAAGATGATTTGTATGCAACGCAGTTTGCATCCAAGATCTTCCGTGGAACGACTGTATTTGCCCCGAAATATGGGAGATCGTGCCCTTTTGAGCCTGGAGTGTATGTATGACCGATTGGTCCTCGAGACAGCTTGCGACGTAATTAATTGAACGGAGGATCCCCTGATGATGCTAGTTCATCAGCATGAAATTCAGGGGAAGGGGGCGTTTTTGTACGAGGCGGAACGAGTTTTCAACGTGGGACGTAGTGGTGCACAGGAAGCTGAATCAGTCATCAATCTGTGCCCAGTGCGTCTCAGGGCTAACATACGGAAGGAACAACTCCGTATGTTGGAGGGAAGGCATATCGACAAGCCATTGCATGGACAATTCTTTCGAAATGTCCAAGAACTTGGCTTGTCGGCAGAGATGGCCTTCTCATTTATCTGCGCATGCCAGTATGGGGTCATCAATACCTTAGCGTATCGCCAGACTGACTTACAACGACTTACTTTTCTGCTGCAAACTGCACACGTGGATTATGGAGGGCCAATGGAGGTTAGGGTTTTAGTCGGTAGACCTTGCCGTCAACAGCCTAGGTAAGGGAGTCCGACACACCGGGTGTTAAACAACATCTTCAACCCCCTATGGTGCCTAACGCATTTCCCCCTTCCGTCAAAAAAAAAGCATACGTGGATTATGGAGGGCCATTAGGGGACCAAAGGGAATCATGCGTAACACTATGCGGCTATGCAAAAAGCTGCATCCTAGCCTATCTTCCCAAATGGCCTACTCTCACCTCCACGTGTGCTTATTAAAGCGGGTGGGCCCTGGACTCTTAGCAACCTTGCCAGAGATTGGTTAACCAATCCCAGTGGATGGCGAGGTAAGAGACACACGAGAGAGGCATAACAACGGGGGGTAGGGCAAACCACCCTACTCTCTGTACATGCGGTTACATGAAATGCAACGCGCAGGGCTCCTGACCATTGGGCTGCTTCGGATGCAGCCCAGTCCCGAGATGGAGGGGCCGAAACAGGTGTCCCGGGACAACGACTCATTTTTTCACACGGACGATTTCAGTGAACGGAGAATTTCAGGCAAGATCTAATGCGTTGCTACGAGGAGAGCTGTCCGCAACAGCGAGGCTACATGGCGTGAATGCATAGTCGGTTTGCAGTAATGCATCCCGAACTAGCAGATCGCTTTTCTCAACAACATATGAGAGATGATGTGGCCTATCTGAGGTGGATAGGTTTCGTTGTTATCGACCGGTACCGGATGTGAGGGCAATATCAACTGAGTCCGTACGCGGTGCTGGAAGAGATGCTCCACATTACGAAAGCACGACATTCGTGTTTAGGCGAAATCTTTCAACGAAAATTTTGCCTAAACAACGAGTAATAGATACAGCAAATACCCTACTTCTGGATGCTCTTCCGGATGGCTGCGACCTGTGGCCAGTCAATTGTGCCGTTTACGAGGCTGCGTGTGATCTGGGGACTCCGCGAAATCTGACACAGATATCGAGACGACGACAGATTAGAAAACGCATGTCTCAATTGAACGGCAAGATTCGACTGACACGGAAACTCGCTTCCCGAATTCAGTGTGTGATCGACTATTTAACATCTGGCCGTTAATTTGCAGCTAAAGTCAAGAAGTTCGCGCAACAACTGCGGACGTACTATCACACACTGAACAAGCTGAAGTTACTCAGCATCAAGCAACGTTTGACGGATAAAATTCGGGTTTTGGTGAATGCCAAAAAGAGTCTGCAAAGACGGGAGGATGGAATTCCACAAAATGCAACATTTTGGTCGAATCCATCTAACCTCTTCAAATATCGTATCGCAGCCTCACGCGAGTTTCCGTCGATAGCCTCAGTTAAGAAAAATTCTGGGGGAGCATCTACGAGAAAATATCCAGGCTTAATGCACACACTCCAGGTATTAAAATCTTTACCGAGTTGTGTGACGAACTCGCACAACAAAGTGAAGATTGCCTTCCCGTCAGTGCATTAGAGGTGAATAATGCCATCAAAAGAGCGAGGAATTTCTCCTCGCCGGGCTGGGATGGAATTAACAACTATTGGTGGAAGAAGTTCACTTCTGTCCATCAACACCTAGCCTGAATATTCATCTCTTATATAAATGGAAAACAACCCATTCCGCACTGGCTGGTGGAGGGCCGTACGACATTAATCCCACAGTCGGGAGACTTGTCTGATCCGTGAAACCACAGACCAATCACGTTTCTCAATACGTTAGACAAATGGTTCACTAACATCTTGAACGAACACATTTAGAAATCCGTGAAACCGGTGTAGCAACGGATAGTAGAACTACGAGGCTGCAAAATGGGTGTACCGGCTGCAAGGACAACTTGCTTATCGACAGGTGTGTTTGTCAGGACTCATTCTTGTACAAGCGTAGCCTGTCGATAGCCTGGCTGGATTATATGAAGGCGTATGACTCAACATCGCACGAGCTTTTAGCTTGTTGCTCAAACGCTTCCATGTACACCCAAATATAGTGAGAAGTGTAGAAGACCTGATGCCTCTTTGAAAAACGCGCTTTGTCATGACATCGGACAAGCGTAGAACCATGTCAAGACTGGTTCAATTCCAAAGGGGTGTTTATCAGGGAGATTCTCCGAGTCCTCTGCTTTTCTGCATCTCACTATTGCTTCTATCCGTTGCTCTCCGACAATCTCAAAGGTACATGTGTGGGCCGCCTGGTGAACGTGTACATAAGAGCAGTCATTTATTCTATATGGATGATCTTAAATTATACGCATCAGGCGAGGATCAATTATATCGATCTCTGAACATCGCCCTCACATACTCGAGAGATATAGGCACGGAATTCGGATTGGACAAGTGTGCAGTCGTTCATTTGCACAGAAGAAGGTCAGATTTCATTAACAATAAAAAGGTGATCTCTCTCACCAATGGTCTATTGAGTTGGTGCATTTAAGTGGAATATTTACGAGCTAAGGGGCCGTGACTGATGGAAGATGATTTGGTTGTAAAGCAGTTTGCATGTTTGCTCCACATTCCATGGAACCACTATATTAATGCTCCGAAAAATGGAAGGTCGTGGCCTTTTGAGCCTGGAGTGTATGCATTGCAGATTAGTTCTCGAAACATCGTGTGAGATTTTTAATGGAAGGGAGGATCCACTTATGATGCTAGTTCTTCAGAATGAAATTCAGGGAGAGTAAGCGTTTTCATACTACTCGGCGGAACGAGCGGCCTTGATCTAATTTTGAACGTTCGGCCGTAGTGGTAGTGGTAGTCGTAGTGGTGCACAGAAGGCTGAATCAATCATCAATCTGTGCCTAGCACGTCTTAGGGCCAACATGCTGAATGAATAGCTTTCCATTTTGGAGGGAAGGTAAATCGGTTAGCCACATTTCTTTCGAAATATCCAACAACTTGGGTTATTGGTATATGCGATTTTCTCTTTCTCAAGATCAGTTGGAGACAGATGATTTCATCAGTGCATGCCAGGGTCTTCAATAGCTTAGCGTATCGTCAGCGTATAAGCCTGACATCGTTGACTTCGCAAAAGAGGACGAAAGACGGATTGACGCAACCCCAGTTTTGCCGTATATTCCCACTGACACTGAATTCGTAGTCGGGAATGAGCTGCGTCGCATATACTGGACTTACTAATTCCCGACGAGCAGGTAAATATCAGCCTATAACCCTGACATCGTCCTTTTTGAGTTCGATGAAAAATTCATCTTCATTTAAAGGATTAAATATCAAGCTCGTCGTTTAGCCCTTTAAACATTAAGGACATCTTCTAAATTTGGTTGTTCACTTACAAGACTGCAAAAGAAACCACAATGAAGCGAAAATATTACAATGAATTCGAATTCTACGTAAATCCGTAATTATTCCTTTACATGGTATACATTTCTTATGAGTTTAACCACAATAAAGTATTGCACACTGAATTACCTAATATCACTTCTGCATTTTCTCTTCTTCTTCAACAAGAGTAAGGTTAATACAAAAATTAATGAAGTCAAATTCGTAATATTATTCAGCGTTATTTATTTGTATTTCATTGCGTCGTACGAGAAGTTGATCCTCTGCAGAAATGGGGCTTGATAACATTGGTTAGGAATGTCCCAACATCAGTTGACAGTTCGAACCTGCCTTCCGAGAATTTCGAATTTGATTTTCAGTTGTCGACGAATCCGCAATCGAATTGAAAGACAGCGCAGAAGTCGACATTACTTTGTCTGAATTGTTTCGCTGGGGCAATCTCTCTAAAATTAACAAGTTTTTAACACTCATTAAAAAATAAACCCTAGTTTTTAGAAAATTAGTTTCAGCGCCATTAAATTGAGAAAAAAAATAACCTACATTCCGATATAAGTCGATTGCGGTCTTTTAGATACACCCTGGGCTTGTTCTAAAATATAGATGGTTTATACGTCAAACTTGGCCTTTCCATCTTACTGGGAGGAACAAAATCATCGACACAAGCATGCTCGCTATTTTTCAGACAGTGTCTTCGTTTGGAGCTGTCAAATATAATACTGATAATCTTAGATGCCACGAAGAGAAAGAGAATCACACTTCACCTATTATTATTTAAATATTCCGCTACCGACAATCTATAACCCCCACGCAATGCGCGAGGAGGAGGGTTTTTAAGTTTAAAGTCTACATGAATGAACAGTATGGGGGTTGTTAACGCAGTTACAATCCGCCCTTGTGATCCATTTTTGCTACTGGCACATTCCCTTGGGACCTACGGCAAAAATGTCTTTTGACATATCGCTGCTGGGAGGGCATGTGAAATAGAAGGTTTGATCTTTGAATCTGGGATTAACGAAGTTCCTGGTGGTAACTTTATTAATAACCTGGAGCCTTGGATCTACCATGCCGGGTGAGTGGTTGCCGACTCCGTGTTCAGCCTGTGTAGAGGCGATGATTGCGTGTCGGGACCAACATCGGAGATCCACATGTTCAACACATGCCCCCAAGATCTTGGTTGTTTTATAGATGGTAGCCCAACCCACCGGGCCGATTACTATTAATTACAACGGACTGAAAGTCTGGACGAAGTATTGAATTTGGTCACTTTGTAACGCGTGTTTTTCGAGTTTCCCCCGCTACGGATACCGCCGTAAGTCATGAGCATGCTCACGGCGTTGTATCGCGCTCCATTCCGGGCGTCGGATGCACACGATGCTCCCCCCCGCTCGTCCGGACGGACTATATATTACGTAGTACATTGTGTAATTCCTGCCCGACAGCGTCACCGCCAAGAGCCGTTCTGTTCGTACCCTGTACACCTGTGCGACTAGGGTTGCGATTACTGTCGTAATGTATGTACGGACTACAAATAATCTATGTATATAATTGATAAACATGTTAGATCCTTCGTTCTCCCTTCCCATAGTCAATTCTGCCCGTCGTACCGACTGAGTGACTGTAAAAAAGGTTGTACGCATTTTCTGTCTAAAGTCAACGATAATGCCATAAAAACTGTTTTAAAATGCGTATGACTATTGTCTGACGAAGTATTGAATTTAATTACCTCGGCAAGAAAATTAGCCTGTAGTTTTTCATCAAATTTCGACGTTTTGAACCCCGCCCCCCCCCCCTCCGTAGGTCGACACTTAAACAACTCAATCTTCGCCAGCCCCTCGGGGGCGGTGATCACCTCCAGACGCAAAATTTATTTTACGCCCTTCATACGAAAATAGCTATTTCGATATATTTAAAAGATGTCTTATAAATATATAACAGATATTCGTTAGAGATCTTTTCGACACTTTCAAGATATCTTTGACGAATTATATATATATTGTGTATATAAGATCATAATAAAGCAGACAGTAATTAGTAAAACATAGTAAACATGTAAAATGTACCGAATTGTCTATTACAATACAAATGCATGAAGTAAGTTTTTTACATGTATTATTTATTAATACTTCGGCTAGACTGTCGTCGGGGTCGAAGTTCTGAAAATGCTCATTTTCAATTTGACGTCGACCCAGGCCGTAGGTCATAGTTGTTATTCATTTTCAATTTTCATACATATTAGAAACACACTATATTGTTGTAATATATCTATCTAAGCCACTTGGATCTAAATATGATTTTACCCCCAAATATCGGTGTGATTTTATAATATAACTGAAAATTGTTAGTAAAGGAACGAGTGTTATAGAATAGCTGATTCTTCACAGGTCAAAGTTTCGGAGCGAGCGAAGCGAGTGAGGCACCATGCCAACACTAGTTATTATTATATTTTCTAAGTATAAATATCAAACTACCCTACCCAAAACGACGATTTAAATGGACGATAAGTCTCAGAAAAGATCTTATGTGCTGATATGAGGAGAGTTGTCCACAACAGAGAGGTTGCATGGTGAGAATGCATAGCCGGTGTGCAGTAATGTATCCTAACTTTGCAGAGCACTTTTTTCAATATTATGAATTTCGTTGATCCCAGCTCTCAACCAGTACCGGACTTCCGGATAATAACACTTGTGATTAGAATTAGAAGTTTTCCGACCTCGTTAAACACCGAGTTACAGCGTCACGTCCATGGATGCGTTTGAAGAATTCTGGCGGATCATCTACAAGACAATACCAAGGCTTAATGCAATCATTTAAGGCATTAATATCTTTGATGAGCTGTGTGAAGAACTCACATAAAGTGCAGATTGCCAGCCGTTAATGAATTAGGCGTGAATAATACAACCAAAAAAGCAAGGAATTTCTCCTCGCCGGACTGCGATGTAATTACCAACTTTTTGTAAAAAAGCTCACTTCGATACACTATCACCTAACCCGAATATCTACCTCTTATATAAATGGTGACCAATCTATTCCATACTGCGTGGTGGAGGGCCGAACGACACTAACACCAAAATCGGGTGTTGGCATAATCCGAGGAGCCATAGACCAATCACGTGTATCAATACGCTGCACAAATGGTACACTACCATCTTGAGTTAGCGCACTGAAAAAGCCGTTAAACGTCGCTGGACTACATTAAAACGTATGATTATAGGTAAGTCAGTAGACATGACCTTCTTTTTCTTAAGAACAGTCGACTTGAAATCGGAGATCGAGGGTTTCATCTTGTCAAGACAGGATGTGGTCATCAATACCTTGGCGTACATCTGGAACGTCCTATACCAATCGGTGCATGGTGCGCTCTGTAGTTCATATAAATGTCATGTTCCAACAATAATATATCTCTTTGTAGAATATCCAAGATATGCAGTCTCACCACATACAGGGTGACCCATTTTAACTTAGATAGTAAAATATCTCAAAAAGTAAACGTTGCCCGAGAAAAAATTTCAGATAAAAGTTGTATTGTTGAAAGGGGGCCAAATTATGGTGACCTCGATTTTCAACATGACGTCCATTTTCAAAGTCATTTGAAGGTCATCTTCGTTTTTTCTTATGGGAACACATATTTTGTTTATGGATTCGGAAAGAGCGGGAAATTTTACGTCCGAATATGATATGGTCGATTTTTCCGGCAAGGTTATTTCAAGGTCAAACTTAAAGCTCTCGGAATTGGGAAATAATTCAGCGGGAGTGCATTTTCGGGGAAAATGTTTCAGATAAAAGTTTGAGGATTTTTCCCTGGCTATTTAATTGTACCAGTGAATTTGACCTTGAAGGTCATTTCAAGGTGAAGTTCAATTTTTAAAATGGAAACCACTATTTTTTACCGCGAATTTTGAAAGTGGGGAAAATTCAACGTTCAGGACATAACCTTGAATATACCTTGAAGTCAGAGGCATGGTCATTTCAAGGTGAATATCTCATAAATTCTTGTATGACAATAATATCTCGACGATGAAATGGGAACCATTATTTGTAGAGCGGAAAGCCTTATGTTAGAACTTACCATGACCATACCCTTTAATTTAATGTCAAGGTCATTTCAAGATGAATGTTCGAAAATTTCAAGAAGTGCAATAGTAACATAGCAAGGTTTTAACGGCAATTACAAACATCCTACAATATGTATTCAGTCTTTCCTACCAATACCAATACGATCGTGCATGCACATGTCCATCACTTCTCGACGCACGAACCATTCCCCCCTCCCCCGCTGGATCTTTCCATGGTACGGCCTCGCCTCGTCTTCGTCGCATCCGCGACGCGCGAGAGTCCGATTTTCGTTTCCTCTCCCCACCACGGCTACGCATCCGCCAGCCGTCCAAATATTTCGAACGTCGAATGGACGTTGCATGCCGCGCGCCCGCGCGCCGATTCCCTCCCCTTTGCTCGCCTGTGTTGCGCAGCCCCCACCAATACTCGCTCTTCTCCGTTGGACTCATGCAGCCTTCATGTCGCGCCTGGACTACACACTTTCAGACTGCGAGATTTCAGTCACTTTCCGTAAGTACCGCCGCCCCGATCCTTTTTGTACCCCTCCGTGATTTCCGGTCATATTAATAGAAACTTGTCCCTTCGCGTGATTTCCGAACTCGTCGCCCTTTTGCGTTTTTCCGCCGTCCTTTTTCTTGTCGCGCCCCCAAAATTTATGTACAGTCCCCTTTATTTTTGCGAAATATAAATTAGAGTTGGTTGTGTAGATTATGGAGTTATTTGTGTCTTCCTTATTAATCCCATTTCCCATCCGAGAATTTCGAGTTACAAATGGCATCCCTCGTGGGAACCATAGTTTGAGTCTTATTGCGTATTATTACAATTTTTGTTCTGCCCTTTTCCAATCCGAAAAAGGGTTACAAATGGCATCCCTGGTGGGGACCATATTTTGAGTTAGAGTTCCGTATTTATAATAAATTATGGTTCTGCCCTTTTCCAATCCGGAAAAGGGTTACAAATGGCATCCCTGTTGGGGAAATCAAATTAGATTTCCCAAAAATATTTTTTGCGAAGTTTGTATCGGGAAAATTAGCCGGTTATCGCGTGAGTGTCGTTTCCCATATTTCCGAATTTAGACGATCGGTAATATCGAGTTTCCCCCTTTGAATGATTAGAATTAAGTTGTTAGATTTAAGTATATTAATAAATATATTGAATTATTTTGTTCCCTTTGTTCCTGCCTTCCTTCTCAGACCTGTTGTCCTTTTCTTTTCTTTTGGAGTATCCCAAAGAGTGTCCCTAGGAAAAAGTGGAAAAATTGTTGATTAAAAATCAACAGTTTTAACTTAACGGTTGACCTTTCGAAAAAGTACGTTGGTCAGTCACCGTTGAAATTGACGGTTGCAGTTTGAACTCAAATCAACTGCAACGTCAAGTTGTTGTGATTACGTTCGCCGCCCTTCAGCCTCCCCAAAGTCTGTTTGTATGTATCAAACAAGAATAGAATTAACGTCCTATTTTAAAATTTAAGTATCCTTCAGTCTCGAGCTTTGCATTACAATTTCCATTTTGAAATTGAATAAAAAGATTTTTTTTATTAAATAATTCGAAGTTTCGTAGTGTCAATTTAAAATTTTACACTTTTGAATTTTGGAATTCAGTTTGAAATTTTCCAAAGTTCGTTTTGATTTGCTTTTCTCCCGATTTTCAGTAATTAAGTCTAACGACTACTGGCTTAATTATCCCTCCCTCTTCTCCCAGGCCACGTTACGTAATAAGGCGTTAACAATTGCGATATCCTAATTAGAGAATATTTGATTAATGACTTTTCACATGCTATAAATTTAATTAATTTATGATATTGATTCTAATTAATCCATTTATATTACATAAGTCCATAGGTGTCAGTGCGGTAACGCGATTAAATTAAAGTTCGTTCCGAATGAAACGACCTGCGGACTTGTCGTTTTGAAAGTGCGCATTTTTCGAAAGTGATTTCGGTTGTGCGCAGTTTTCGGTTGCGTTTTCGGGATTTCGCTATTACGGTCATTACTTTCAGTTTCCGATTTTGATTTTTTATTTAGATTCCTTTTAGATTTCGAGTTTAGAATCCCTGTTCGCGTTAAAAGTAAAATTCCCCATTTCACTTTTCGTTAAGTTGCGATTTCCCTCCCCTTCCATTGCCACGTGCATTCATTTTTGATTTTGCGATAATTTTGCTCCTCGTCAATATCGGCATGATGGCACCCCCCTTCTATGTTACCAGTCTTGCGCCGTCAGCCGTCCCCACTTTAGTAGTCGTGACGTCTACAGAGACTGTTCCTATTACGACGACGTCATTATCCGTTGGCGCTACTACCACGAAGGTTTCTCCCTCTCGCTTAGCTCCGTTTCGCGCAGCAACTCCCGCGCAGTTCTGCGCGATTCGAACTGAAATCGACAGTCTCGTCGACATTCGCGAGTTGATCGACCGTTGCGATCGCGCTGAAATCATGATTTCAGGTTCGATGGACGATCTACGGGACCGTCTAACCCGACGCACGGTGCTCCAGCGATTCCCCGACACCAAAGTCGAATGGAATCCTTCGGTGGACGAACGGGGTGATCACCCCGGTGATCGAAGCGTCAATAAAGAAATCACTTAATATCGCGTTTCCTCCTCGCAGTGATCCCCCGCAAACGGATCCATCGAATAGCCGCACGCGAAGTTTCGATTTGCCGTCCCCCTCCCAGTTTCCCAACATGCAAGGTGCATATTCTCATGACCAAATCTCATTTGGAGATTCGGTCTCCTTCTCCGTCCCGGATCTCCCTTCGTTTTTCGATTCGGCGAGTTCACTCATGAATTTCGCCGGCTCCCAAAATATTGCTAGCCCTTTGGTATCGCGTAACAACCTCCCTCCCGAATACCATCTTAGATCCCCTCTCGAGTTAAATATTAATCGTGCCTTACAATCCCATGAACATAGTCCTTTCGATACTAGTAATGTCCCGACGATCGGATATGATCATAACTCAACCGCTCCTGTCACCGGATTCGGTTCGGATAAGTTCCGAACGCGCAATATGGAACCACTCTCCCTCGCAGAAGAAGGTCTTCTCGATTCAGGATCGAAACAAAATCGGGTCAATTTTAGTTTTCGATCACGTGACAGCTCTCCCTCTAAAACACCCTACCCCTCCTGTCCCTTACTATCTATCCCCACATATCGTCAATCGCGTAGTCCCCCTTTTAAATCAATAACAATTAAACCCTATCGTCAGTTACCTACAACCTCCTACCCTCGAACTCCGAAAAAACTTAACTCGCACTCCCCTACCTGTAATAGGTTCCGCAGAATTCGCCGAGAAAACCCCAAGCACGATGTTGCTCACCTAGAAAGGGTTTTTCGGCAGGAGAAAATTTGCCGACCCCTTTCCGCGGATTCTCAGATCGCTCTCCTCGCGTTATCGGGTAAGAAACGCAAACATGCGAAAGAGAACAGAGCAGCCGCGAACTCCGTCACCGCTCCTTTTTCCAGAACGTCAAATCGTCGAGCCGCCCCCTCGGTTTATTCTCCCAAGGCTGACTTGATGCCGTTAATGAGCATAAAACTGGATAACTTCCCGCGGTCGGTACCCCGTAGGAAAAACGCTGAGCTTTGTGAACCTGGCACCCGACTTTTCGAAATTCAAAATGTAAAACGCTATTTCGATAGAGTTATGAATGTAGTTGTATGTAGTAGAACGAATTTCGTTTGTAGTTGCAGAAAGAAAAAGTTACAGGGGGTCCAAAAAAGCCCAGCACCCCAGATTCAAAAAATTTTTGTTTCAAATTTTTTTCCGACAGAAAATCGTTTGTAGTTGATTGTAGTGAAGGAATTTCCTCTGCCAGGTGAGGACCACCATCTCGGTTTTAGCCATTGCCAACTCAAGTCCGTGGTCGTGAAGCCATTCCTGCATTATGGTCATGGCATTCGCAACTCTCCTCTTTGCATCTTCTGCGTTTCGTGCCATAGTTACAATCGCAACGTCATCAGCATAGGCGATTATCTTAGCCCAGCTGGGCAGCTTGATTCGAAGTATGCCGTCGTATAGAATATTCCACAGGTCCGGTCCAAGTACCGAACCTTGTGCCACCCCCGCACTGACCTTGCGTGTCCTGGTGCCCTCCGCGGTGCTGTAAGTGAGAGTTCTATCACACATATAGTCCTCTAGTATAAGGTATGGCGGGGTTGCATATCGATGCTCCAGTGCTTCCAATATGTCTGTCCACCTAGCAGAATTGAACGCGTTTTTTACGTCCAGTGTTACCAGAACGCACGAGTTTCTTGTCCTGCCGTTCCCTAGCCACGCGTTTTTTACAGTCTCCACTACCTCCCCTATTGCTCCAATTGTAGAGTGATTGGGCCTAAACCCATGTTGGGATTTGGAGAGTCCCGCAGCGCTTTCCACCGTAGCATGCAGTCGTACTTTAATCATTTTCTCATAAATTTTTCCCGCGTTGTCTATCATACACGACGGCCTGTATGATGCCGGGGTGATGGGAGGCCCTTTTCCCTTGTCGATCAGGACCAACTTCTGCCTTTTCCATATACGGGGGAAAGTACCTGCCACCAATAGACCGTTGTATATATTTGGGATTTCGGTTGGGCATATTGCAGCTGCTAACTTCATAGCTTCTGCAGGTATGCCATCCGGACCCGGTGCTTTGCGGTTTCCAGGCGATTTCGTTGCTCGCAGGATTTCCTCTGTAGTAAAAAGGGGTACTTCTCCATCGAGCTGAATCTCCTAGCGCTCTCGTTCGGGATGTTCAGGGAACAGTACGTTCACTATCGCCCTCGTCTTCGCAGCATCTTCTTGTATTGTTGGTGTGCGAAGACCAAGGCGCTTCATAACGATGGTATATCCGAGGCCCCATGTGTCGCGGTTAATGTTATCGCAAACTTCTTTCCAGCACCGGAGCTTACTCTTGCGTATTGCAGTTCTCATCATTTTTTTTTGCCATCTTATACTCTTCAACGAAGTTGGTATCTCGGTGTCTATTGCGTTGGGCGAGTCGTCTGTATCGCAATGCTTTCTTTCGCAACTCAGCGATCTCATCATTCCACCAATAAGTTGGTTTACGATGGTATCTTCTGACACGTCTAGGCATGGAGGCCTCACATGCTACAGCTATGGCGCCCATCGTCCGTTTGGCAAGGTCTTCTGCTTCGCGTTTACGGATTGTCGAATCAGTTCGTACAGATAGGCGTCTGGCCGCATTCCGCATAGTGTCCTGAAACACTGTATGATTTATCTTCGCAGGGTTCCAAGCAGAGGGACTAGCATATCTACTATGCCGTAAAGTGGATCTTCCGGTGGTAGGTGGTTCCAGCACAAATTTAATATGCTGATGGTCACTGCCGTTAAATTCCTCTAGTACCTCCCAACTTCTAGTCCAGGGCACTAAATCAGATGTTACACAAGTAATATCTATAATTGTGCCCCTGCATCCAGCACGTCGGTATGTTGGGGCACACCCCACGTTCAAAATAACCGCATCCATTCGCGCTATCATCTCAACCAGCTTTGCGCCTCTAGGACATGTTTTTGGCTCACCCCATTCAACTGCCTTGGCATTAAAATCGCCAGCGAGGATAAAGCTCCTCTTTGCCTGTCGGATTGTATCTTCCACCGCCGTTAACTTTCTGCAGTATTCATCAATACCTTCGTTTGGAGACAGATAACAACTTACGTACAGCGTGTCATTACACTCCACCCATACTAGTCCGTCTCCTTTATCACTGGAGTTAACTAGGTGCTTATTATGATTCACTATCCATATTGCAGCGATCCCTTTGTTATCGCTGAACCACCCCCCTACATCAGGATCCCTATACTGTTCAATAACCATGCATATATCCGCTCCATGTTCATATGCCGCCTGCATCATTAAGTCCTGCGCGAGTCTGGCCCTGCTCAAGTTACCCTGCATAATTACCGCCATTTCTTGTGTTGCACCTGTTGTGATTCACACGCTATTCGGTAAGCTGTGTATCTGGAAGAACCGGGCGCATGATCTACTGGAATGTCATCCCTAAGGTCTGCACAAGCGTAGCATGCAGTATCCCCAACGCATGTGTTGCCAATAACTTGTCGATCTATCAGGCAGTTTGCAGCCCGCAGCCGTATGCCCAAAGCCCTGACAACGATAACATCTAATGATGTTTGGTTTGGCTCTAACCCTACAGTTTACCCATGGCAAGGTGATTTTGACCTCGTCCAGAGCGGTTTCGGATATATAGGGTTTTAGGGCCTCCTCAATTTCTACCACTTCTGTCGCCGTGTCGAGGTCTCTTATCTCAAGGGTTGTCCTGGGCACCAGTTGTCTCACGGAGGCTGCGTCACCTACCACCCTTTGGACGGCGTCCCCGAACTTGGCTCTGTCCTCCGGAGTTGCTCCTATTTCAACCAGGATGTCCCCTTTACGATTCTCTCTAATGGCTTTTATTTTGATTCCTAGCTCGTCAGGGTTGACATCCTTACGGATGCCCTTCAATACATCTGCGTACTTCTTCCCTTCCGCAGGCGTAATAAGTAGGGCCTCCGGACGCATTCTCTTACTACCCTGCTTTCGGTTTAGCGGCTTACCCGCATCTGTAAGCTTCTGGGTTAGCACCTTTCCTTTACTATTTTTCCGCCTCGTTATGACCTCCGTCCAGTCGCTTTCACCTTCCTTTGGTTTTTTCTGACGCTGGTAGGCACGCTCTCCTTATGGACTAGGGGTACTGGACTCTTGTCGCTTACGCTTCTCCTGTTGGAACACTGTAGTTTGTGGGTCTTTTTGGCGTGTACCCTGCATCTGCCTGGTTGTGGTGCACTTAGTAGGTATGTATTGCAGTATATTTTGAGCTTCCTTACTCTTAACATGCTCCCGTTGTGTGGGGTGGGGGGGGGGGGGGGTGGGGGGGGGGGGGGGTGGGGGGGGGGGGGGGTGGGGGGGGGGGGGGGTGGGGGGGGGGGGGGGTGGGGGGGGGGGGGGGTGGGGGGGGGGGGGGGTGGGGGGGGGGGGGGGTGGGGGGGGGGGGGGGTGGGGGGGGGGGGGGGTGGGGGGGGGGGGGGGTGGGGGGGGGGGGGGGTGGGGGGGGGGGGGGGTGGGGGGGGGGGGGGGTGGGGGGGGGGGGGGGTGGGGGGGGGGGGGGGTGGGGGGGGGGGGGGGTGGGGGGGGGGGGGGGTGGGGGGGGGGGGGGGTGGGGGGGGGGGGGGGTGGGGGGGGGGGGGGGTGGGGGGGGGGGGGGGTGGGGGGGGGGGGGGGTGGGGGGGGGGGGGGGTGGGGGGGGGGGGGGGTGGGGGGGGGGGGGGGTGGGGGGGGGGGGGGGTGGGGGGGGGGGGGGGTGGGGGGGGGGGGGGGTGGGGGGGGGGGGGGGTGGGGGGGGGGGGGGATATGGTTTAAATCGTTTGTAGTAATTTTTTAAGCTACTACAAACGTCCGTTTCATCTCTAGTGTTAATAAAATGCAGTGTCCTATGGTTAAAATCGTTTGAACGATTATTCGCTGTAAATTCAGCAATAGAATTTTGGCAGCCTTCATCTGCGGGTGCGGGTTCAGGATTGGTTGCAAGCTGGTGTAAGTGGTAACTTTATAAACTCCAAATTTATTCAGAAGTAGTGGATCTTCTTACAACATATAAATTTCACTTAATCCTAAAACAAACGGAGTCGCACTGCACTTTCGACGCGTGATGGGCCATGCGAGTGGGCCGCACAAAGTTAAAGATCAGTCGTAAGTAATCGAAATACCGAAATAATAGTCCCGATTATTCGACCGGATTTTGGTGAACGTAATTCACTACAAAATAAGAAGTGGATGCGAAAAATTGACGAAGATAAAGCGGAGCACGGTTCGAGCATGTAGATCACGCTGCCGATGCCGGAAATCTGACGAAAAGTCCGTTTTCCAGGAATCAACGGGTTAAGGAACCAGTGGATAAGATCCGCAGTTCGATTCCTGGAACCGCGAATTTCAAAAGTCTTGCAAGTCTTTTATTATAGCGGCGCGCCCAGTCGGTAACTATAAGCTGATATGCGCGCTTAAGCAGAGATGGCGTCTCGAGTACCGTTAGCAAACCATCGAACTTGCCTCGACTCATGTATATGCGAACATCGTTTGTAGTAATTTTTTAAGCTACTACAAACGTCCGTTTCACCTCTAGTGTTAATAAAATGCAGTATCCTATGGTTTAAATCGTTTGTAGTAATTTATTAAGCCACTACAAACAACTACAAACGTTTATTTCGCCTCTAGTGTTAATAAAATACAATATCCTATGGTTTAAATCGTTTGTCGTAATTTTTTAAGCTACTACAAACGTCCGTTTCATCTCTAGTGTTAATAAAATGCAGTGTCCTATGGTTTAAATCGTTTGTAGTAATTTTTTAAGCTACTACAAACGTCTGTTTCACCTCTAGTGTTAATAAAATGCAGTATCCTATGTTTTAAATCGTTTGTAGTAATTTATTAAGCAACTACAAATAACTACAAATGTTTATTTCGTATCTAGTGTTTATAAAATACAATATCCTATGGTTTAAATCGTTTGTAGTAATTTTTTAAGCTACTACAAACGTCCGTTTCATCTCTAGTGTTAATAAAATGCAGTGTCCTATGGTTAAAATCGTTTGTAGTAATTTTTTAAGCTACTACAAACGTCCGTTTCACCTCTAGTGTTAATAAAATGCAGTATCCTATGGTTTAAATCGTTTGTAGTAATTTATTAAGCCACTACAAACAACTACAAACGTTTATTTCGTCTCTAGTGTTAATAAAATACAATATCCTATGGTTTAAATCGTTTGTAGTAATTTTTTAAGCTACTACAAACGTCCGTTTCACCTCTAGTGTTAATAAAATGCAGTGTCCTATGGTTTAAATCGTTTGTAGTAATTTTTTAAGCTACTACAAACGTCCGTTTCACCTCTAGTGTTAATAAAATGCAGTATCCTATGGTTTAAATCGTTTGTAGTAATTTTTTAAGCTACTACAAACGTCCGTTTCATCTCAAGTGTTAATAAAATGCAGTGTCCTATGGTTTAAATCGTTTGTAGTAATTTTTTAAGCTACTACAAACGTCCGTTTCATCTCAAGTGTTAATAAAATGCAGTGTCCTATGGTTTAAATCGTTTGTAGTAATTTTTTAAGCTACTACAAACGTCCGTTTCATCTCAAGTGTTAATAAAATGCAGTGTCCTATGGTTTAAATCGTTTGTAGTAATTTTTTAAGCTACTACAAACGTCCGTTTCATCTCTAGTGTTAATAACATGCAATATCCTATGGTTTAAATCGTTTGTAGTAATTTTTTAAGCTACTACAAACGTCCGTTTCATCTCCAGTGTTAATAAAATGCAGTGTCCTATGGTTAAAATCGTTTGTAGTAATTTTTTAAGCTACTACAAACGTCCGTTTCACCTCTAGTGTTAATAAAATGCAGTATCCTATGGTTTAAATCGTTTGTTGTAATTTATTAAGCCACTACAAACAACTGCAAACGTTTATTTCGTCCCCAGTGTTAATAAAATACAATATCCTATGGTTTAAATCGTTTGTAGTAATTTTTTAAGCTACTACAAACGTCCGTTTCACCTCTAGTGTTAATAAAATGCAGTATCCTATGGTTTAAATCGTTTGTAGTAATTTTTTAAGCTACTACAAACGTCCGTTTCATCTCTAGTGTTAATAAAATGCAGTGTCCTATGGTTAAAATCGTTTGTAGTAATTTTTTAAGCTACTACAAACG
The DNA here is from genome assembly GCA_030407085.1 of Trichopria drosophilae. NCBI lineage: Eukaryota > Metazoa > Arthropoda > Insecta > Hymenoptera > Diapriidae > Trichopria > Trichopria drosophilae. The sequence continues at coordinate 145,688,245 of CM059582.1, read as the reverse complement.
TCCGTTTCACCTCTAGTGTTAATAAAATGCAGTATCCTATGGTTTAAATCGTTTGTAGTAATTTTTTAAGCTACTACAAACGTCCGTTTCACCTCTAGTGTTAATAAAATGCAGTATCCTATGGTTTAAATCGTTTGTTGTAATTTATTAAGCCACTACAAACAACTGCAAACGTTTATTTCGTCCCCAGTGTTAATAAAATGCAGTGTCCTATGGTTTAAATCGTTTGTAGTAATTTTTTAAGCTACTACAAACGTCCGTTTCATCTCCAGTGTTAATAAAATGCAGTGTCCTATGGTTAAAATCGTTTGTAGTAATTTTTTAAGCTACTACAAACGTCCGTTTCACCTCTAGTGTTAATAAAATGCAGTATCCTATGGTTTAAATCGTTTGTTGTAATTTATTAAGCCACTACAAACAACTGCAAACGTTTATTTCGTCCCCAGTGTTAATAAAATACAATATCCTATGGTTTAAATCGTTTGTAGTAATTTTTTAAGCTACTACAAACGTCCGTTTCACCTCTAGTGTTAATAAAATGCAGTATCCTATATTTTAAATCGTTTGTAGTAATTTATTAAGCAACTACAAACAACTATAAACGTTTATTTCGTCTCTAGTGTTAATAACATGCAATATCCTATGGTTTAAATCGTCTGTAGTAATTTTTTAAGCTACTACAAACGTCAGTTTCATCTCAAGTGTTAATAAAATGCAGTGTCCTATGGTTTAAATCGTTTGTAGTAATTTTTTAAGCTACTACAAACGTCCGTTTCATCTCTAGTGTTAATAAAATGCAGTGTCCTATGGTTTAAATCGTTTGTAGTAATTTTTTAAGCTACTACAAACAACTGCAAACGTTTATTTCGTCCCCAGTGTTAATAAAATACAATATCCTATGGTTTAAATCGTTTGTAGTAATTTTTTAAGCTACTACAAACGTCCGTTTCATCTCAAGTGTTAATAAAATGCAGTGTCCTATGGTTTAAATCGTTTGTAGTAATTTTTTAAGCTACTACAAACGTCCGTTTCATCTCTAGTGTTAATAAAATGCAGTGTCCTATGGTTTAAATCGTTTGTAGTAATTTTTTAAGCTACTACAAACGTCCGTTTCATCTCTAGTGTTAATAAAATGCAGTGTCCTATGGTTTAAATCGTTTGTCGTAATTTTTTAAGCTACTACAAACGTCCGTTTCATCTCTAGTGTTAATAAAATGCAGTGTCCTATGGTTTAAATCGTTTGTAGTAATTTTTTAAGCTACTACAAACGTCTGTTTCACCTCTAGTGTTAAAAAAATGCAGTATCCTATGTTTTAAATCGTTTGTAGTAATTTATTAAGCAACTACAAACAACTACAAATGTTTATTTCGTATCTAGTGTTAATAACATGCAATATCCTATGGTTTAAATCGTTTGTAGTAATTTTTTAAGCTACTACAATCGTCCGTTTCATCTCCAGTGTTAATAAAATGCAGTGTCCTATGGTTAAAATCGTTTGTAGTAATTTTTTAAGCTACTACAAACGTCCGTTTCACCTCTAGTGTTAATAAAATGCAGTATCCTATGTTTTAAATCGTTTGTAGTAATTTATTAAGCCACTACAAACAACTACAAACGTTTATTTCGTCTCTAGTGTTAATAAAATACAATATCCTATGGTTTAAATCGTTTGTAGTAATTTTTTAAGCTACTACAAACGTCCGTTTCATCTCTAGTGTTAATAAAATGCAGTGTCCTATGGTTAAAATCGTTTGAACGATTATTCGCTGTAAATTCAGCAATAGAATTTTGGCAGCCTTCATCTGCGGGTGCGGGTTCAGGATTGGTTGCAAGCTGGTGTAAGTGGTAACTTTATAAACTCCAAATTTATTCAGAAGTAGTGGATCTTCTTACAACATATAAATTTCACTTAATCCTAAAACAAACGGAGTCGCACTGCACTTTCGACGCGTGATGGGCCATGCGAGTGGGCCGCACAAAGTTAAAGATCAGTCGTAAGTAATCGAAATACCGAAATAATAGTCCCGATTATTCGACCGGATTTTGGTGAACGTAATTCACTACAAAATAAGAAGTGGATGCGAAAAATTGACGAAGATAAAGCGGAGCACGGTTCGAGCATGTAGATCACGCTGCCGATGCCGGAAATCTGACGAAAAGTCCGTTTTCCAGGAATCAACGGGTTAAGGAACCAGTGGATAAGATCCGCAGTTCGATTCCTGGAACCGCGAATTTCAAAAGTCTTGCAAGTCTTTTATTATAGCGGCGCGCCCAGTCGGTAACTATAAGCTGATATGCGCGCTTAAGCAGAGATGGCGTCTCGAGTACCGTTAGCAAACCATCGAACTTGCCTCGACTCATGTATATGCGAACATCGTTTGTAGTAATTTTTTAAGCTACTACAAACGTCCGTTTCACCTCTAGTGTTAATAAAATGCAGTATCCTATGGTTTAAATCGTTTGTAGTAATTTATTAAGCCACTACAAACAACTACAAACGTTTATTTCGCCTCTAGTGTTAATAAAATACAATATCCTATGGTTTAAATCGTTTGTCGTAATTTTTTAAGCTACTACAAACGTCCGTTTCATCTCTAGTGTTAATAAAATGCAGTGTCCTATGGTTTAAATCGTTTGTAGTAATTTTTTAAGCTACTACAAACGTCTGTTTCACCTCTAGTGTTAATAAAATGCAGTATCCTATGTTTTAAATCGTTTGTAGTAATTTATTAAGCAACTACAAATAACTACAAATGTTTATTTCGTATCTAGTGTTTATAAAATACAATATCCTATGGTTTAAATCGTTTGTAGTAATTTTTTAAGCTACTACAAACGTCCGTTTCATCTCTAGTGTTAATAAAATGCAGTGTCCTATGGTTAAAATCGTTTGTAGTAATTTTTTAAGCTACTACAAACGTCCGTTTCACCTCTAGCGTTAATAAAATGCAGTATCCTATGGTTTAAATCGTTTGTAGTAATTTATTAAGCCACTACAAACAACTACAAAAGTTTATTTCGTCTCTAGTGTTAATAAAATACAATATCCTATGGTTTAAATCGTTTGTAGTAATTTTTTAAGCTACTACAAACGTCCGTTTCATCTCTAGTGTTAATAAAATGCAGTGTCCTATGGTTAAAATCGTTTGTAGTAATTTTTTAAGCTACTACAAACGTCCGTTTCACCTCTAGCGTTAATAAAATGCAGTATCCTATGGTTTAAATCGTTTGTAGTAATTTATTAAGCCACTACAAACAACTACAAACGTTTATTTCGTCTCCAGTGTTATTAAAATACAATATCCTATGGTTTAAATCATTTGTCGTAATTTTTTAAGTTACTACAAACGTCCGTTTCATCTCTAGTGTTAATAAAATGCAGTGTCCTATGGTTTAAATCGTTTGTAGTAATTTTTTAAGCTACTACAAACGTCCGTTTCATCTCAAGTGTTAATAAAATGCAGTGTCCTATGGTTTAAATCGTTTGTAGTAATTTTTTAAGCTACTACAAACGTCCGTTTCATCTCTAGTGTTAATAACATGCAATATCCTATGGTTTAAATCGTTTGTAGTAATTTTTTAAGCTACTACAAACGTCCGTTTTATCTCCAGTGTTAATAAAATGCAGTGTCCTATGGTTAAAATCGTTTGTAGTAATTTTTTAAGCTACTACAAACGTCCGTTTCACCTCTAGTGTTAATAAAATGCAGTATCCTATGGTTTAAATCGTTTGTTGTAATTTATTAAGCCACTACAAACAACTGCAAACGTTTATTTCGTCCCCAGTGTTAATAAAATACAATATCCTATGGTTTAAATCGTTTGTCGTAATTTTTTAAGCTACTACAAACGTCCGTTTCATCTCTAGTGTTAATAAAATGCAGTGTCCTATGGTTTAAATCGTTTGTAGTAATTTTTTAAGCTACTACAAACGTCTGTTTCACCTCTAGTGTTAATAAAATGCAGTGTCCTATGGTTTAAATCGTTTGTAGTAATTTTTTAAGCTACTACAAACGTCCGTTTCACCTCTAGTGTTAATAAAATGCAGTATCCTATGGTTTAAATCGTTTGTAGTAATTTTTTAAGCTACTACAAACGTCCGTTTCATCTCAAGTGTTAATAAAATGCAGTGTCCTATGGTTTAAATCGTTTGTAGTAATTTTTTAAGCTACTACAAACAACTGCAAACGTTTATTTCGTCCCCAGTGTTAATAACATGCAATATCCTATGGTTTAAATCGTTTGTAGTAATTTTTTAAGCTACTACAAACGTCCGTTTCATCTCCAGTGTTAATAAAATGCAGTGTCCTATGGTTAAAATCGTTTGTAGTAATTTTTTAAGCTACTACAAACGTCCGTTTCACCTCTAGTGTTAATAAAATGCAGTATCCTATGGTTTAAATCGTTTGTTGTAATTTATTAAACCACTACAAACAACTGCAAACGTTTATTTCGTCCCCAGTGTTAATAAAATACAATATCCTATGGTTTAAATCGTTTGTAGTAATTTTTTAAGCTACTACAAACGTCCGTTTCACCTCTAGTGTTAATAAAATGCAGTATCCTATATTTTAAATCGTTTGTAGTAATTTATTAAGCAACTACAAACAACTATAAACGTTTATTTCGTCTCTAGTGTTAATAACATGCAATATCCTATGGTTTAAATCGTCTGTAGTAATTTTTTAAGCTACTACAAACGTCAGTTTCATCTCTAGTGTTAATAAAATGCAGTGTCCTATGGTTAAAATCGTTTGTAGTAATTTTTTAAGCTACTACAAACGTCTGTTTCACCTCTAGTGTTAATAAAATGCAGTATCCTATGGTTTAAATCGTTTGTAGTAATTTATTAAGCCACTACAAACAACTGCAAACGTTTATTTCGTCCCCAGTGTTAATAAAATACAATATCCTATGGTTTAAATCGTTTGTAGTAATTTTTTAAGCTACTACAAACGTCCGTTTCATCTCAAGTGTTAATAAAATGCAGTGTCCTATGGTTTAAATCGTTTGTAGTAATTTTTTAAGCTACTACAAACGTCCGTTTCATCTCAAGTGTTAATAAAATGCAGTGTCCTATGGTTTAAATCGTTTGTAGTAATTTTTTAAGCTACTACAAACGTCCGTTTCATCTCTAGTGTTAATAAAATGCAGTGTCCTATGGTTTAAATCGTTTGTAGTAATTTTTTAAGCTACTACAAACGTCCGTTTCATCTCTAGTGTTAATAAAATGCAGTGTCCTATGGTTTAAATCGTTTGTAGTAATTTTTTAAGCTACTACAAACGTCTGTTTCACCTCTAGTGTTAATAAAATGCAGTATCCTATGTTTTAAATCGTTTGTAGTAATTTATTAAGCAACTACAAACAACTACAAATGTTTATTTCGTATCTAGTGTTAATAACATGCAATATCCTATGGTTTAAATCGTTTGTAGTAATTTTTTAAGCTACTACAAACGTCCGTTTCATCTCCAGTGTTAATAAAATGCAGTGTCCTATGGTTAAAATCGTTTGTAGTAATTTTTTAAGCTACTACAAACGTCCGTTTCACCTCTAGTGTTAATAAAATGCAGTATCCTATGTTTTAAATCGTTTGTAGTAATTTATTAAGCCACTACAAACAACTACAAACGTTTATTTCGTCTCTAGTGTTAATAAAATACAATATCCTATGGTTTAAATCGTTTGTAGTAATTTTTTAAGCTACTACAAACGTCCGTTTCATCTCTAGTGTTAATAAAATGCAGTGTCCTATGGTTAAAATCGTTTCAACGATTATTCGCTGTAAATTCAGCAATAGAATTTTGGCAGCCTTCATCTGCGGGTGCGGGTTCAGGATTGGTTGCAAGCTGGTGTAAGTGGTAACTTTATAAACTCCAAATTTATTCAGAAGTAGTGGATCTTCTTACAACATATAAATTTCACTTAATCCTAAAACAAACGGAGTCGCACTGCACTTTCGACGCGTGATGGGCCATGCGAGTGGGCCGCACAAAGTTAAAGATCAGTCGTAAGTAATCGAAATACCGAAATAATAGTCCCGATTATTCGACCGGATTTTGGTGAACGTAATTCACTACAAAATAAGAAGTGGATGCGAAAAATTGACGAAGATAAAGCGGAGCACGGTTCGAGCATGTAGATCACGCTGCCGATGCCGGAAATCTGACGAAAAGTCCGTTTTCCAGGAATCAACGGGTTAAGGAACCAGTGGATAAGATCCGCAGTTCGATTCCTGGAACCGCGAATTTCAAAAGTCTTGCAAGTCTTTTATTATAGCGGCGCGCCCAGTCGGTAACTATAAGCTGATATGCGCGCTTAAGCAGAGATGGCGTCTCGAGTACCGTTAGCAAACCATCGAACTTGCCTCGACTCATGTATATGCGAACATCGTTTGTAGTAATTTTTTAAGCTACTACAAACGTCCGTTTCACCTCTAGTGTTAATAAAATGCAGTATCCTATGGTTTAAATCGTTTGTAGTAATTTATTAAGCCACTACAAACAACTACAAACGTTTATTTCGCCTCTAGTGTTAATAAAATACAATATCCTATGGTTTAAATCGTTTGTCGTAATTTTTTAAGCTACTACAAACGTCCGTTTCATCTCTAGTGTTAATAAAATGCAGTGTCCTATGGTTTAAATCGTTTGTAGTAATTTTTTAAGCTACTACAAACGTCTGTTTCACCTCTAGTGTTAATAAAATGCAGTATCCTATGTTTTAAATCGTTTGTAGTAATTTATTAAGCAACTACAAATAACTACAAATGTTTATTTCGTATCTAGTGTTTATAAAATACAATATCCTATGGTTTAAATCGTTTGTAGTAATTTTTTAAGCTACTACAAACGTCCGTTTCATCTCTAGTGTTAATAAAATGCAGTGTCCTATGGTTAAAATCGTTTGTAGTAATTTTTTAAGCTACTACAAACGTCCGTTTCACCTCTAGCGTTAATAAAATGCAGTATCCTATGGTTTAAATCGTTTGTAGTAATTTATTAAGCCACTACAAACAACTACAAAAGTTTATTTCGTCTCTAGTGTTAATAAAATACAATATCCTATGGTTTAAATCGTTTGTAGTAATTTTTTAAGCTACTACAAACGTCCGTTTCATCTCTAGTGTTAATAAAATGCAGTGTCCTATGGTTAAAATCGTTTGTAGTAATTTTTTAAGCTACTACAAACGTCCGTTTCACCTCTAGCGTTAATAAAATGCAGTATCCTATGGTTTAAATCGTTTGTAGTAATTTATTAAGCCACTACAAACAACTACAAACGTTTATTTCGTCTCCAGTGTTATTAAAATACAATATCCTATGGTTTAAATCATTTGTCGTAATTTTTTAAGTTACTACAAACGTCCGTTTCATCTCTAGTGTTAATAAAATGCAGTGTCCTATGGTTTAAATCGTTTGTAGTAATTTTTTAAGCTACTACAAACGTCCGTTTCATCTCAAGTGTTAATAAAATGCAGTGTCCTATGGTTTAAATCGTTTGTAGTAATTTTTTAAGCTACTACAAACGTCCGTTTCATCTCTAGTGTTAATAACATGCAATATCCTATGGTTTAAATCGTTTGTAGTAATTTTTTAAGCTACTACAAACGTCCGTTTTATCTCCAGTGTTAATAAAATGCAGTGTCCTATGGTTAAAATCGTTTGTAGTAATTTTTTAAGCTACTACAAACGTCCGTTTCACCTCTAGTGTTAATAAAATGCAGTATCCTATGGTTTAAATCGTTTGTTGTAATTTATTAAGCCACTACAAACAACTGCAAACGTTTATTTCGTCCCCAGTGTTAATAAAATACAATATCCTATGGTTTAAATCGTTTGTCGTAATTTTTTAAGCTACTACAAACGTCCGTTTCATCTCTAGTGTTAATAAAATGCAGTGTCCTATGGTTTAAATCGTTTGTAGTAATTTTTTAAGCTACTACAAACGTCTGTTTCACCTCTAGTGTTAATAAAATGCAGTGTCCTATGGTTTAAATCGTTTGTAGTAATTTTTTAAGCTACTACAAACGTCCGTTTCACCTCTAGTGTTAATAAAATGCAGTATCCTATGGTTTAAATCGTTTGTAGTAATTTTTTAAGCTACTACAAACGTCCGTTTCATCTCAAGTGTTAATAAAATGCAGTGTCCTATGGTTTAAATCGTTTGTTGTAATTTATTAAACCACTACAAACAACTGCAAACGTTTATTTCGTCCCCAGTGTTAATAACATGCAATATCCTATGGTTTAAATCGTTTGTAGTAATTTTTTAAGCTACTACAAACGTCCGTTTCATCTCCAGTGTTAATAAAATGCAGTGTCCTATGGTTAAAATCGTTTGTAGTAATTTTTTAAGCTACTACAAACGTCCGTTTCACCTCTAGTGTTAATAAAATGCAGTATCCTATGGTTTAAATCGTTTGTTGTAATTTATTAAACCACTACAAACAACTGCAAACGTTTATTTCGTCCCCAGTGTTAATAAAATACAATATCCTATGGTTTAAATCGTTTGTAGTAATTTTTTAAGCTACTACAAACGTCCGTTTCACCTCTAGTGTTAATAAAATGCAGTATCCTATATTTTAAATCGTTTGTAGTAATTTATTAAGCAACTACAAACAACTATAAACGTTTATTTCGTCTCTAGTGTTAATAACATGCAATATCCTATGGTTTAAATCGTCTGTAGTAATTTTTTAAGCTACTACAAACGTCAGTTTCATCTCTAGTGTTAATAAAATGCAGTGTCCTATGGTTAAAATCGTTTGTAGTAATTTTTTAAGCTACTACAAACGTCTGTTTCACCTCTAGTGTTAATAAAATGCAGTATCCTATGGTTTAAATCGTTTGTAGTAATTTATTAAGCCACTACAAACAACTGCAAACGTTTATTTCGTCCCCAGTGTTAATAAAATACAATATCCTATGGTTTAAATCGTTTGTAGTAATTTTTTAAGCTACTACAAACGTCCGTTTCATCTCAAGTGTTAATAAAATGCAGTGTCCTATGGTTTAAATCGTTTGTAGTAATTTTTTAAGCTACTACAAACGTCCGTTTCATCTCAAGTGTTAATAAAATGCAGTGTCCTATGGTTTAAATCGTTTGTAGTAATTTTTTAAGCTACTACAAACGTCCGTTTCATCTCTAGTGTTAATAAAATGCAGTGTCCTATGGTTTAAATCGTTTGTAGTAATTTTTTAAGCTACTACAAACGTCCGTTTCATCTCTAGTGTTAATAAAATGCAGTGTCCTATGGTTTAAATCGTTTGTAGTAATTTTTTAAGCTACTACAAACGTCTGTTTCACCTCTAGTGTTAATAAAATGCAGTATCCTATGTTTTAAATCGTTTGTAGTAATTTATTAAGCAACTACAAACAACTACAAATGTTTATTTCGTATCTAGTGTTAATAACATGCAATATCCTATGGTTTAAATCGTTTGTAGTAATTTTTTAAGCTACTACAAACGTCCGTTTCATCTCCAGTGTTAATAAAATGCAGTGTCCTATGGTTAAAATCGTTTGTAGTAATTTTTTAAGCTACTACAAACGTCCGTTTCACCTCTAGTGTTAATAAAATGCAGTATCCTATGTTTTAAATCGTTTGTAGTAATTTATTAAGCCACTACAAACAACTACAAACGTTTATTTCGTCTCTAGTGTTAATAAAATACAATATCCTATGGTTTAAATCGTTTGTAGTAATTTTTTAAGTTACTACAAACGTCCGTTTCATCTCTAGTGTTAATAAAATGCAGTGTCCTATGGTTAAAATCGTTTCAACGATTATTCGCTGTAAATTCAGCAATAGAATTTTGGCAGCCTTCATCTGCGGGTGCGGGTTCAGGATTGGTTGCAAGCTGGTGTAAGTGGTAACTTTATAAACTCCAAATTTATTCAGAAGTAGTGGATCTTCTTACAACATATAAATTTCACTTAATCCTAAAACAAACGGAGTCGCACTGCACTTTCGACGCGTGATGGGCCATGCGAGTGGGCCGCACAAAGTTAAAGATCAGTCGTAAGTAATCGAAATACCGAAATAATAGTCCCGATTATTCGACCGGATTTTGGTGAACGTAATTCACTACAAAATAAGAAGTGGATGCGAAAAATTGACGAAGATAAAGCGGAGCACGGTTCGAGCATGTAGATCACGCTGCCGATGCCGGAAATCTGACGAAAAGTCCGTTTTCCAGGAATCAACGGGTTAAGGAACCAGTGGATAAGATCCGCAGTTCGATTCCTGGAACCGCGAATTTCAAAAGTCTTGCAAGTCTTTTATTATAGCGGCGCGCCCAGTCGGTAACTATAAGCTGATATGCGCGCTTAAGCAGAGATGGCGTCTCGAGTACCGTTAGCAAACCATCGAACTTGCCTCGACTCATGTATATGCGAACATCGTTTGTAGTAATTTTTTAAGCTACTACAAACGTCCGTTTCACCTCTAGTGTTAATAAAATGCAGTATCCTATGGTTTAAATCGTTTGTAGTAATTTATTAAGCCACTACAAACAACTACAAACGTTTATTTCGCCTCTAGTGTTAATAAAATACAATATCCTATGGTTTAAATCGTTTGTCGTAATTTTTTAAGCTACTACAAACGTCCGTTTCATCTCTAGTGTTAATAAAATGCAGTGTCCTATGGTTTAAATCGTTTGTAGTAATTTTTTAAGCTACTACAAACGTCTGTTTCACCTCTAGTGTTAATAAAATGCAGTATCCTATGTTTTAAATCGTTTGTAGTAATTTATTAAGCAACTACAAATAACTACAAATGTTTATTTCGTATCTAGTGTTTATAAAATACAATATCCTATGGTTTAAATCGTTTGTAGTAATTTTTTAAGCTACTACAAACGTCCGTTTCATCTCTAGTGTTAATAAAATGCAGTGTCCTATGGTTAAAATCGTTTGTAGTAATTTTTTAAGCTACTACAAACGTCCGTTTCACCTCTAGCGTTAATAAAATGCAGTATCCTATGGTTTAAATCGTTTGTAGTAATTTATTAAGCCACTACAAACAACTACAAAAGTTTATTTCGTCTCTAGTGTTAATAAAATACAATATCCTATGGTTTAAATCGTTTGTAGTAATTTTTTAAGCTACTACAAACGTCCGTTTCATCTCTAGTGTTAATAAAATGCAGTGTCCTATGGTTAAAATCGTTTGTAGTAATTTTTTAAGCTACTACAAACGTCCGTTTCACCTCTAGTGTTAATAAAATGCAGTATCCTATGGTTTAAATCGTTTGTAGTAATTTATTAAGCCACTACAAACAACTACAAACGTTTATTTCGCCTCTAGTGTTAATAAAATACAATATCCTATGGTTTAAATCGTTTGTAGTAATTTTTTAAGCTACTACAAACGTCCGTTTCATCTCTAGTGTTAATAAAATACAATATCCTATGGTTTAAATCGTTTGTAGTAATTTTTTAAGCTACTACAAACGTCCGTTTCATCTCTAGTGTTAATAAAATGCAGGGTCCTCTGGTTAAAATCGTTTGTAGTAATTTTTTAAGCTACTACAAACGTCCGTTTCACCTCTAGTGTTAATAAAATGCAGTATCCTATGGTTTAAATCGTTTGTAGTAATTTATTAAGCCACTACAAACAACTACAAACGTTTATTTCGTCTCCAGTGTTATTAAAATACAATATCCTATGGTTTAAATCATTTGTCGTAATTTTTTAAGTTACTACAAACGTCCGTTTCATCTCTAGTGTTAATAAAATGCAGTGTCCTGTGGTTTAAATCGTTTGTAGTAATTTTGTAAGCTACTACAAACGTCTATTTCACCTCTAGTGTTAATTAAATGCAGTATCCTATGTTTTAAATCGTTTGTAGTAATTTGTTAAGCAACTACAAACAACTACAAATGTTTATTTCGTATCTAGTGTTTATAAAATACAATATCCTACTGTTTAAATCGTTTGTAGTAATTTTTTAAGCTACTACAAACGTCCGTTTCATCTCTAGTGTTAATAAAATGCAGTATCCTATGGTTTCAATCGTTTGTAGTAATTTTTTAAGCTACTACAAATGTACGTTTCACCTCTAGTGTTAATAAAATGCAGTATCCTATGGTTTAAATCGTTTGTAGTAATTTATTAAGCCACTACAAACAACTACAAACGTTTATTTCGCCTCTAGTGTTAATAAAATACAATATCCTATGGTTTAAATCGTTTGTAGTAATTTTTTAAGCTACTACAAACGTCCGTTTCATCTCTAGTGTTAATAAAATGCAGTGTCCTATGGTTAAAATCGTTTGTAGTAATTTTTTAAGCTACTACAAACGTCCGTTTCACCTCTAGCGTTAATAAAATGCAGTATCCTATGGTTTAAATCGTTTGTAGTAATTTATTAAGCCACTACAAACAACTACAAACGTTTATTTCGTCTCTAGTGTTAATAAAATACAATATCCTATGGTTTAAATCGTTTGTAGTAATTTTTTAAGCTACTACAAACGTCCGTTTCATCTCTAGTGTTAATAAAATGCAGTGTCCTATGGTTAAAATCGTTTGTAGTAATTTTTTAAGCTACTACAAACGTCTGTTTCACCTCTAGCGTTAATAAAATGCAGTATCCTATGTTTTAAATCGTTTGTAGTAATTTATTAAGCAACTACAAATAACTACAAATGTTTATTTCGTATCTAGTGTTTATAAAATACAATATCCTATGGTTTAAATCGTTTGTAGTAATTTTTTAAGCTACTACAAACGTCCGTTTCATCTCTAGTGTTAATAAAATGCAGTGTCCTATGGTTAAAATCGTTTGTAGTAATTTTTTAAGCTACTACAAACGTCCGTTTCACCTCTAGCGTTAATAAAATGCAGTATCCTATGGTTTAAATCGTTTGTAGTAATTTATTAAGCCACTACAAACAACTACAAACGTTTATTTCGTCTCTAGTGTTAATAAAATACAATATCCTATGGTTTAAATCGTTTGTAGTAATTTTTTAAGCTACTACAAACGTCCGTTTCATCTCTAGTGTTAATAAAATGCAGTGTCCTATGGTTAAAATCGTTTGTAGTAATTTTTTAAGCTACTACAAACGTCCGTTTCACCTCTAGTGTTAATAAAATGCAGTATCCTATGGTTTAAATCGTTTGTAGTAATTTATTAAGCCACTACAAACAACTACAAACGTTTATTTCGCCTCTAGTGTTAATAAAATACAATATCCTATGGTTTAAATCGTTTGTAGTAATTTTTTAAGCTACTACAAACGTCCGTTTCATCTCTAGTGTTAATAAAATGCAGTGTCCTATGGTTAAAATCGTTTGTAGTAATTTTTTAAGCTACTACAAACGCCCGTTTCACCTCTAGCGTTAATAAAATGCAGTATCCTATGGTTTAAATCGTTTGTAGTAATTTATTAAGCCACTACAAACAACTACAAACGTTTATTTCGTCTCTAGTGTTAATAAAATACAATATCCTATGGTTTAAATCGTTTGTAGTAATTTTTTAAGCTACTACAAACGTCCGTTTCATCTCTAGTGTTAATAAAATGCAGGGTCCTATGGTTAAAATCGTTTGTAGTAATTTTTTAAGCTACTACAAACGTCCGTTTCACCTCTAGTGTTAATAAAATGCAGTATCCTATGGTTTAAATCGTTTGTAGTAATTTATTAAGCCACTACAAACAACTACAAACGTTTATTTCGTCTCCAGTGTTATTAAAATACAATATCCTATGGTTTAAATCATTTGTCGTAATTTTTTAAGTTACTACAAACGTCCGTTTCATCTCTAGTGTTAATAAAATGCAGTGTCCTGTGGTTTAAATCGTTTGTAGTAATTTTGTAAGCTACTACAAACGTCTATTTCACCTCTAGTGTTAATTAAATGCAGTATCCTATGTTTTAAATCGTTTGTAGTAATTTGTTAAGCAACTACAAACAACTACAAATGTTTATTTCGTATCTAGTGTTTATAAAATACAATATCCTACTGTTTAAATCGTTTGTAGTAATTTTTTAAGCTACTACAAACGTCCGTTTCATCTCTAGTGTTAATAAAATGCAGTATCCTATGGTTTCAATCGTTTGTAGTAATTTTTTAAGCTACTACAAATGTACGTTTCACCTCTAGTGTTAATAAAATGCAGTATCCTATGGTTTAAATCGTTTGTAGTAATTTATTAAGCCACTACAAACAACTACAAACGTTTATTTCGCCTCTAGTGTTAATAAAATACAATATCCTATGGTTTAAATCGTTTGTAGTAATTTTTTAAGCTACTACAAACGTCCGTTTCATCTCCAGTGTTAATAAAATGCAGTGTCCTATGGTTAAAATCGTTTGTAGTAATTTTTTAAGCTACTACAAACGTCCGCTTCACCTCTAGTGTTAATAAAATGCAGTATGCTATGGTTTAAATCGTTTGTAGTAATTTATTAAGCCACTACAAACAACTGCAAACGTTTATTTCGTCCCCAGTGTTAATAAAATACAATATCCTATGGTTTAAATCGTTTGTAGTAATTTTTTAAGCTACTACAAATGTCCGTTTCACCTCTAGTGTTAATAAAATGCAGTATCCTATATTTTAAATCGTTTGTAGTAATTTATTAAGCAACCACAAACAACTATAAACGTTTATTTCGTCTCTAGTGTTAATAACATGCAATATCCTATGGTTTAAATCGTTTGTAGTAATTTTTTAAGCTACTACAAACGTCCGTTTCATCTCCAGTGTTAATAAAATGCAGTGTCCTATGGTTAAAATCGTTTGTAGTAATTTTTTAAGCTACTACAAACGTCCGTTTCACATCTAGTGTTAATAAAATGCAGTATTCTATGGTTTAAATCATTTGTAGTAATTTATTAAGCCACTACAAACAACTGCAAACGTTTATTTCGTCCTTAGTGTTAATAAAATACAATATCCTATGGTTTAAATCGTTTGTAGTAATTTTTTAAGCTACTACAAACGTCCGTTTCATCTCTAGTGTTAATAAAATGCAGTGTCCTATGGTTTAAATCGTTTGTAGTAATTTATTAAGCAACTACAAACAACTATAAACGTTTATTTCGTCTCTAGTGTTAATAACATGCAATATCCTATGGTTTAAATCGTTTGTAGTAATTTTTTAAACTACTACAAACGTCCGTTTCATCTCTAGTGTTAATAAAATGCAGTGTCCTATGGTTTAAATCGTTTGTAGTAATTTTTTAAGCTACTACAAACGTCCGTTTCACCTCTAGTGTTAATAAAATGCAGTATCCTATGGTTTAAATCGTTTGTAGTAATTTATTAAGCCACTACAAACAACTACAAACGTTTATTTCGTCTCTAGTGTTAATAAAATACAATATCCTATGGTTTAAATCGTTTGTAGTAATTTTTTAAGCTACTACAAACGTCCGTTTCACCTCTAGTGTTAATAAAATGCAGTATCCTATGGTTTAAATCGTTTGTAGTAATTTATTAAGCCACTACAAACAACTACAAACGTTTATTTCGCCTCTAGTGTTAATAAAATACAATATCCTATGGTTTAAATTGTTTGTCGTAATTTTTTAAGCTACTACAAACGTCCGTTTCATCTCTAGTGTTAATAAAATGCAGTGTCCTATGGTTTAAATCGTTTGTAGTAATTTTTTAAGCTACTACAAACGTCTGTTTCACCTCTAGTGTTAATAAAATGCAGTATCCTATGTTTTAAATCGTTTGTAGTAATTTATTAAGCACCTACAAACAACTACAAATGTTTATTTCGTATCTAGTGTTAATAACATGCAATATCCTATGGTTTAAATCGTTTGTAGTAATTTTTTAAGCTACTACAAACGTCCGTTTCATCTCCAGTGTTAATAAAATGCAGTGTCCTATGGTTAAAATCGTTTGCAGTAATTTTTTAAGCTACTACAAACGTCCGTTTCACCTCTAGTGTTAATAAAATGCAGTATCCTATGGTTTAAATCGTTTGTAGTAATTTATTAAGCCACTACAAACAACTACAAACGTTTATGTCGCCTCTAGTGTTAATAAAATACAATATCCTATGGTTTAAATCGTTTGTAGTAATTTTTTAAGCTACTACAAACGTCCGTTTCATCTCCAGTGTTAATAAAATGCAGTGTCCTATGGTTAAAATCGTTTGTAGTAATTTTTTAAGCTACTACAAACGTCCGTTTCACCTCTAGTGTTAATAAAATGCAGTATGCTATGGTTTAAATCGTTTGTAGTAATTTATTAAGCCACTACAAACAACTGCAAACGTTTATTTCGTCCCCAGTGTTAATAAAATACAATATCCTATGGTTTAAATCGTTTGTAGTAATTTTTTAAGCTACTACAAACGTCTGTTTCACCTCTAGTGTTAATAAAATGCAGTATCCTATGTTTTAAATCGTTTGTAGTAATTTATTAAGCAACTACAAACAACTACAAATGTTTATTTCGTATCTAGTGATAATAAAATACAATATCCTATGGTTTAAATCGTTTGTAGTAATTTTTTAAGCTACTACAAACGTCCGTTTCATCTCTAGTGTTAATAAAATGCAGGGTCCTATGGTTAAAATCGTTTGTAGTAATTTTTTAAGCTACTACAAACGTCCGTTTCACCTCTAGTGTTAATAAAATGCAGTATCCTATGGTTTAAATCGTTTGTAGTAATTTATTAAGCCACTACAAACAACTACAAACGTTTATTTCGTCTCCAGTGTTATTAAAATACAATATCCTATGGTTTAAATCATTTGTCGTAATTTTTTAAGTTACTACGAACGTCCGTTTCATCTCTAGTCTTAATAAAATGCAGTGTCCTGTGGTTTAAATCGTTTGTAGTAATTTTGTAAGCTACTACAAACGTCTATTTCACCTCTAGTGTTAATTAAATGCAGTATCCTATGTTTTAAATCGTTTGTAGTAATTTGTTAAGCAACTACAAACAACTACAAATGTTTATTTCGTATCTAGTGTTTATAAAATACAATATCCTACTGTTTAAATCGTTTGTAGTAATTTTTTAAGCTACTACAAACGTCCGTTTCATCTCTAGTGTTAATAAAATGCAGTATCCTATGGTTTCAATCGTTTGTAGTAATTTTTTAAGCTACTACAAATGTACGTTTCACCTCTAGTGTTAATAAAATGCAGTATCCTATGGTTTAAATCGTTTGTAGTAATTTATTAAGCCACTACAAACAACTACAAACGTTTATTTCGCCTCTAGTGTTAATAAAATACAATATCCTATGGTTTAAATCGTTTGTAGTAATTTTTTAAGCTACTACAAACGTCCGTTTCATCTCCAGTGTTAATAAAATGCAGTGTCCTATGGTTAAAATCGTTTGTAGTAATTTTTTAAGCTACTACAAACGTCCGCTTCACCTCTAGTGTTAATAAAATGCAGTATGCTATGGTTTAAATCGTTTGTAGTAATTTATTAAGCCACTACAAACAACTGCAAACGTTTATTTCGTCCCCAGTGTTAATAAAATACAATATCCTATGGTTTAAATCGTTGGTAGTAATTTTTTAAGCTACTACAAATGTCCGTTTCACCTCTAGTGTTAATAAAATGCAGTATCCTATATTTTAAATCGTTTGTAGTAATTTATTAAGCAACTACAAACAACTATAAACGTTTATTTCGTCTCTAGTGTTAATAACATGCAATATCCTATGGTTTAAATCGTTTGTAGTAATTTTTTAAGCTACTACAAACGTCCGTTTCATCTCCAGTGTTAATAAAATGCAGTGTCCTATGGTTAAAATCGTTTGTAGTAATTTTTTACGCTACTACAAACGTCCGTTTCACATCTAGTGTTAATAAAATGCAGTATTCTATGGTTTAAATCATTTGTAGTAATTTATTAAGCCACTACAAACAACTGCAAACGTTTATTTCGTCCTCAGTGTTAATAAAATACAATATCCTATGGTTTAAATCGTTTGTAGTAATTTTTTAAGCTACTACAAACGTCCGTTTCATCTCTAGTGTTAATAAAATGCAGTGTCCTATGGTTTAAATCGTTTGTAGTAATTTATTAAGCAACTACAAACAACTATAAACGTTTATTTCGTCTCTAGTGTTAATAACATGCAATATCCTATGGTTTAAATCGTTTGTAGTAATTTTTTAAACTACTACAAACGTCCGTTTCATCTCTAGTGTTAATAAAATGCAGTGTCCTATGGTTTAAATCGTTTGTAGTAATTTTTTAAGCTACTACAAACGTCCGTTTCACCTCTAGTGTTAATAAAATGCAGTATCCTATGGTTTAAATCGTTTGTAGTAATTTTTTAAGCTACTACAAACGTCCGTTTCACCTCTAGTGTTAATAAAATGCAGTATCCTATGGTTTAAATCGTTTGTAGTAATTTATTAAGCCACTACAAACAACTACAAACGTTTATTTCGTCTCTAGTGTTAATAATATACAATATCCTATGGTTTAAATCGTTTGTAGTAATTTTTTAAGCTACTACAAACGTCCGTTTCACCTCTAGTGTTAATAAAATGCAGTATCCTATGGTTTAAATCGTTTGTAGTAATTTATTAAGCCACTACAAACAACTACAAACGTTTATTTCGCCTCTAGTGTTAATAAAATACAATATCCTATGGTTTAAATTGTTTGTCGTAATTTTTTAAGCTACTACAAACGTCCGTTTCATCTCTAGTGTTAATAAAATGCAGTGTCCTATGGTTTAAATCGTTTGTAGTAATTTTTTAAGCTACTACAAACGTCTGTTTCACCTCTAGTGTTAATAAAATGCAGTATCCTATGTTTTAAATCGTTTGTAGTAATTTATTAAGCAACTACAAACAACTACAAATGTTTATTTCGTATCTAGTGTTAATAACATGCAATATCCTATGGTTTAAATCGTTTGTAGTAATTTTTTAAGCTACTACAAACGTCCGTTTCATCTCCAGTGTTAATAAAATGCAGTGTCCTATGGTTAAAATCGTTTGTAGTAATTTTTTAAGCTACTACAAACGTCCGTTTCACCTCTAGTGTTAATAAAATGCAGTATCCTATGGTTTAAATCGTTTGTAGTAATTTATTAAGCCACTACAAACAACTACAAACGTTTATGTCGCCTCTAGTGTTAATAAAATACAATATCCTATGGTTTACATCGTTTGTAGTAATTTTTTAAGCTACTACAAACGTCCGTTTCATCTCCAGTGTTAATAAAATGCAGTGTCCTATGGTTAAAATCGTTTGTAGTAATTTTTTAAGCTACTACAAACGTCCGTTTCACCTCTAGTGTTAATAAAATGCAGTATGCTATGGTTTAAATCGTTTGTAGTAATTTATTAAGCCACTACAAACAACTGCAAACGTTTATTTCGTCCCCAGTGTTAATAAAATACAATATCCTATGGTTTAAATCGTTTGTAGTAATTTTTTAAGCTACTACAAACGTCCGTTTCACCTCTAGTGTTAATAAAATGCAGTATCCTATGGTTTAAATCGTTTGTAGTAATTTATTAAGCCACTACAAACAACTACAAACGTTTATTTCGTCTCTAGTGTTAATAAAATACAATATCCTATGGTTTAAATCGTTTGTCGTAATTTTTTAAGTTACTACAAACGTCCGTTTCATCTCTAGTGTTAATAAAATGCAGTGTCCTGTAGTTTAAATCGTTTGTAGTAATTTTGTAAGCTACTACAAACGTCTGTTTCACCTCTAGTGTTAATTAAATGCAGTATCCTATGTTTTAAATCGTTTGTAGTAATTTGTTAAGCAACTACAAACAACTACAAATGTTTATTTCGTACCTAGTGTTTATAAAATACAATATCCTACTGTTTAAATCGTTTGTAGTAATTTTTTAAGCTACTACAAACGTCCGTTTCATCTGTAGTTTTAATAAAATGCAGTATCCTATGGTTTAAATTGTTTGTCGTAATTTTTTAAGCTACTACAAACGTCTGTTTCATCTCTAGTGTTAATAAAATGCATTATGCTATGGTTTAAATCGTTTGTAGTAATTTATTAAGCCACTACAAACAACTGCAAACGTTTATTTCGTCCCCAGTGTTAATAAAATACAATATCCTATGGTTTAAATCGTTTGTAGTAATTTGTTAAGCAACTACAAACAACTACAAATGTTTATTTCGTACCTAGTGTTTATAAAATACAATATCCTACTGTTTAAATCGTTTGTAGTAATTTTTTAAGCTACTACAAACGTCCGTTTCATCTCTAGTTTTAATAAAATGCAGTATCCTATGGTTTAAATTGTTTGTCGTAATTTTTTAAGCTACTACAAACGTCTGTTTCATCTCTAGTGTTAATAAAATGCAGTGTCCTATGGTTTAAATCGTTTGTAGTAATTTTTTAAGCTACTACAAACGTCTGTTTCACCTCTAGTGTTAATAAAATGCAGTATCCTATGTTTTAAATCGTTTGTAGTAATTTATTAAGCAACTACAAACAACTACAAATGTTTATTTCGTATCTAGTGTTAATAACATGCAATATCCTATGGTTTAAATCGTTTGTAGTAATTTTTTAAGCTACTACAAACGTCCGTTTCATCTCCAGTGTTAATAAAATGCAGTGTCCTATGGTTAAAATCGTTTGTAGTAATTTTTTAAGCTACTACAAACGTCCGTTTCACCTCTAGTGTTAATAAAATGCAGTATCCTATGGTTTAAATCGTTTGTAGTAATTTATTAAGCCACTACAAACAACTACAAACGTTTATTTCGCCTCTAGTGTTAATAAAATACAATATCCTATGGTTTAAATCGTTTGTAGTAATTTTTTAAGCTACTACAAACGTCCGTTTCATCTCCAGTGTTAATAAAATGCAGTGTCCTATGGTTAAAATCGTTTGTAGTAATTTTTTAAGCTACTACAAACGTCCGTTTCACCTCTAGTGTTAATAAAATGCAGTATGCTATGGTTTAAATCGTTTGTAGTAATTTATTAAGCCACTACAAACAACTGCAAACGTTTATTTCGTCCCCAGTGTTAATAAAATACAATATCCTATGGTTTAAATCGTTTGTAGTAATTTTTTAAGCTACTACAAACGTCTGTTTCACCTCTAGTGTTAATAAAATGCAGTATCCTATGTTTTAAATCGTTTGTAGTAATTTATTAAGCAACTACAAACAACTACAAATGTTTATTTCGTATCTAGTGTTTATAAAATACAATATCCTATGGTTTAAATCGTTTGTAGTAATTTTTTAAGCTACTACAAACGTCCGTTTCATCTCTAGTGTTAATAAAATGCAGTGTCCTATGGTTAAAATCGTTTGTAGTAATTTTTAAGCTACTACAAACGTCCGTTTCACCTCTAGTGTTAATAAAATGCAGTATCCTATGGTTTAAATCGTTTGTAGTAATTTATTAAGCCACTACAAACAACTACAAACGTTTATTTCGTCTCTAGTGTTAATAAAATACAATATCCTATGGTTTAAATCGTTTGTCGTAATTTTTTAAGTTACTACAAACGTCCGTTTCATCTCTAGTGTTAATAAAATGCAGTGTCCTGTGGTTTAAATCGTTTGTAGTAATTTTGTAAGCTACTACAAACGTCTGTTTCATCTCTAGTTTTAATTAAATGCAGTATCCTATGTTTTAAATCGTTTGTAGTAATTTGTTAAGCAACTACAAACAACTACAAATGTTTATTTCGTATCTAGTGTTTATAAAATACAATATCCTACTGTTTAAATCGTTTGTAGTAATTTTTTAAGCTACTACAAACGTCCGTTTCATCTCTAGTTTTAATAAAATGCAGTATCCTATGGTTTCAATCGTTTGTAGTAATTTTTTAAGCTACTACAAATGTACGTTTCACCTCTAGTGTTAATAAAATGCAGTATCTTATGGTTTCAATCGTTTGTAGTAATTTATTAAGCAACTACAAACAACTA
Organism: Trichopria drosophilae; assembly: GCA_030407085.1. Classification (NCBI taxonomy): domain Eukaryota; kingdom Metazoa; phylum Arthropoda; class Insecta; order Hymenoptera; family Diapriidae; genus Trichopria; species Trichopria drosophilae. The sequence goes on along the minus strand of CM059582.1, from coordinate 145,666,341 downwards.
CAAATGTTTATTTCGTATCTAGTATTTATAAAATACAATGTCCTACTGTTTAAATCGTTTGTAGTAATGTGCGAAGCAACTACAAACAACTAGAAACGTACGTTTGTTCTCTAGTCTTAATAAAATACAATATTCTAATCTTTCATCCCGTACCTAGCGTTACCCGAAACCCACGACGTGGACGTGACGGGATATGGGTTTCATTTTTTTTTTTTTAATTTTTATAGCTTTGTAATTTTTTTGTCACTTTTTGTTTTTATATACCTTTTCTTGTGGGTTTCTTAATTTCTTTCTTTCTTTATTTTATCAAATTTGGGATTTTACTATGTTTTAGATTGCGTTTCTGAAATTCTGATGTAGAATATTTGGTGTACTTTACATTTTTGGAGGAGACAACGAGCTGTTACTTTTGTTGCTTGCTTTTTAAGCTCATTATATTCTTCCCATTTTCCCGTAGTACGTTTCACATAAGCATAATAATGTCCATGATCATAAATAATTGCGGAATATAATTTGTAACTTGAAGTACTGCAAGTAATGCGGTCTGGTATTTCTTCAACCGTAAACGTCCTTCTGCAATTCGGGAATTTGCTTCGATTTGCCAACTGCGTATTATCAACATCTTCTATGCTTAATATTAAGTGATACCCTTCGAGATATATTACTTTATTTTCAAATTTGCATCGAGTACAAATATCTCTGCTTGTATAAGCACAGAATTCATTTACTGCATCCTGAATTCCTTGCAAGCCATTTTCATAAATGAATGTTGGATTGCAATTTATAACTGGAACATCTTTTATGTTTTTGGTTTTGCATTCAACGCATTGGCTAATACTGCTTAATGATGGCATGTCTCGGAGAAGGAATTTTTCTTGTAGATATGTAATATTGATCATGCAGTCTAATGTTCCGCCTTTTATTTTAGACGTTGCACTTAATATGGCGCTTCTTTCTTTATACAACTCCGCCGTTGTACCTTTTGTCGATAAGGTTTGGATGAAGTAACTGAAGCGTGTTAAGACATTTTTTAAATATTCGTTGTACATGGGAATGTCGTGATATGCGGCTAACATGCATTGTACGGTAGAGTCAAATGCGCATGTATTTCGCACACTGGCCATTTGTTTCCCTATAGCGACTGGCTTTAAGAAATTACCATTCTCTAGTAATGGTAACTTCGTCGTGAATTTGGTTCTTTTATGTCGTATCTCCAAATCAGGACAGGGTGTTATATAATTTCCACGTTTCTTCGTCACAGCTCCGGTCCCTTCATTAACTTTTGATGAAACCTCTTTATTCAAACCTCCCCAATTTTCTGTTTCATTCAAAAATGACGTCTCGTTATTTACCCCGATGTAATCCACGTGTTCCGAAAATTGCGAAGACGAATTCTTTAATATTAACGAATCTTTATTATCGTCATTATTAGCGTCGATTCGTTGCGTAATGGGCACGCTACTTTTTTTACGAGAAGTTACTTTTTCGTCTGGTCCATTTAATAATTTACTTGTTCCATTAATTGATCTGACATGAACGACGAGGAATTTATCGATTCTAACGGGCTTTCCTTTGCGAAAAATCAGGTGCTTAAGTTCACGGAAGTATTCTTCACTCAAGCTGGAGCTAGCTGTTTGTGTGTTATCAAATGTGATACTAGAATACTGTCCTGCAGGGGATGACAATACAGCTGTCCAAAGAATAAAATCCTTACATAAATTTAGGAACTCCACACCAAATTTTTCACAATGGTAAGGATTTAATCGACCATCCTTTACTTTATTAGTACTATTCGCCTTCATTTTTTCTAAAATGACATCGATTGTTTTGGTTGGTTTCTTATTAGTAATGTCATCGTTATCTTCTGATACATACGAATGACTATCCTCTTGCTCGTTCTGCGGTTCAACAGTAGGGCTATTGTACGTCTTCAATAAAGACATTACTCTGTTATTAGCGGCAAAGCAGTGGTTTTCAGAATTATTTATATCTTCATGGGAAGAAAATGCAATTGTGAGTAAGTCAGTGCAGGTTCGTATGAATTGGTTTATTTCTGTACACGTACTTAATAGACCAACGCAACGTATGAAAAAATCCTTCTTTTCGGGAGATTCGTGGGCAAAACACTTCCAACGCGTCACTGCTTTAATTAAGTGAGCAATGTCGACCCGAATAACGCAACGAGGTCGGTGTAAACTTATAAATATACTATCCTGGGAATCAAAACAATTTTCAATATACGTCGCCAGATCGCAATTATTGAATGCTAAACAAGTAGCATTTATGAGAGCCTTTGAATAATCCATAACAACTTGTTTCGAAATCAAACCTCCAGAACGCAACTACTCTCTAATCCAATAAGTCAATGTATTAGTATCGTGCTTTTCAGATACTAATTGAAATAACGGCAAAATTTTATTTCGATATTTACAAACGGCTTGATAAAGAAAAGATACTTTTTTTATCCATCCGGTTTTATGATTGATTTTACTAATCCACCCGAAGCGTCTATACTGACGCTAGCATCATCGTCTTCTTTCAGAAATTGTTTAAATAGATACAGTTGTGTAGGTGTCCAATACATTATATATAACCTATCCAACCCTATTTCGTAAATGCTACCGTTAAATTCTTCGGAGTATCGTAAATCCCAAACAGATGCAAGCGCAGACTTAGCTTTAAATAGCCCTAACTCTTTATCGTAAACTTCCTGCTTGACCTTACGTGCAACGTCTTCAGACGGTAAATTGGCTGGTATAGGATCACCAAAATCCATTAATTTATCAGCTTCCTTTCGACGCCATGCATATACAGAAGTACTCTGCAATTCTTTGCCTTTTCTCATTCTTCTTTTTCCCCGTACTTGACGTTTTCCCACGTGTTCTATTCCGCGAGAATCAAAAGTCGAAACATTTAGTTCGATATTGTCTTTGGTGGGCTCATTTTGGCAATAAATGTGTATTGCTGAGCCACATTCTTTGCAGCTGCCTTTAACTGAAAGAAATATTTCGCGTGGAGTACAATTAATCTTAGCATTTTTGAAGGAGAAAGGGCATGGTAATTTTAGATGGCTCCATATGATGTCATATAAAGAATCAGTCCAACCAATCGCTAAAACCTCATAATATCGATCTTTGTAATTTATAATGTGAGGTTTGAGGGAATCCCATTCAGTGTTTGTTATAGTGATTACGTTTTGAAGACGCGGGAGTGGACAGTTAGTCTCGTTCTCCATCGACCAGTTCAAGTCACCACGGGAGTGGTTTATTAGCCCCAATGGATGTTTCCAAAGAAACAATTCCGTGAATCCTATTAAATATATCATTTCTATTTTTTGACAAATACAGATAAATATAATCTTTCGACATTGTATCCTGTAAAGCAGATACGGCCGTTACCATTCCATGGTAATAGATGATTATTTTCATCGACAAAACGAAACCCTTTCAAAGCTTCGAATATGTCATTCGGCGACTTCGCAGGTTTACGAGGCATTTTTTACAAATATTTTTTATGCGGTATCAAGACAGATTAATGCGACTTTATGCGACACAGTTATGTAATATATTAACACTTCACGGGACAGAAATCAATATGTAAAACATGTATACGATTCCGCTCCATATAATATAATATAAAACATGTATATGCTGACGCTCCCGGACTTCTGCATTTAATCAATACGAAACCCAATTTCTATATGGGAATGTTCGAAGTCGTGCAGCCCTTTTGTGGCGTCGTTGCCGAATTAACTACTTTTCTGGTAAGGCGTTCTAAATGTTATTCCGTATGCCTGGCCATAATATAAGGGGCTTCATGCAAGAAGGGGATACGCTCGGATCCCGCAAAGAATTAACGGAGAATTTTGCAGAATAGATGATATTTACTTATTCTGAAAAATGTTGCCGTCAATTCTCAAATTATATGTTGTTTGGAGTATTTTAAGAGATCGTAATTAACCCATTAACGCCGGGAACCGGAGATTTTGTTGCTCTTTTTTAATAGTCGTTCTCATGGCCATAAACGATCGAAGAATAATTATTGGGACCCTGTGTTTCTTATTGTTTTCGGGTATGCTCTTTAAGAATCCGATCTTAAAATTTTATTTTTTCGGCCACAAAATGAAATATGGCGGCTTTTATTTGAAAAAATATTGAAAAAATATAAAATTTAAAAAAGAAATTTTTTTTCACATTGTAACCGATGGAGAATTTTTTTCTGTCTTTCACGATCGGTGAACAAAATAGTTGTAGTTTCACAGGCAATTTTTTAAAATTATGATTTTCATTATTTTATTAACAAAATGGCGGTTTAACCCCTTATCTAAGATCAATGAAAACTTGTAAATGACTTGAGACCATATCGATCGATGGATTTATCTCAAATTTGGTATACTATGGTTTTCGAGCCCGCTGAATGCGAATTTGATATCAGATTTGAGAAATTCAAAATGGCGGATCCAATATGGCGGACTAATTTTGTAAAATGTCGTGAGTGGGATCGAAATTAGTTACTCTGGGGGTTTTGGGATCCCTGAATACCAACATGGAATATTGTCGTTAACATAATAGGTATATTTCTACGAATTTCTGTATCATTCCATTAACATTGTTATATAATGGTGTCTGTCATTTACCAGCGTGGAGGAGGTCGAAATCTAATGTCTTTATTTTTTTACATTTTTTTTTTTCGTAGTTAATATGTTGTTTGTTGTCATTCTTTTATTGCATTCCTGTTGTCATATATATATTACTTAGACCCAGACCATAGGTCTGGCGAAGTATTGAATTTGGTCAGTTCCCGCCGAAAAATTACCCTATAGTTTTTCATCAAATGTCGAAGTTTCAGGCCCTAAGGAACCCAAAGCAACAATAAAAAAATTGGTGTACGTTAGGTTGTACGTCCGTCCGTCCGTCCGTCCGTCCGTGGGCAAAATTTTATATACGCGATATCTCGCGACTGGCCGGACGAATTTAAAAAGTACAAACGGATTTGGGTTTCTCTTGGCCAAACTTAGATCTGATTAGTTTTTGGAGACAATGCATACTAGATTATGGGGAGGTTTAACAAAAAAAACGCTCAAAAAACACGTTTTTTCCATTTTTTAACAAAAAATACAAATCGTACAAAAAATGTTTCCAACAAAAAATATAGAACATCGAATTCTCTACAAAAAAGGTTTCATTCATTTCTTCATAAAATCAACGATAATGCCGTAAAAAATGGAAACCGAAGTATCCCACATTTAAAAAAATTTATTTCCTGCAACCCGACCTGTCAAAAACTCGACTAAATCGCGTTTTTTTAAGCATCAGTGTGAACAAGACGTGCTCATTTATCAGTGCTTCGGCTGACCTGCGGTCGGGGTCGAAGTTTTGAAAATGCTCATTTTCAATTTTAATGCCAATGAATGGACGACTACCAATGAATGGTAGGTTTTCTACATATTTCTATTTCTTGTGAATGTATGATGCACAACATGCAATAAAATACATATTTTTATGTTCTTTGAACATTCAAATAGTATCGTATACTATTTTTCCTATTAAGTGCGCAAAGTTCGACACCTACATACAACATTTAAAGTGGCGATGCAAGGGCGGTGGAGAAGGGGGGGGGGGGGGGGGGGGGGGGGTGGTGGAGCCCCCCCGACCGAAAGCAGTATTTGTAAATGCTTTTGAAATAAATAGACTAAATTTATAAATATCTATGTAACACATTATTTATTATCGTTATTACTATTAATTGTTATTAATATTTTATATAAATTTTAATGAATTTCAATATTCATTCGCATTCGCGTTTTCGGGTACATTTTCAATTAAATTACTATTTTAGATAGAATTAACCTATACCTATCGTTTTCCGTACTGAAGAACAGCGATTGAAAGTAAAACAAATGAAAGTTTTGACAGGTCTCTTCTACATGTCTGTATACCTATAGCGCTATTTTACCGCACGCAAAACTTCATTACCGCACGCAAATTTTCTTTACCGCACGCTAAATTATAAGATTAGTAAAGTGTGGGAAAGTGGCACTTTGCACACGCAAATACGTGCGCAAAATCGAACTTTGCACACTATAATAGGAAAACAATATTTACAGTACTATTGATCTTCCAGTGTTTATTATTTTGTAAAATCAAAGCAAATTTGATTTAACCCGTCTATTCATTGGGGTTTAGCGGATTTTTTTACAAACGTATGAAGACGAGGTTAATAATTAAATAAAATCAAAGGTTGAACTACACTGTCATAAAGAGCAGAGTCTAACGATTCTAATGGTGGTATCATAAGTAAATTTTCATATAAGAATTCAAAAGTTGCAATCGATTAAAGTGTCAAAAATGCTTTACCGTCCATTCATTGGCATATTCATCCTATTTAAGGAACAAGATATTGTTACAATATATGTATAGAAACTACTCGAACCTAACGATGCTAGAACTACCCTCTGTCGCCTTCTTTCCTGGCAGTGTTAAAATGGGAATATTCCCGGAAGCATCAGCCTTTCATCAGGGAACTGCAATACGAATTTAGCCAAAATTGTAGGCACCCGGGTCGAAGGCATCTAGTTTATTTATATATTTATTTATTTACTAATTAATTTTTTGTTCAGAAGTAAGTGTAGCATACAAAAATTGGTCTATTATGTAGAAGTTTTTAGATGTAGTATTGCACACGCACAGGTGACGGCAATAGTCCAGAAAACGGAGGTTTTGACCTGGCAATTTTTTCGACCTGCATCGATTTACTTGAAATTTTGACAGTAGGTAAGGAATAGCATAAGGATCGAAATCTATATTGTGCCAGAGGGCGATTTTTGCCGTGGGGGTGGTTCCCACCTCTTCTCGGGGATGGAATTTTTTTATCAAAAATAACCCCAAGAATCGATAGCAGAACTAATTTTAAGCAAAAAATGTTCTATAACATTTTTTTGTACGATCGATACTTTTTGAGTTATTTGCGTTTTCACATGTTCGATTTTACTCTATAAAAAAAGCATGTTTTTGAGCGATTTTTCACGAATATCTCAGAAAGAACACGTTGTAGCAAAAAAGTATCTATTATGTAGAAGTTTTTAGATGTAGTATTCCTAATAAGGTAACAATAGGCAATATATGTTATACCGTTACCCCAACTTTATATTTACCCTCGTAAACAGTATTCGCAATGATTAGTAAATTCATTGTCACATCTTGGATATACATCATAAAACCTAACAATTTTCACTTCTATCTAATGCATGGTAAGTAATTTTCACAGTGACTGTCAGGAACATTTACTCCACTCACGAATGGGTTGTAAATGTGGTACATTTTAAAAGATAACTATATTTTTGACATTTCTGTAATAACGGAATTATCCTGCAAATATGATTACTCTAATAAGTTGCTTCAATAATATAATTTTTCATATCGGACCAAAAACACATTTCAAGTTATTCTATAGCATTAAAAATTTGAAATCTGTTTTTAATTTCGTGCGAAATCTTTTCATTTTCAAAATAATTAGCATTTAAATTATTCAGGTAATTAAATAACAAAGAGATTGTTTTTTTATTTTTTGTTTTAGGTGCTATAGAACCCAAGTTATGGCTCCTTACAGGTCAAGCCGAATTGGATGATATCAAAAATCGAACATTTCAACTTCAAATATCGGAAAACCTAACGTTTTTTTTAAACAACTTATCAGACACTTTTTACAGTACTTGAAATGAGCTTTAAATTGAGCACTTAGTGGAGTCGTTTGGATGAATACTGACGGAGTTATGACGAACATAAAATTATTTTCTTGATTTTTGGAACCAAAAATCGGTAATAAAAGAGATGCCCTACCGGCCCAACGTGAAATTGAACGTAATCCTTTTGCATTGTACTTTATATAGATATCAACAATAGGTTCTGGAAGTTTTACCGGTTTTAGAAGCCTAAATTCCGAAAAATGTTTGATATACTGTAGAAAGAAAATATTGAATTCTTAAAAAATTGGCTTTTTCTTTTAATTTCAACAAAAATAACAAAGTTACGAAAAAATGATATTAGACAAAAAATGTAGGTCTTTTTATGCTGAACAATTTGTTTTTTTTTTTTATTTTTTTCGTACGATTAAATTCGACTGAGTTATGGCCGTTTGAATGTCAAAACTAAGCACGGAAACTACTTTCCCTGACCCCTTTAAACTTGTGAATATAAAAAACTAAGGGCTATAAAATAATGAAACTCACAGGAGTCATAGAGCTTGGAATCCTCTAAAAAATGGCGTTTAAAGCGAATGTGTAACTTAAAAATTAAGGACGCTACGGCAAAAAAATCAATTGCATTTTTTCGGTACAATATACGAAGCGAGTAAATTACCTTCATTTTCATCTGATTTTGAGCATTTGTGAATGTACATGAATACGTAAGCATGTGTGCGTGTATGTAAGTATATGAAATCGGACAAGAGTAGGGTTTTGTAAATCTGACTTCGGATTCGTAATCAGCGACCCCAAAAACCCCCTAGTAACAAGTTTCAAGCAAATCCAGCCCTAATTTGTCATTTTGGTCCGCCATATTGGATCCGCCATTTTGAATTTTGTAAATCTGACTTCGGATTCGTAATCAGCAACCCCAAAAACCACCGAATAACAAGTTTCAAGCCAATTCGGGACATTTTATATGGATTTATAGATTATTTGCAATAAGGGGTAGTTTTCACCCTTAAAAAATAAAAAGCGCCCATCGGCATAATATAGATTTTGAAGAGGGGGTATACCGAGCTTAACCCTAAATTTTCATGCAAATCGATGCACGTCGAAAAAATTAGCAGGCTTTGCAATATTTTAGGCCCCATTTCCTGGACTACAAGAGGAACCGCCTGAATAAAGCACCCCGATGAGAAGTAAACCCTATCGTGCAACCTCCACGCGGTACATATATAAATATATATATATGTAGATGTGACATTTCGAATTTCATTAATCAGATATCAGACTGATAATCACCGGAACAAAGAACCCAAGTATGAAACAAGTTGTGACGTCATTCATGATATTTTACAAAATCAGTCCTCCTTACTGTATCCGCCATTTTCCATTTTGTAAATCTGATGTCAAATCCGTATTCAGCGACCCCGAATAACAAATATCGATCCCATTTACGACATTTTACAAAATTAGTCCGCCATATTGGATCCGCCATTTTGAATTTCTCAAATCTGATATCAAATTTGATATCAATTTTTGAAACCTTAGTATACCAAGTTTCAGATTAATCCATCGATCGGTAAGGTCTCGAGTGATTTGCAAGTTTTCATTGATCTCAGAGAAGGGGTAAAACCGCCATTTTGCTAATCAAATGATGAAAATCATCATTTTAAAAAATTGCCTGTGAAACTACAACTATTTTGTTCACCGATCGTGAAAGACAGAAAAAAATTCTCCATCGGTTACAATGTGAAAAAAAATTTCTTTTTTAAATTTTATATTTTTTTCAATATTTTTTCAAATAAAAGCCGCGATATTTCATTTTGTGGCCGAGAAAATAAAATTTTAAGATAGGATTCTTAAAGAGCATACCCGAAAACAATAAGAAACACAGGGTCCCAATAATTATTCCTCGATCGTTTATGGCCATGAAAACGACTATTGAAAAAGTGCAACAAAATCTCCGGTTCCCGGCGTTAATGGGTGAAGAAGTAAATAATTTGACTTTGTTCTACTGAACGCAGTTATGTTTATTTTTCTGTTAGTAGAAATGCAGTAATCTAAAAAAAATATGCAACGTCTTCATCCATGATACGGATAAGTATCAACATAGGATGTACACGACCCTAAACAAAAATATATCTGCTATTTTTCGCAAAAGACGTCGATATATGTCGACTCTTGTCCGCACCTTACAAGTAACGCGCTACGTGCAGTCTGAAAGCTTGACGGCTGAATTCCTTACGATCAACTGGAAATCCATTTCTGCTTCGTCGAGCTGCGAGCGTCCCGTGTCCGCCTGGCGGTGACAAGCAGAACTGGATATTGTATTTTATTAACACTAGAGACGAAATAAACGTTTGTAGTTGTTTGTAATTGCTTAATAAATTACTACAAACGATTTAAACCATAGGATACTGCATTTTATTAACACTGGAGGTGAAACGGTCGTATGTAGGAGCTTAAAAAATTACTACAAACGATTTAAAGCATAGGGAATTGTATTTTATTAACACTAGAGACGAAATAAATATTTGTAGCTTGTTGTAGTTGCTTAATAAATTACTACAAACGATTTAAACCATAGGATACTGCATTTTATTAACACTAGAGGTGAAACGGTCGTTTGTAGTAGCTTAAAAAATTACTACAAACGATTTAAACCGTAGGATATTATTTTTTAATAACACTAGAGACGAAATAAATGTTTGCAGTAGTTTGTAGTAGCTTTAGAAATTACTACAAACGATTGAAACCATAGGATACTGCATTTTATTAACACTAGAGGTGAAACGGACGTTTGTAGTAGCTTGAAAAATTACTACAAACGATTTAAACCATAGGACACTGCATTTTATTAACACTAGAGATGAAACGGACGTTTGTAGTAGCTTAAAAAATTACTACAAACGATTTAAACCATAGGATATTGTATTTTATAAACACTAGATACGAAATAAACATTTGTAGTTGTTTGTAGTTGCTTAATAAATTACTACAAACGATTTAAAACATAGGATACTGCATTTTATTAACACTAGAGGTGAAACAGACGTTTGTAGTTGCTTAAAAAAAAACTACATACGATTTAAACCATAGGATATTGTATTTTATTTATACTACAGACGAAATAAGCGTTTGTAGTTGTTTGTAGTTGCTCCATAAATTACTACAAACGATTTAAACCGAAGAATATTGTATTTTAATAACACTAGAGACGAAATAAACGTTTGTAGTTGTTTGTAGTAGCTTATGAATTTACTACAAACGATTTAATGAGTCGGATATTGGAATTTATTAACTCTAGAGACGAAATAAACGTTTGTAGTTGTTTGTAGGTGCTCAAGAAATTACTACAAACGATTTAAACCAAAGGACACTGCATTTTATTATCACTAGAGATGAAACGGACGTTTATAGTAGCTTAAAAAATTACTACAAACGATTTAAACCATAGGATATTATTTTTTAATAACACTAGAGACGAAATAAACGTTTGTAGTAGTTTGTAGTAGCTTATGAAATTACTACAAACGATTTAAACCATAGGATACTGCATTTTATTAACACTGGAGGTGAAACGGTCGTATGTAGTAGCTTAAAAAATTACTGCAAACGATTTAAAGCACAGGATATCGTATTTTATTTACACTACAGACGAAATAAGCGGTTGTAGTTGTTTGTAGTAGCTTATGAAATTACTACAAACGATTTAAGGAGTCGGATATTGGAATTTATTAACTCTAGAGACGAAATAAACGTTTGTAGTTGTTTGTAGGTGCTCAAGAAATTACTACAAACGATTGAAACCATAGGATACTGCATTTTATTAACACTAGAGGTGAAACGGTCGTTTGTAGTAGCTTAAAAAATTACTACAAACGATTTAAACCGTAGGATATTGTATTTTAATAACACTAGAGACGAAATAAACGTTTGTAGTTGTTTGTAGTAGCTTATGAATTTACTACAAACGATTTAATGAGTCGGATATTGGAATTTATTAACTCTAGAGACGAAATAAACGTTTGTAGTTGTTTGTAGGTGCTCAAGAAATTACTACAAACGATTTAAACCAAAGGACACTGCATTTTATTAACACTAGAGATGAAACGGACGTTTATTGTAGCTTAAAAAATTACTACAAACGATTTAAATCATAGCATATTATATTTTATTGACACTAGAGACGAAATAAACGTTTGTAGTAGTTTGTAGTAGCTTATGAAATTACTACAAACGATTTAAACCATAGGATACTGCATTTTATTAACACTGGAGGTGAAACGGTCGTATGTAGTAGCTTAAAAAATTACTGCAAACGATTTAAAGCACAGGATATCGTATTTTATTTACACTACAGACGAAATAAGCGGTTGTAGTTGTTTGTAGTAGCTTATGAAATTACTACAAACGATTTAAGGAGTCGGATATTGGAATTTATTAACTCTAGAGACGAAATAAACGTTTGTAGTTGTTTGTAGGTGCTCAAGAAATTACTACAAACGATTGAAACCATAGGATACTGCATTTTATTAACACTAGAGGTGAAACGGTCGTTTGTAGTAGCTTAAAAAATTACTACAAACGATTTAAACCGTAGGATATTATTTTTTAATAACACTAGAGACGAAATAAATGTTTGCAGTAGTTTGTAGTAGCTTTAGAAATTACTACAAACGATTGAAACCATAGGATACTGCATTTTATTAACACTAGAGGTGAAACGGACGTTTGTAGTAGCTTGAAAAATTACTACAAACGATTTAAACCATAGGACACTGCATTTTATTAACACTAGAGATTAATCGTATGTTTGTAGTTGTTTAAAAAAATACTACAAATGATTTAAACCATAGGATATTGTATTTTATTAATACTACAGACGAAATAAGCATTTGTAGTTGTTTGTAGTTGCTTAATAAATTACTACAAACGATATAAACCATAGGATCCTGCATTTTATTAACACAAGAGGTGAAACGGTCGTATGTAGTAGCTTAAAAAATTACTACAAACTATTTAAACATAGGATATTGTATTTTAATAACACTAGAGACGAAATAAACGTTTGTAGTAGTTTGTAGTAGCTTTAGAAATTACTACAAACGATTTAAACCGTAGAATATTGTACTTTATTGACACTAGAGATGAAATAAACGTTGTAGTTGTTTGTAGTATCTTATGAAATTACTACAAACGATTTAATGAGTCGGATATTGGAATTTATTAACTCTAGAGACGACATAAACGTTTGTAGTAGTTTGTAGTAGCTTTAGAAATTACTAACAACCATTGAAACCATAGGATACTGCATTTTATTAACACTAGAGGTGAACCGGACGTTTGTAGTAGCTTGAAAAATTACTACAAACGATTTGAATCATAGGATATTGTATTTTATTTATACTACAGACGAAATAAGCGTTTGTAGTTGTTTGTAGTTGCTCAATAAATTACTACAAACGATTTAAACCGTAGAATATTGTACTTTATTGACACTAGAGACGAAATAAACGTTTGTAGTTGTTTGTAGTAGCTTATGAAATTACTACAAACGATTTAAGGAGTCGGATATTGGAATTTATTAACTCTAGAGACGAAATAAACGTTTGTAGTTGTTTGTAGGTGCTCAAGAAATTACTACAAACGATTTAAACCAAAGGACACTGCATTTTATTAACACTAGAGATGAAACGGACGTTTATAGTAGCTTAAAAAATTACTACAAACGATTTAAATCATAGCATATTATATTTTATTAACACTAGAGACGAAATAAACGTTTGTAGTTGTTTGTAGTTGCTTAATAAATTACTACAAACGATTTAAGGAGTCGGATATTGGAATTTATTAACTCTAGAGACGAAATAAACGTTTGTAGTTGTTTGTAGGTGCTCAAGAAATTACTACAAACGATTTAAACCAAAGGACACTGAATTTTATTAACACTAGAGGTGAACCGGACGTTTGTAATAGCTTGAAAAATTACTACAAACGATTTGAATCATAGGATATTGTATTTTATTTATACTACAGACGAAATAAGCGTTTGTAGTTGTTTGTAGTTGCTCAATAAATTACTGCAAACGATTTAAACCGTAGAATATTGTACTTTATTGACACTAGAGACGAAATAAACGTTTGTAGTTGTTTGTAGTAGCTTATGAAATTACTACAAAAGATTTAATGAGTCGGATATTGGAATTTATTAACTCTAGAGACGAAATAAACGTTTGTAGTTGTTTGTAGGTGCTCAAGAAATTACTACAAACGATTTAAACCAAAGGACACTGCATTTTATTAACACTAGAGATTAATCGGATGTTTTTAGTATCTTAAAAAAATACTACAAACGATTTAAACCATAGGATATTGTATTTTATTTATACTACAGACGAAATAAGCGTTTGTAGTTATTTGCAGTTGCTTAATAAATTACTACAAACGATTTAAACCGTAGAATATTGTATTTTAATAACACTAAGACGAACTAAACGTTTGTAGTAGTTTGTAGTGGCTTTTGAAATTACTACAAACGATTTAATGAGTCGGATATTGGAATTTATTAACTCTAGAGACCAAATAAACGTTTGTAGTTGTTTGTAGTTTCTCAAGAATTTACTACAAACGATTTAAACCAAAGGACACTGCATTTTATTAACACTAGAGATGAAACGGACGTTTGTAGTAGCTTAAAAAATTACAGCAAACGATTTAAACCATAGGATATTATTTTTTAATAACACTAGAGACGTAATAAACATTTGTAGTAGTTTGTAGTAGCTTTAGAAATTACTACAATCGATTGAAACCATAGGATACTCCATTTTTTTAACACTAGAGGAGAAACGGACGTTTGTAGTAGCTTGAAAAATTACTACAAACGATTTAAGCCATAGGACAAGGCATTTTATTAACACTAGAGATTAATCGTATGTTTGTAGTTGTTTAAAAAAATACTACAAATGATTTAAACCATAGGATATTGTATTTTATTAATACTACAGACGAAATAAGCATTTGCAGTTGTTTGTAGTTGCTCAAGAATTTACTACAAACGATTTAAACCAAAGGACACTTCATTTTTTTAACACTAGAGGTGAAACGGACGTTTGTAGTAGCTTAAAAAATTACTACAAACGATTTAAACCATAGAATATTATATTTTATTAACACTAGAGACGAAATAAACGTTTGTAGTAGTTTGTAGTAGCTTTAGAAATGACTACAAACGATTTAAACCATAGGATACTGCATTTTATTAACACTAGAGGTGAACCGGACGTTTGTAGTAGCTTGAAAAATTACTACAAACGATTTAAAACATAGGATATTATTTTTTAATAATACTAGAGACGAAATAAACGTTTGTAGTAGTTTGTAGTAGCTTTAGAAATTACTACAGACGATTGAAACCATAGGATACTGCATTTTGTTAACTCTAGAGGTGAAACGGATGCTTGTAGTAGCTTGAAAAATTACTACAAACGATTTAAACCATAGGTCACTGCATTTTATTAACACTAGAGATTAATCGGATGTTTGTAGTTGCTTAAAAAAATTACTACAAACTATTTAAACCGTAGAATATTGTATTTTAATAACACTAGAGACGAAATAAACGTTTGTAGTTGTTTGTAGCAGCTTATGAAATTACTACAAACGATTTAAACCTTAGGATATTATTTTTTAATAACACTAGAGATGAAATAAACGTTTGTTGTAGTTTCTAGTAGCTTTAGAAATTACCACAAACGATTGAAACCATAGGATACTGCATTTTATTAATACTAGAGATTATTCGGATGTTTGTAGTTGCTTTAAATAAATACTACAAACGATTTAAACCATAGGATATTGTATTTTATTAACACTATTGACGAAATAAACGTTTGTAGTTGTTTGTAGTAGTTTTAGAAATTACTACAAACGATTGAAACCATAGGATACTGCATTTTATTAACACTAGAGGTGAAACGGACGTTTGTAGTAGCTTGAAAAATTACTACAAACGATTTAAACCATAGGACACTGCATTTTATTAACACTAGAGATTAATCGTATGTTTTTAGTTGTTTAAAAAAATACTACAAATGATTTAAACCATAGGATATTGTATTTTATTAATACTACAGACGAAATAAGCATTTGTAGTTGTTTGTAGTTGCTTAATAAATTACTACAAACGATTTAAACCGTAGAATATTGTATTTTAATAACACTAGAGACGAAATAATCGTTTGTAGTAGTTTGTAGTAGCTTAAGAAATTACTACAAACGATTTAAACCGTAGAATATTGTAATTTATTGACACTAGAGATGAAATAAACGTTTGTAGTTGTTTGTACTAGCTTATGAAATTACTACAAACGATTTAATGCGTCGGATATTGGAATTTATTAACTCTAGAGACGAATCCCCAACCGCCTTGGGGGGAGGGTTACGGGGGTTTTGAGGGCCAGACGAGGGTACACTTCCCCTGGTGTCTTTCGGCGGCCCAATATCTCCCGTTTGGGGATGGTAGAGGGCGTTCGCCGGATCGGACATTTGGGGTAGTGTATGGGGGGAATTTTGAAAGCGCGAAAGCACCTAGTCGGTCGCGTTGGGGCATTGGATCCCCGGAATCCATGTAGTTGGGATAGGTGGCATTGTGCGACCCATTGAGGACATTCCCAATTATTGGGCAACTTATCGCCTCGTATAGGGTAAAAGGGGGTAAGTTATCCCGCCCATCCACCGCGGGTTCCCATACAGCTTCCGTGTCGGGGAACCGTGCTTTGATGGTATGGCGAGCGAGACGATCGCAAATGGCGTCCATTGACCCCGAAATCAGGATCCCTGCACGATCACACCTTCTTAGGAGGTCGCGCAGGTCTACGATAGCGCGCACATTCCTCCCGGATGGCTATTTGCTGATCCGGGGTGGCTACCCTTAGTGCCAGGGCTCGCGAGGGGGAGACATTGGTCGTTGTCAACATATTGAGTGACGGTGCCGTTGTGACTGTCACCATGGTCGACGTAGTAATGGAGGTCATGATTGTGGGGGTAACTGCCCCCATTCCGGGGTAATTGCCGGGTGGGGGAGTACCAGTGGTATCCATTACTCACGCAGAGATACAAAAAAAAAACAAAAAGAAAGCAAGATTATCCAGTGAGCACAATGCACTAGATAGGAGGGGACAGGTGGGGGGGGGGGGGGTTTGTCTCCGTCACACACGAGACAAAACCAAAAAAAAATAAAAAGAGTAGAGACGATTTCCCGGAGCACAAAAAAAAATGGTTTAATTAATCCCGGTTCTAGGGTGGGGGTAACGCGAGATTCTACCTCGCGACCGTATGTCTCAGCAGAATCCCCTAGACCGAAGAAGGGGGAATCCAGAACGCAAAACCGAAAAAACTAAACGGCTTGACGTGCAGTATGCCAACGCCAAAATAGGAGAAAGAAAAAAAAAAGAAAGATAAAAAAAAAGGGGGGGGGGGGATAGAGCGTAAGTGATAAATAAAAAACCACAAAAAAAAAACAAACAAAAGAAAGAGTTTCACCGCCTTGAGGTCTCAATTACAGTGTGCGTTTACAAAAAAAAACATTGTCGAAACCACTATTCGTTTGTAATAAAGCATATGTAAATAAAAAAATAATACAAAGAAAAACTTTAGCAATTGTTCTAACCACGAAAAATCGACCGAGTTCGCGGCCCGTTCAATAAAAACTAATAACTCAAAAATTTGTTTTCCTGTGTATATAATTATAAAATTATTATCACAGGTATCGGGAAATACTAGAGAGGAAGGTCACCATAGGGTGGCAAGGTCAATTCGAAAAGTTTTTGTTAATTAAACCTTTGGAACTCGGGTTGAAACAATGTGTTACTATTTGTAACTTTTATTTCGTTTTGGGTTTTCTGTATTCTGGGATTTGCTAATTATTGGTATTCGGGAAAGTCGAAATGGGATATTAAATATTATTAAATTTAAAAGTAGTCTAATTATTGGGATTTTTTTTTTCAAATTTATTTTTCAGTGAATAATATCATTATCATATTTATACTTGAAAACGACTTTCTTTTCAAAAGCTTCTAATAATAGAAGTGATATCGAAGGTAAACAAATACGCGAAAACAACTTTATTGTTTTCCGGAATTTTCATCGAAAAACAAACCGTTGCTAATTAACGACTTCTTTTCGAAATTATATTATTTTCTCTTTTGAACTTATTTTTACTTAGGTCATACAAATTTTCAATTTTCTTTCCCATTAACTAGAAGGTTGCGGGGGAATTTTAAGGTCAGGAAGGGCAAAACAAAAATAGGGAATTTCCTATTATTCACTAAATTTTTATAATATTCCTTATTCTTAATTCTAATTATTCTTAATACTAAATATTTGCATCTTAATCCTAATTATTCTTAACTCTAAATATTTGCAATATAGAATAGGGGAGGGACGCGAAACCGCAACCGAAGCTGGAAAGCCCGAGACCGACTTCGTTTTCCAAAATCGCAAGATTACGCAAATAACAAGAAAAATGACGCAATCCGAAAATGACGACAGTTTGAATTTTTCCGGCCAACTCTACCGTAAATTAAATTTTTAGGAAAATCACAATTTTTATTTCCCCATCAGGGATGCCATTTATAACCTTCCTTCTGATTATAAAAAGGAAGGGGATATAAAATAATTTTTACGCTAACTCAGGATTCAAATCAATATATTCTATTTTATTCGTTACACGATTTCTTGAGCGCAACACGCGAAAGATCGGAACTGAACACGCAAAATTCACACAACGTTACGAAAGCACTTTCCCGTAAGAGAGAAATCTAGAATTTGACGCGATAAGATTAACACGCGTGGGTTCTAACCACGCAACGACGAGTTTCTTTATAATCACCGGAGATTCGCAACACGCAAAAAAAGAGAAAAAGGGGGAAAACACGGACATGCCATCCCTTCACGATGCAAAAAAAAACGCACGTTCGCAAAGGGGGGATGCCGCGGAGAAGACGCTCCCAAATGTGTAGGTTGACTTACGGAGCGACGAACTGGAAATACGCCGGCGTCCTTCGGCCTTGGCCCAGTGGTAGATGCCGCACGGAAGAGGTCCCTCTCTCGGTGGTTGCCGGGGTCGTCACCTCGCTGTGATGTCTCCTGGTGTGCCTGTCACCACCACACGTTCACCGGAATGCACTGTATTTCTCCACGCGACTCGCAAAACTTCTGCTCGGTACCGAGTTCAAAAACGACGATCGAAACGCACAACGACTCGGTCTGATGCTGTCGAAAAACAAAAGGGCTTTTGGGGTCCGTCTCGTAGCACGTCCGAAAACGAAGTGAAGAAGTGGGGCCGCTATCGCGCTTGGTAGATGCGCGCGGGAAACGTACGCGCATCTCCAGTGCCCAGGAGCGGAGAATCACCGGGGCTGATACGGGGGAACCCACTATGTAGTTGGGCTGAGGACTAGAAAAGCGGGGTTCGATAGGGGTTTTCCCCACCTAATCACAGGTGTAGAGAAAGTATTCTCTGTCTTCGTCTCGTCGGCTTCCATGCAGCGATAGAGAGAGGGAGAGAGACAGGCGTTATACGACGCAACGTCGGTGTGAACAGCCACGCTACCAAAATGCAGCTTTTAGGTGGCAAGAGTTGGACGGCTATTGCCGAGTTAGTGGAGGCGAGTAAGGTCGCCATACACGGGGGAAATGTAGGGGAAGAGGAGGCAGCTTTTTAGCGTGCTGGGCCTGAGTAATGCAGGCGCGCTGCGACAGAAGGGGGGGGGGCAATGCAGGCGCGTCAAAGAGGGGCGGTGTCCCTTCTCGACGGGCACGATGGCTCCTACCATCGGGTGGTACCTCCTGTGCTGCCGAGAGGGACAGCCAGGGGAAAGAGGGGCTCGGGCGTTTCGAGTGCTCGGAAGGTGGTGACGCTCCCGGCGAAACGTGCAACCGAGCAATTTCAGTCAAGCCGTTCAGGCGCTTTACCGGCAACTGACGGACGGGTATCCGAACACATGAAAATTTGTAAAAAAAAAGGAGGAAGGCGATCCTGAGCTCCGGAACACTTTCGACACGCGAGGGAACCGCGGCATCCACCACGACGGATCTGCCAAACTTGTCACAGTCACTTAAAAAATTACTACAAACGATTTAAACCATAGGATATTGTATTTTATTAACACTAGAGACGAAATAAACGTTTGTAGTTGTTTCTAGTAGCTTAAGCAATTACTACAAACGATTTAAACCGTAGAATATTGTATTTTATTAATACTACAGACGAAATAATCGTTTGTAATTGTTTGTAGTTGCTTAATAAATTACTACAAACGATTTAAACCGTAGAATATTGTATTTTAATAACACTAGAGACGAAATAAACGTTTGTAGTAGTTTGTAGTAGCCTTAGAAATTACTACAAACGATTTAAACCGTAGAATATTGTATTTTATTAACACTAGAGACGAAATAAACGTTTGTAGTTGTTTGTAGTAGCTTATGAAATTACTAGAAACGATTTAATGAGTCCGATATTGGAATTTATTAACTCTAGAGACGAAATAAACGTTTATTGTTGTTTGTAATTGGTCAAGAAATTACTACAAACGATTTAAACCAAAGGACACTGCATTTTATTAACACTAGAGATGAAACGGACGTTTGTAGTTGCTTAAAAAATTACTACAAACGATTTAAACCATTGGATATTGTATTTTATTAACACTAGAGACGAAATAAACGTTTGTAGTTGTTTGTAGTTGCTTAATAAATTACTCTAAACGATTTAAACCATAGGATACTGCATTTTATTAACACTAGAGGTGAAACGGACGTTTGTAGTAGCTTAAAAAATTACTACAAAGGATTTAAACCATAGGACACTGCATTTTATTAACACTAGAGATGAAACGGACGTTTGTAGTAGCTTAAAAAATTACTACAAACGATTTAGACCATAGGACATTGCATTTAGTAACACTATAGAGGAAACGACGGTTTGTAGTTACTTAAAAAATTACTACAAACGATTTAAACTGTGGGACATTTTATTTTATTTACACTAGACACGACATGAACGTTTGTATTTGTTTGCAGTTGCTCAAAATATGACTACTAACGATTTAAACGCCAGGACATGATTTGTAATTCATATTAGATGTTGAATAAGCGTTTGTTGTTGTTTATAGTTGCCGCGGTTGCTTAAAAAAACTACGAATTGTTATGAATATATTAATTTGCAATAAACTGCTTTTGGGAACAATTGGGCACGAAATTAATATTTATGGTTGTTTTGGTTACTCTTAATCGGAGGATCAGGGGGCGGCAACACTTTCGCATCAACTTTGTCTGTGAGTAGTGGGATTTTGCCAGTGCAGACTATAAATATGCATTTACATAAATTAAAAATTACAAAAATTCAAATATAAAAAAAAAAATTAAAAATTAAAAAATAAATTTTTTATCATAAAACGGTTTCCTGTCTACTACAAACGGAAATTCCTTCACTACAATCAACTACAAACGATTTTCTGTCGGAAAAAAATTTGAAACAAAAAATTTTTGAAACTGGGGTGCTGGGCTTTTTTGGACCCCCTGTAACTTTCTGCAACTACAAACGAAATTCGTTCTACTACGTTCAACTACATTCATAACTCTATCGAAATAGCGTTTTACATTTTGAATTTCGAAAAGTCGGGTGCCAGGTTCACAAAGCTAAAACGCTGACACCCGCCGATTCTCTAAATTACCCCTACCCACTAAATCATTAGCGCGAATTCCGTCATTAACTGAAGTAGCTCCCAGAATTCGCCCCCCTACTGTTCGGAATGCCGTCCCTATTCGTAATGCGTGCCCTGTCCGATATTATAGCGATAAATTTTGCATAGTTTGCGGTTGTTCTGATAAGAACTGCATTAACTCCCCAGCTTGTGTGCTCAGTAGATGTAGAAATGCCTCATAACGTGACAATATCCATTTTCGCCGTCCCTTAAGAACTTAGTATCCGGTCTAGTAGAACCACACCGCGAGAACAATTTCCTATTTAGGTTCGGTAGAATGTTTGTTTTTATTTTGCGCAGCATTGTTTTTGCGTTAGTTTGAGCTATTTTGCGTTTTCAGCCCCGTCTTGGGTTTTAGGTTCAGATTAGGTTAATTAGGGTCAGTGTTACTTTCTTATGGAACATAAGTTATTTCGAATCGCGTTCGCGCTCGAATAACCACTGACACCTCTGGCTATGTACGGACTGGAATGGTCACATTTGCCATTTCCGTCTATATTTTTGCCCCCGCCGGCCTGATATGCTGGCCCGAAGATCCCTTCTCTCCAAGCCCTCCCCTATCGATCCTAGACTCAGTCCCATAATTTATACATTTAGTTTTGAGAGGATCCCGAATTCCTAATTTCCATTTTCCCTCTTCCTTTTCCTAAGTTTGTGAAAATGGAGCGGGATACGTCTGGATTTGGAAACATCGGATCCTATTGTTGCGTTTGCGGAAAATATAATTTTGAGTGTAAGTTGCAAACTGTGTTGCGAGAGTCGTGTGACTCGTTTCGCCACAACTTTTTCGATTTTCTTTGCGGCATCCTGATATGCATATTGCGAATAAATTTACGATTAGTTTTAAGCCTTTGTTTTGTTATAATTTTGCGAGTATGTCACAACTTGGCATTGTGTAGCGGTCCCATTGCTATAATTTAGCCCCCCATAGCGAAAATTATAGTGTGATTTGCTTTGCGACATTTTGTATTGTTTTCCGACCTTAGCATTATCAAAGACTTTTTTTGCGTTGCGTTGTAACAGTGATTTTTCGTGATAGTGCAGTGAAACAAGACAGTTACAACTATGGTTCCGCAATATGACTCGTCGTACACAGAGGTACTCGAGTCAGGCCCGGGAGTTTGTAACGAAATTTCGTTACTGATCTAACCCCCACCCTATTTAAATGATAAGCTTCCGCCTCAAAAAACTTCCGATTTGGTGATTAAGTGTGACCAGGCAAGAGGTCAAGAAGATGTACCTGCTTACCAGTACGTGGACAACAGGGGAATCCCGATAAAGCCGCACAGTGGCAAACACCGGTGACCTTTTGTCAATTCAAGGTCACGTGGATAAAAAACCCTGAGGCTAGGGCATCATCTTCGATTTTACCATCCCAATTCTTATATCCTCATTTTTAATTACCTGCATTATTTCTTCCAACTTCCAATTACCTATCCGTCAATTGCAATTGCAGCAATTGAACGGGATCACCGAATTTACTCGTCAACGCAGCTGCTTGCGTACGAATATTTTCGTACACACTCGATGTGCGAGTCCCCTTCCCCCTCTGTCGCCCCTTCGGCGCTCCATAGTCCGTCGTTTTCACGACGCGTGCTCGTTCCATTCTCTCCCCCCCCCCCCCCCGGCAACGCATTCAACAGCCGTTCGCTTTGTTGGTTTCGTCCGATCGTGCGTGCACATGTCCATCACGTCTCGACGCACGAACCATTCCCCCCTCTCCCCGCTGGATCTTTCCATGTTACGGCCTCGCCTCGAGTTCGTCGCATCCGCGACGCGCGAGAGTCCGATTTTCGTTTCCTCTCCCCACCACGGCTATGCATCTGCCAGCCGTCCAAATATTTCGAACGTCAAATCGACGTTACATGCCGCGTGCCCGCGCGCCGATTCCCTCCCCTTGGCTCGCCTGTGTTGCGCAACCCCACCAATACTCGCTCTTCTCCGTTGGACTCATGCAGCCTTCACTACGTCCGCCTCACTCTCACCCCCTCTTTTCTTACATGCATCCATGCATGTTCGGCGACTTGAGTCGCCGCCACCTTTTCGGACCCGAGTCGACAGTCGTCCCTCGGCAAATCTGCACGGCATACGGGAGCTGCCATAACCCGATGGCTGCCGTCACTCCACCAGGAGTTTTTACATTAAGAGACGATATCCCGTGCGTCTCTATCCAGGACCCGGAAATCTCCGCCGTCCCTCTTCGTCGCTCTGAAACGATTCCCTATACTTTATCTCTCTCATATATTAGGGAATATAATTACCCTCTTCTCACCTTCTTATGACGACAAGTCTTGTTACGTCATTCCCCCGCCCCCTTTCTTTGTACAGCCGCCACACCTTTCCTAATTTCGTCCGGTATTGCTGTCCTTTTCCGTCAGCATGCCCCTGACGTATTGTTTTCCGTGTCCTCGTTATCCATGATGCTCTACGCCGATGGAAAATTGGCAACACCGCGCCCGTGGGCACGATCCTCGAAGATTTCGACAAGTGCTTCGACACATTCCGTCCGGCGATCTCCAAGCGTGCGGTGTACTAGTAGAACGTTTCCGGTCCCGTCTATCAATTAGACAGTTGAGTTAGATATTTCCCAAAAGTGCGGTCCCCAAAAATAATTGCGAAAACAGTAGCGAATCTCCGTTTCCCGTTGCGTTCGGCCCCTTGAAGTTTTTTGTGTGAATGTGTGCTGTAGATAATTGGATCCTGAGGACCAATTGGCGATTGTCGCGCCTGGACTACACAATTTCAGACTGCGAGATTTCAGTCACCTTCCGTAAGTACCGCCGCCCCGATCCTTTTTGTACCTCTCCGCGATTTCCGGTCATATTAAAAGAAATTTGTGCCTTCGCGTGTTTTCCGAACTCGTCGCCCTTTTGCGTTTTTCCGCCGTCCTTTTTCTTGTCGCGCCCCCAAAATTTATGTACAGTCCCCTTTATTTTTGCGAAATATAAATTAGAGTTGATTGTGTAGATTTTTGAGTTATTTGTGTCTTCCTTATTAATCCCATTTCCTATCCGAGAATTTCGAGTTACAAATAGCATCCCTCGTGGGAACCATAGTTTGAGTCTTATTGCGTATTATTAAAATTTTTGTTCTGCCCTTTTCCAATTCGGAAAAGGGTTACAGCGTAAATAATGTTGTAGTTACCTACTCAATACGGATTCTACACACAAATATTATTATGCACTAATTTTACATTAAAATTTCGTTGAATGAATAACTGTTGAATTATTGAATCTAAACTGATTTCGACACACACGCACACCAGAGAGGGTGTGGCGTCGGTAAATACTGTGGAAATAACGAACCACGGGGTCCTGATCTCTGGTGTGATCACACAAACGCAAACGCACACGCACACGTACACGCACACACACGCACGCACGCACGCACGCACACACACACACGACCAACTATGCGACCTCCGCGTGGTGTATGTCGGATGACGCTAACGCCAGCGATATAAAAACACCTTTCATCCCCGATTGGTATTCGTAATCGTATTTGTAATTACCTATCCACCAAGTTGGTCAACCATATTGAATTCTGGACATCTGGCACCGAATATGCATTAAGTGATGTCAAGACCTTAATTTGTTTACATTAAAAGTGTCTACCTGTAGAATTCATGTCTTTTCAACCCAACGTTTATTTTATGATGCAAATTTTTCTTCAGATTTATGATCGGTGACCTTCAACACCCCCGTAAATAAATTTTGGAGTAAATCGGGTGATTTTCGAAAAATATCCAAAAATGTTCCAAAATTTGTCTACTATATTGGATCCGCCATCTTGCATTTTGCAAATCCGTCTTCGGATTTATGATCAGCGACCTACGACACCCCCGTAAACAAATTTTGGAGTAAATCGAGTGATTATCGAAAAATATACACATATATTCAAAAATTGGTAAACTTTCTGAAGCCGTCAGTACCGACAATTTGAGTCAGAAACCAATCGAATAGAACGCCAATTTTCTTTCTTACAAGCGTTTTGATCCGAACTCTCAATTTCTTCTGGTTTCTAGCCGCCATTTTGAGTCGACATCTTGAAATTTTGCAAAATAACACATGGGCCCGTAAAGAGGGGTCAATAAGGAACATTTTAGCCCAAGATCACTAAAATCCGTCGATCTGAATTTTGGGCAGGCCGGTGGCCCGGTTGACAAATTTTCCCCCATATATATTCGTGAATAGCTTTATAAATGGTGTTATCTTAGGTAGTACGTCCAAAAGTGCTTCTAATATAGACTGTTTTGAAACATACAAATGAAAATATACGCATTGAAGGCTCTCGAGTACCGGAGAGGCGGGCAAAAATATTGAGATCCGTTTGCTCTGATCTTTAACAATTACGAACAACTTATAAGATAATTTTTTTTAGCAAAAACATTCTTTGACATATTAACCACCGAAATAGTGATTTTTAACCGATTCTGTGGCTGGAAAGTATTATAAAATAAATGGAAAATTTATATTATATAAATGGGCAAGTTACAGGTCATACGACAGGTTCTCTAACCTACCATTTCATTCATAACTTCTTCATTTATTTTCTAATTCTTTTCAGTGACAAAATTTATCCAAAATCGCTAATTCGGCGGCCAATAAATTTAAGAAGAATTTCGTAGAAAAAAGTATCTGAAATGTTGTTTATAATTCTTGAAGATCGGCGCAAACGGTTCTTAATTCCTACCTCTGAGATGCTCGAGTGCCCTTAAGGGAGTGCAGTACCGGATCAGTAGATATGGCATTAATTTACCCTATAAACTTGAATTAACAATGATTGAATTAAAAAACATTGTAACCTATATACATAATATCCTAAAAAAATGTGAAATAAGTTGGTTAAGAATCGTACGAAGTAGATGATTTATTTTTATTGCAGACCATTTGCGCTGGATTATATCCAACTTGTTTTATATTTTTTAGGACATGATATATGGGTGATCCTCCAGAACGTGGTAAGTTTTGATCATAACATTATTTTTATTAATTTTTGAAAACCATTGTTTTCGTACTAGTGGCATTTAAAAGAAATAATCGATTTTTCAAGGACCGTCTTGAGGTGTACTCCAATGTGTACAGTATAATCACATAAATTCAATGATTCTAACGACTCCTTTTCAATATCAATGACAATGCTGTAAGCATGGGATTAGGATTAGTGGATTGTGGCATCAAATGCTTTGAGGATTTATTACACATTGCGCACAGAAATGTGGAGGGATTTAAAATGTGGTACATCACAAAAAAGTATAAAGGTGTGTACGTTATTCACATTTTATTTATGAAGAAATTAAAAATAGCGCGAATATGTCATGAACTACGTTTCTATGTCGCTTCTCTCTCTCTCTCTCTCTCTCTCTCTCTCTCTCTCTCTCTCTCTCTCTCTCTCAGTTAAATTTAAATGAAAAAATCATTAATTTTAAAATACATTTCGTAACTTTCCAATGTATTTTGTGGAGATCTAAGAGTACCACAGCTGTTGAGTTCCCCTTTTTTTGCGTAGCACCAAGTACATGGGTATAAACTGCTATGCTACATAATGCCAGCTAAAATATTCGCTAGCTTGAGGTCAGTTGCAATTGTGCTTTCGAAAGTGTTTAAACGTAACTGGGACCAAAGACTATTAAGATTTTCATAGTTTTCCTGAGAATCTGGAGCGATCACTAATAAATCACTAAACAATTTTTTAACCCCAGAATTCTTAAACTTCTTAGTTGCGATACCTTCATTGTAAGTAGAACGCTTCGATTTGTTGAATATACTACGCGATGTTTTAATCTAATGTTTAAATAATTTTTAGAGAAGGGTCTATTACATCTCTCTGATTTTGTACGTATTCAATAAAACCCAATACATTAGTGCAATGTACAACCACTTTGGCATCATCAAAAATTTGTTTGCCATTCACCTTCACAAATGAAAAATTTGTATAAGCAAAGAAGCCATCAAGAGAGTGAGCTTTAATAGCAAGCTTTGTCTTCGCCCCAGACTCAATCACCTTACTATTACCAGTCGCTACGCGCAAAGCAGATGCAGTATAGTTAACTTTACGATTACTCAGGTTCAAATTAGTTTAATACTAGACAGATCATTTACCGATAATAATGGCCGCTTTAAAGAGGAATTTTCTTTCGCGTTTTGAACTTTAACGTTAAGAGGTTGACCTCGTAGCTGAGACAAAGATAAATTGGAGGATTCATTTTCTTTGTTTTCATTTAACTATTGCTTAAGCACTGTTGAAAGTATCTCACTTCGCGTTTTTGATGGCATTTCTAGTATGCAAGAGGAAAGATTTTTTACTTGAGATGTTAAGTTGCACTGATGCGTTTTTCCTCTTCCGATGGCACAAATACAGGACGGGCATCGTTTCTCAGCAATCGGTTCCTGTGTCGATTGTACTAAAATAAATGGAAAATTATATATAAAAAAAAAACAGAAATCGTAACGTTAAAGGTTTGTTTTCAATGCAATTCATATGGGCGTACTTACTTGGAATTTGATCATTTTGAGGGCTTTTTGAAAATTTCATAGGTTGGTTACGTGCTATATCACAAATTTTACAGCTACAATTCAAGTTGATTTTCGACCTCGTCATTATTTTATTCTCACTTATAAATACAGAAAAATCAGGCAGGTCTACTTTTTTCCACTAGTTTTTGCCGCAAATAACTGTATTCGACAATTTACACATAATGCTGCTGGTAGGTTAGAATCGTCAAGATTTACCGAAGGGCCACAAACATTAGCAATGAACGTTTTCAGTGAGCCCATAATAATATGCATTTGCTTATGCTTTTCAAAACGCCACAAACAAACATTGTTCCGATTTTGCTCATGCGATAGAGCTTGATGCGGCATTGTTAGGTTAAATTTACTCTTCACATTACAACGTATAAGCGAAAAACATCTGACATTATAAAGAGTGAAGTGAGCAAATGTTTAAAACAAAGTAGAAACGTAAAAAGATGCGATATATCACATTTTCGTTATCGATATCGAATTTCTTTTTTTTAAATTAATGAGATTTTGTATTTCTCAAAAAGCCCTCCACCGATTTTTTTCATTTTTATTTTAAAATAAAGGTAAAAACATATAGATTCACAATCTGCGAAAACATTTGCAGTTGTTGAATTTTTCATTTAAATTTAACTCAGGCTCACCGTGAAGGGCATGGTACAACAATGTGGGGTGGGTACGGGCAATGTGGCTCGAAAATGTTTCGAAGAGACTGAAAAATGTGTCCATGCCTTGGAGTTGGATCTTGAATTTGTGCAGAATATTTCGTCGATAAATACTTTATTAATATTCCTTAATAATATTCCGCACCGATTCGACCGACAGACCAAGCTCGCGTCGCGAAAATTTTTTGGCACTACACCGTGCCTTGTCCAAATTAGCATTGCAACCCTATCCGATGTTTAATATCAAATTCGTATTCGGTCAATAACATTGCCCATCTGACAATCTGTGGGTTTTTTTATTTGTTTGCATTGAGGTGGACCAAGGCTTGACAGTCCGTAGAAATTGTAAATATTACCGACATTAGGAAAACTCGAAGACGTGTTACTAATCGGCTTGTTCTTTGAATAAGATTGTTCCTAAACCAAGTGCACTTGCATCAGTGTGCAATTCGGTACGTGATGCATTCGGATTATAAACAGCCAGTATAGGTTCAGAGGTCAACGATTCCCGGACTTTATCAAAAGTGGAAAAATTGGGTCGAACTAGTTGAAACTGGTTGCTAGGGGGTTTTGAAATTATGAATTTTGAATTTTGAATTCACTCAGGGAAAACAAATTATTTTAAAATCGGTAAAATACGTGTCGCTTTATTTTCGCGGAAGAATAACATACTTTATCGCCAATTAAATCCACGATATGAGTTTTAACTCTATGCATGGTTTGAAATGGATTCCATGATGGGAAATACTAATCAACAAATTTCAGGTATCTAAATAACGGAATTTCTTTTCTTTTAGGAAATTACAACGTTACAAATGGCTACCGTGACAGGCCTCATTGCTAGTGGCTGCCAATGTTAGTAACTGGAATTCTGGATATATATTTTTTTTAAATTAAATTTAGTTATCTATAGTATTTAGAAGTTAAAATAGTATTATTATTACATGTTATAACTAGGTATGATTGATGCTAACAATTTAATTTTAAAGTACATGTTGGTGTTAAGATTGTTATGTGCAGAGAAGAGAGGTTCGTCAATTGAGATCAGAAGTTAAAAATAAACGAATAAATACAATTTTTTGTCTGCTGATAGTGACCTTGGTTTATAGAAGTTGTTGCGACTGTGGTTTTGAATTGAGAAGGAGTATAGTTTGAATTAATTTAATTTAATTTAAATGGCGTAATGAATAATTATAAGAATTAATTATTGTTTATAAAATAATTACATACGTATATTTATTTGAAGTGTTCTTTTTTTTTAGCTATGTATATTGAAATTATGTGCATGCAAGTGTGAAGATGAAATAGATTAGAGAATTAAGGGGAGGCACTACCGAAATTTCAGCCCATCGAAGTTTACTTTGCTGAAAGGTGCCAATTTTTTTCTGGCATAATTTATCATCTGAAATTATGATTCATTGTCCAATTGAAAAAAAATATTTTGGCTATTTTGAAATTTCTAATTTTTTAAAAAAATTTGAATTGTTTAAAATCGATACGAGAGATTGTAGATAATCACCCACCGAGCTTGTAAAAAAAATTTGGTTGTTAAATATTGAAAATTGTAGGAGTAGTTCAAATTTCAAATCCAAAGTTTTGATAATATGGTGCTGAAAACACCCATTTTCATTTTTTTTTTTTTTTTTAATTTTTCTTTCTAATGTATACACACATATATCACAGTCATATATACATGCACAAGTTTTCACATCAGACATATACATTTATACGTGTGTTTGATATGTCCATATTTTTTATTTTTCGTCTAAATACACACATATATACAAATCGCATATACGTTCACGCGCATATACATAATGCGTGTAATATATGTGTGTTAGTAAGGTGTACGTATATGTGAATATGAATGCAAGTACGAAGGCCATTAATTTTATCGTCATTGCACTCTAAAATTATGTTTTATATATCGAAATAAACGTCGTTTACTTTATTGAATTTGAGTTGCATTTAGTCCATTTTAACAATCTTACATAGACGTTGATTATCGATATTCATCTCTCGATTTTTGCATCGATGTTTCTCGATCTAACGAAAAGGTTAAGGAACAGTATATCAACTTCATTAGCAAAATTATTGATAATTTCTTAGGTATTTTCTGAAATTTCACCCACTAATAATAAGTATTTGAACACCAGTCGATTGGAATTATCGTTTGAAGTGACTTCAGTTCGAATAAATATGTCATTACTTAGTGAATGAAATTTATAACTAATAAAATGCCTCTTCGTCGAAAGT
Organism: Trichopria drosophilae; assembly: GCA_030407085.1. Lineage (NCBI taxonomy): Eukaryota > Metazoa > Arthropoda > Insecta > Hymenoptera > Diapriidae > Trichopria > Trichopria drosophilae. Next base: position 145,635,440 of record CM059582.1, on the reverse strand, counting down.
CACAACATTTTCGCGGATTAGTGAAGAAACGATGTAAAAGAAATGAAAGAGTTGAAACACCTGCAAATACTACTGCAATTTGTGAAAACGAAGAAGAAATTGTCAATGGTTGTGTAAATGAAATTGATATCCCTGGATGTAGTACTTCTATTCAAAATGATTTGGGTGAGTTACAAAAAGAACTGTAAGAATTGAATAAAAATTTGAGATACTGAATGAAAAAAAAGAAATCGACAATCAATGCGAGTACACGATTGTTGAAATGTCACGGTTGAACCTTTTACTAAGTAAACTCAAATGCGTTGATTGTGATGGAACAGATGTGAAATTTGTGTTGTGTAATAATTTCACTGGATTTGCACAAAAAATAGTTTTAGAATGCGAAGACTGCAAAATGAATGGCCTTGATCACAAAAAAACAGAAGCGTTCGTCTAAGCGTGTAATACATGGCGAAACAAAACGACCTGGGTTTGATATAAATTTTCGCATCGCTGCAGCATTTAGGTAGAGGATATTCAGCTATTGAGCATTTCTCTATGTTCATGAATATGCGCCCTTTTACGCCAGCCATGTATGATAAATACGTAAAATTATTATCGACCGGTATTGATAATGTTACCCAAAGACTCATTCACGAATGTTGATGTCTTGTAAAAGAGACATATAAAGCAAGTTCAGATTTATTACAAGAAAATGTACTTGAAGAAAAAGAGAACATCGCAGTGAGTTTTGATGGATCATGGTATACTCGCGGGCACAAGTCAAAGCATGGAATTGGTTGCGTTATTGATGTAGAAACCGGATTAGTAATTGATTTTGATATAATGACGAAATATCGTCAATTATGTACTCAAGCAGCAACTGAGCTCGGTGAAAATTCGCCAGAATTCGAAATATGACAAGAAGCATACGCCGGCAGTTGCCAAAATAATCACACAGGATCGTCTGGACCAATGGAGACATCAATAGCTGAAATAATCTGGAAACGCTTCCAAGAATATGGTTTCAGGTTCACGACAATGCTGTCCGATGGAGATTCAAAAACTGAATATGTACGGAGAAAAATTCGCCATAAAAATGGAGGAGTGTGTAAATCATGTAGGAAAAAGGTAAAACAAAGAAATTCTTGTCTGCGTGCGTGCGTGCATGTGTGTGTGTGTGGGGTTTTTTTTTCTCCCGACGCGACGATGGAAAGCTCTACCAGCCTTCTCTGCCGGCCGGTGCCAGCAGAAGTGCGGAGCTCTCATCCGCTAAAACCACCATAGCATATCTTGGCCTATGCTCCTAACTTCACGGTACTTTTCGGCCCTCTCAGCTGCCATTAGATCTAAGGCTGTTTTGTCCTTCCCCGGGAACCGCCTTAAGGCATTACTTTGAGGAAGGCAGCCTAAGCCCCGAGAGACTCTTCGCCGACATCATGGCAGATGACGGATAGGTGATGGTATTTCTATCCGTCCCTCCTCGTTTTTGCGGATAGCACTCAGCTTCTCCACGATGGACGTGGCGAGTTGGACCACTGAGTCGCATCCTTCCTCTGAGAGGAGCAGGACCCTACCCATTCGCTCGGGTGTTATTGGGTCTTCTCCAAATTTCTGCAGCGGTTTCCGCTCCTCTGCGAACCGTGGACAGTGGAAGATGGCGTGTTCCACGTCCTCGTCCACGCCAGGGCACACCGGGCACTCCGCGTTTTCGTAAACGCGGATTCGATGAAGGTAGCTGCGGAAGCAGCTGTGCCCAGTAAGTACCTGGGTCAGATGGAATGTGACGAATCCGTGGTCTCTGCATATCCACTTCGCCACATTCGGGATGAGACGGTGGGTCCAGCGCCCTTTGGCTGTCGAGTCCCATCGTTGCTGCCACTCGGCAAGTAGTCTTTCGGACCATTTGCCTTGGCTTCCCGAGACATTTGCCAGTTCTTGGCCTATGCTCCTAACTTCACGGTACTTTTCGGCCCTCTCAGCTGCCATTAGATCTATGGGAAGGAACCCCGATATCACTGAGAGGGCAATGTCGGACTCGGTACGATACGCTCGAGCCACTCTTAGCACTACTGTCCTGCAGGCCCGTCGGCAAGTGGTTCCATAGCTTTTCTTGCTTGCAATGGCGTTCGCCCAGACGGGGGCTCCGTAAAGAATTACAGAGCTCACCACTAAAGAAAGGAGGGATCGACGGTGTTGTTTTGGTCCCCCTATATTGGGCATAATATACCCCAGTACGCGAGCCACTTTTAGCGCTTTTGTGCCTGCATACTTCAGATGGTCTTTGAACGACAATCGCGCGTTGAGCATAACATCAAGGTATTTAATGGTGTCCTTCGTTCTGATCCCCTTATCTTCGACCGTTAAGGTAGGGTACATTCTCTTCTTAGTACGAGAAATGAGCACCACCTCCGTTTTCTCAGCCGCCAAGCAGAGTCCGTGGTTTTTCAACCAGCTAGCTACCACCTCAATAGCGTCATCTCCGAGGTATTGGACCTTCTCTATGGTTTTTGTGACGACGATAAGTGCAACGTCGTCGGCAAAGGCTACCATAGTTACCCCTTCTGGAAGTGATTGTTTGAGCAATCCGTCATACATGACGTTCCAGAGCAAGGGACCTAGGACCGAACCCTGCGGCACGCCTCCTCTGATGTTGTGAGAGCACCTGCTGTCATCGGTGTCATAAAACAGGATCCGGTCTGACAGGTAGCTAGAGATGACCCTTCTAAGGTAAATTGGTACCTTGAGTTCTTCTAAAGCTAGCATGATGCAGTCCCATCGGGCCGAGTTAAAGGCGTTCTTGATATCAAGCGCGATGATGGCACACATTCGCCTGGTATTCCGACTGCCACTGATGGCGTTAGCGGCTAACGTGATGAAACCCGGTCGACTGCATCAATGGTTGAGCGACCCTTCCTGAAGCCGAACTGATTGTCGGAAAGACCTCCAACTTTATCGATGGCTGCTTCGAGCCTGGCACATATTATCCGCTCGTACAGCTTCCCGAGAATGTCCAGCATACAAAGTGGTCGGTGTGTGGATGGTTCGTCCATGGGTTTAGAACCCATGTGCAGCAACAGCAACCTTTGTTGCTTCCATTGCACCGGGAAGCATCCATCTTTTAGACATGCGGTAAATGTTTCCAGGAAGATACCTGGGACATCCAGCGCTGCGGTCTTAACCGCCAGACCCGGGATTCCATCTATTTCCGGAACTTTGCGTGCAGATATCCTCTTAGCAGCCATCCTCAATTCGGTTTCAGTGACGACTGGTGGCTCGACTGCACCAGGTTCCGCCAACAGACCAGTACCAGTGGATCGTTCCTGATATTCTGGGAACAGATGGTGGATTACTCTGTGGAGGAAGTGTGGGCAAGATGGAGCATTCATTCCCTCGGGCTTGATCTTCCTCATGGCCGTTTTATACGGACGGCCCCAAGGGTCCCAGTCTACCTCCTCGCAGAATTCCTGCCAGCACTTTTTTTTCGCCATCTTAATGGCAGCTTTAAGCTTCTTCCTCTTTTCTTCGTAGGCCGCAGTTAGTTGTTGGTACTGCGGTTTATGAAGAGCTCTCTGGTGCAGTCTTCTGGCTCTAAGACACTCTCACCGGATAGCTGCAATGTCCTCGTTCCACCAGTATACTGGAGGTCTGCCGCGAGGATTTGATTTTGCGGCCATGGAGACATCGCAAGCCGATGATATGGCCTGGGAGAGGCTTTGAGCCCTTTCTTCGGATGTTTCCTCCAACACTGTATTCTCGAGTGAGCAGATAAACATCTCAGGATCTAATGTAGAAGGTGCCCATCTCTCTTTTTCCCCTTCCCTGCTATTCCGCGCTGGCCTTTTGGTTAGCTGGAGTTGAAACTCTACAGCATGATGGTCGCTAACTTTCCAGTCGTAACCCTCCCTCATCAATTTAGGGTCGATGAAGGTTAGATCAACCACGGATACCTTATCGCATTTGATGTAGGTTGGCTTGGTTCGGACATTAGCGATCTCGAGCTCCAGCATGGCAAAGGCCTCGAGTAGGGCGCGGCCGCGTTGTGTAGTCTTCGTGCTGCCCCACTCTATTGACCAAGCGTTAAAATCTCCCCCGATTGCTATTGGTAGTCGGGTGGTCTTAACACTTTCAGCAATATCGTCCAGGGACCCTAGGAATTCCTCGTAGATGTCGCTGGGTGGAAGGTAGCAGCTGTATAATCTTATACCAGCCACCTTCACCCATGTGAATTTCGGTAAGGGGGTGGCTATCCTGTTGGATATGTGAAAATTTCCGCACACCCAGATGGCCACCTTGCTGGTAGTGTCCCTTACACACTTTGAATCATCTAGGTCCCTGTATTGCTCACTAATGATGGCAATATCGGCCTTTTCCTCTCTGGCCAACTGGAACAGCAGATTCTGGGCCACGGCACAGTAGTTGAGGTTAAGCTGGAGTACCTTAGCCATCGCTGTTCGGTACTCCGTCCTCTTGTGCAGTAGGGTGTATCGAAAAAGTTGAAATTTCGATTTTGAATTAGGCACTATGAGGAAAAGTTGTGGGACCATAGTAGTAACTCGTACAAGAAATTTGGCCTCGATCGGATAAAATTTACTATTCCCGAACGAGCTTCAAAGTTTCGAGAATTTGATTGAATTTTAGCTTTTATACAAGAAAGTTCGGACGGACTTTCCGCGTGTTAATTTAAGTACACGTGCGATTTATAGTCACTAAAACCTAGATTAAACCTATTCTCGGGTTTATTAGAGTTAAACACATTTTTTAAAGTTCCGATACCAATAGTTCCCAATAACCGTTTTAAAAACCTCTAGTCATTATTTCGACCAGAAACGACCTTTTTAAAATTTTCGATTTTCCAGCGTATCCACCGTAGTACCGAAATATCCGCTAGATGGCCACGCTGCTCGATAGTGATATGGGTTTCGAATTATACATATACGATTCAGAAAAACGTGGTTTTTATTGGTCTTTATAATATATATTTCTAATATTATAATATCGTTATAACCTGAAACGAATATCTCTGGGAGCTCTGATCAATCTCAGCATGGCATCAGCCGCTGGAATTCGAAGTCGTAGCAAATTCCCTTTGTTTGGAGATCCTCGAGAGTTGCCTCCCTTGCAACTTCCAACGCATGCAGACGTTATGCGGAGTTGTTTTCAAGAGAGGCTTCGGCTTCGATTTGAAGGGAAGCCAATTAAAACTCCCTTTAATGATACTGCTCATACCGTTGCCTCTTACATTTATTGTATATTTATTACGAATATTATAATAAGTACGAAAAACTGTTGAAATCTTACAGTAAGAAGAAGGGTAAGTTCAAGTGCAGTGCCGAAACGGTAGCTTCATTTAAAGCTAAAGGAAATACCCTTTTTGACGTTGCAACTTGTCAGTGTGAACCAATCGAGGCTTGTACATGCGAGAAGGTACGAAAAGTCCCTACAATTGAACGTCCATTTTTTATTGATCAAAGAACTTATAGGATGAAGACGATAGGTGGAATTGATGTTAAGGAAACTGAAATTATCAGGAAAAGGCTGAAAAGAAAGTCTGAATTTATTTCACGCAGTACTTGTAACTCAGTTGCGGTACCTCGACGTCATCGTCATCTTTACACCACACTCTCTGAATCTGATTCAGATGGGCACGTTGACAAAGAAGAAGATGCATTAGAGTATACGCCGTCTACCACGAAAGTTTCCTCAATCAAAACACAGATGCACATTAAGTTGACAAACACTGCTGCGGTCAGTGATCGTTTCGGCACGTCGCTTCGAGAAACGACTGCTATATCATCAGCAGTTTTGCTAGATTATGGAATAATAACTCCTGAAAATCAAACGTGCATTATTGACAAATCGAAAGTGGCAAGAGAGAAGTCAAAGTTAAGGTGTGAATTGAAGGTAAAGGATCAAAAAAGCACAAAAAGCCTGCTGGGTGTATATTTCGACGGCCGGAAAGACAAGACACTTTTTTAAGTAAAAGAGGGATCGAAATATTATAGGAGAACACTCAGCGAAGAGCATGTATCTCTTGTTGAGGAACCCAGAGGTCAGTATGTTGGCCATGTTTCACCTTCTTCTGGTGCCGCGGCTCACATCGCCGATTCCATTATGGACTACCTGAAACAAAAAAACATAAGTACAGAAAATCTAAAAGCTATTGGTTGCGATGGTACAATCACTAATACGGGCCATAAGGGTGGAATTATTCGATTATTGGAGATGAAATTAAACCGGCCACTTCAATGGAACATATGCATGCTGCACTTCAACGAATTACCTCTCAGGCATCTAATGGAACTAATCGACGGCAGTACAAGTGGTTCAACTTCATATTCGGGTCCTATAGGACAGCAGTTAGCAGATTGTAATGAACTGCCAGTCTCAAAATTTAAACCCATTAAAGTGGACTTACGTGATTTGGACTCCAGAGCACTCAGTAAAGACCAACGATAATAAAGACGAACATATCTGTACGAGATATGCCATGCAATAAATGCAGGTAATTGCCCACAGGGACTTTCCAAGCGAGATCCGGGTCCAATCAATCATGCCCGATGGTTAACGACTGCAAATCGAATTTTGCGATTGTATATAAGCACTGCTAAACCATCTGCTGACTTAAAAGTAATTGTCACTTTCATCTTAAATGTGTATTTTACCATGTGGTTTGCAATAAAAAAGGGACATTCTTGTAAAGATGGAAGCAAACTCCTTTGGGAGTATATCAGCAAAACACGGTACTTACCAAAAAAGTATCAATCAGTAATTGATTCAGTCATTGCGCGCAATGCTTTTTACGCTCACCCCGAAAACCTGTTGATTGCAATGTTGGGAGATGAGCAGCGAGATTCTCTTCGTTCGAATTTTGGCCGTGCCTCGGATTTTGAAGCTAAGAAGTGAGGCTTCTGAGACACCTGCTAATAGTGCTAATGCTCAGCCTCGTACATTTATAGTTCCCTCTATTAATTTCAAAGCTGAAAATTATCAAGATATAATTGACTGGAAAAACGAAACTACCTATGAGCCACCAGTTCTTTGTGGCTTATCCGACGAGCAAATTCATTCCTTTATCGATGACCCTTCTCAGATATCATTATATAATGCATTTCCATGTCATACACAGGCCGTGGGGCGAACAGTTAAGGAAGTCACAAAAGCTTCATTACGCGTCTGCGGAGCTGAAAATCGCAATGGCTTAATTCGAACCGCTTTAAGATCCAGACAAGTGATGCCATCTTTTCATACTAAGAACCAGTTTCGAAGTATTGACACCGACAGTACCGACACTAATAATGAAACGCCCTAAATAAGAACTTGTTTATTCCAACGATTTGTCGAGTAACACTTCACAAGTCTCATTTTTGGCACTAGTAATACAATTGTCCTTCTCTGTAGGCATTAAGCCCATCATTGTTGGTTGGTTGGGATGGGTTAGGGTGGAACTCGATGTGCAGCCGCCTTCTCGTGGCGAGTTCTGAGTCGGTTTCTTCGTGCAAGAACCGGGCGAAGAGCTGCACTTTCCAGAACTGAAATATGTCGCATTTGGGTGAAAAACCGCCAATTATTCAGACCCTTTGAGAGTCGCAGTCTTTTCCAAAGTATCCAAAATCTCGGGTTATATCTCGGAATAGGCTTCATCTAGCATTTAGTGACTATAAATCGCACGTGTACTAAAATTAACACGCGGAAAGTCCGTCCGAACTTTCTTGTATAAAAGCTAAAATTCAATCAAATTCTCGAAACTTTGAAGCTCGTTCGGGGATAGTAAATTTTATCCAATCGAGGCCAAATTTTTTGTACGATTTACTACTATGGTCCCACAACTTTTCCTCATAGTGCCTAATTCAAAATCGAAATTTCAACTTTTTCGATACACCCTATTGTGCAGGCTGATGTTTAGCCGTGTGTGTGTGGGTGTGTGTGTGGGTTTTCTTCTTGATCCGACTAGTACTGTAAATTAGTACACATGTATATTACGTTTGGAAATTGCGAAAAAATATTTCATTATATTGTTTAGAGTTTACAATGGACTAATCAATATTGTGAAAGAAGAGAGAGCTCGTAAAATTACACACGGTGGAAGAGGCTACGGACAATTGAAACAGACGACAATTCAAAAACTTTCGGAGTACTACAAAAAGGCCATACATAGGAACAAGAATAACACTAAGGTATTTTGTAGAAAATAGCATGTATGTAGCATATATTTATAGGAATTTATTATGATTGTTCGCATAAATGTGCGTATGCGTGTGTGTGCATGTGTACGGGGGCGGAGGCTTACTTCTTACATCAACGAATAATCCATTGCATTTTCGTACATTTATATGCAATAGTCTCTTGTAACACTAGGGAAATGAAACAATAATGATTATATATTTACAACAGGGAATGAAAGACGCAATATTAGCGACTATTTATCATGGTGTGTCTTCTGATGAAATTCCCCAACATCATAAATGCCCAGAAGGTGCTTCATCCTCGTGCTTTTTCCAGTCGGCAATTGCAAAAAATGAAACACCAGGTCCACATAAAATAAATCTGCATACGCCCATCAACGAACTATGCTTCAGTGAAATATTATCGCTGTATGATAGGCTAACTGAATAAACTCTGCTAATTCGATGTTCTCGCTGCTTGACACAAAATGCGAATGAAAGTTTGCATTATGTAATTTGGAATCGATGTCCAAAGGAAACATTTATATGTCGATCACGAGTGAAGATTGCTGTATCTGTATCTGTCTGCGAATATAATCTCGGAATCAAAAGAACGGTCACTGAAATTATGAACCAAGTAGGACTGGTAATGGGAAAAGAAACAATTTCAATTGCCGAAAAACGTGATACAAAACTACAAGAGGAGTCGAAAAGGCGACTGAAAATGCCCGACGAATTATGGCTTTGGCAAAAAGCAGACGGGATGAAACTATCATTGAAAATGAAGGAGTAATGTATGGTGCAGGCATGTTTTAGTATAGTTTCTTTTTCATAACGAACGTCCACAGTTTCTTTGAATATTTGCCGAATTCTCATTCTGACTAAACAGAATATTGTAAATATATTATTGTCCGAATTAGTAAACTTTGATTGAAAAATAATAACCTGAAATTTTAATTTGTATGTAACACACGTTTAAAAACAGAGTTTTTCAGCCGTAAATATGATATCTATACGTTTGTGCATGTATACGTGATTGTGATATATGTATGTATATTTAGAAAGAAAAATTAAAAAAAAGACAAATGAAAATAGGCGGTTAACGCTCGGGTCTACGAAGTCGTAGGTCGTGAGTTCGATCCCCGTCGGGTAAACAATTTTTCGATTTCGTTTTCAAGCAGCAGCTCGCTGTTGGTAAGACGAGCCACGTTATTTGTTTACGTTTAGAAAATATTGTTTATCTGGCGGAAATCGACTCATGACCGCTGCTGTACTTGGTGTAGGTTTCTGCAGTTTCCTACATTTCATACACAAATGTGAAGTATGGCGCCATCTTCTTAAGTCGATCTGCAGCTCTCGCAAATATAACAATTATTATTCAGTATGTATGAACAAACTTTTTAAAAAGGGCAATTCCGCCCGTCAAAAAATATAATAAAAAAAAATAGGTGTTTTTAGCACAATATTATCAAAACTTTGGTTTTGAAATTTGAACTACTCCTACAATTTTTAATATTTTGCTACCACATTTTTTTTTACAAGCTCTGTGGGTGATTATCTACAATCTCTCGTATGGATTTTAAAAAATTCAAATTTTTTCAAAAATTAGAAATTCCAAAATAGCCAAAATATTTTTTTTTTCAATTTGACAATGAATCATAATTTCAGATGATAAATTATGCCAGAAAAAAATTGGCACCTTTCAGCCAAGTAAACTTTGATGGGCTGAAATTTCGGTAATGCCTCCCCTTAAGAGGAGAGATAACAAAAAACAAACAAATAAAAGATCGTCTAGCGATGATACGCGTGATTTTTCAGAGTTCGGGAGAGTTGCGACGGGTGCGTAAGAGTGTATGGGAATTAGATCTGATCCAAGTAATTCAAGAACTTGATAAAGAAGCATTGAGTTCAACTGAGTCGGATAAAATATTAAGAGATTGGTTGTTGAGAGTGGAGTTAAAGCGATTAATGGAAGGTTAGAGGTACCTTGGTATCCCGAGTGGGATGAACGAGGCACGGCAGCTTTACTTCTGGATGAGTCGGATGGGGAGGAGTGGCCGACAGCTAAAAAGAGGGGTAGGGGGCGTCCAAGAAAGAAAATTCATAACAACAAAATACGTGAAGAGGGGGATGATGGCGACAGTCAGAGTGAAGCAGCCGAAAATGATGAATTGGTAATTCAGGGAAAAAGGGTGTCCTTCCAGTTCAAATACACTTTTTAGCTAGCCTCTGGAATAGACCATTACCACTTGCACTGCCACTTCAGCGACAGTCACAGAAACTACTCCAGTCAGCTCAAACAAAACGCCCACTGCAACAATCGAGAGTGGTGGGTCGCATATGAGCACATATATTCATGACAATCGGACAGGATATCAAATTAAGGTCCAATACCCTGAAGTGGACTGGGAACAGGTTCGTGAGGACAGACGCACAGAGGTTCCTGAAAAATGTTAGCCGACATGGCAACATTAGATTTTCAAATTTCAAAGTGGTAGTTTTAATATGGTGTGGACTAACCATTTGAATTTCTATTAATTTAAGTGAACCTCCGTTAGTCCGCCATAATAGAGTCCCCATTTTAAAATTTGAAAATCTGACTTGAGATTCGAAATCAGCAATCACAAAAATCTCCCAATAATAATTTTCAAGTGAATTTCATAAATTCACAAAGCGTTATACCATAGACAGTAATTTAAAAAATAAGGTATAAATTTCCTTCATCTGTATTGCTATTTTCTAACTATTACAATGAAACATTTATTTTGTTGAAAGAACACAATTTATGCTGGATATCCGATAAACGCTTCATTGGTTCTGTGAATTTCTTTGAAAATTTCTTTAAAATATTGAAAATCTTACTTCAGATTCGTGTTCCCTGACCCTGAAAACCCCTAAGGAATGACCCAGTTGTAGCAGGCGTAGTCGACTAGCGAGGATCGTCGCATACGTAGCGATACGGTAGAAGACGGTATGCACGGTGTTAACGTTTCACGCGGTCGTCCAGGACGTCGGTGGATATCGTTCGGGTTGGCCGCTTGCGGCAGTCTTATCGCCTGTTAGGCCTTTCTGTGGCCTGGCTCAATATGAACTTCCGACATGCGCAAGCTTCCCGTCCGGGGTTGTTTCGATAGTCGGCCGCTACGGCACGGTATGTACACGACACTTCCTCGATTATTTATCGCGGGGACGGGGGTTGGTTGAGGGTCGGATGGACTCTCTGTAGCGGGCGCTAAAACGAGTTCTCCATTCCTCGAACCTTATGCTGCATTCGTTGAAATAGCTGGTGCCTGTTTGGAATCTGGGTTAGTATATGGTTTCAAATCTTTTATGTGGGCTCGAGGATTTCGACGACTTTCGGAATTGTATTTACCATAAGCGAAATGACTCGAAGGATGCGATGAGGGATACTAAACTTCGGCTAGAGTTTGGCAGCAAAGTTTTGGGCTCCTGATGATAGGAATCGTATACGTCGCATTACGAGATCACCCACATTATATTGTAAGTTGTGGTCAGAGAGATTGTACTTGGACTTGACGTGTAGCAGCCCGTTCGAGGTTACGATGTACCCAATCGTGGATTAATGGTAGTCTCTTCATTCGATCCCGCCAAAATTCAGGGTCTTTAAGTAACGAAAGTGGGGAAGGGGGCATGTCAGAACGCAAATGTCGAATTGCTACTGGATTACGTCTATAATTAAGGAATGCAGGAGTCATTTGAGTAGACTGTACAGTCGGGTTAAGTGCAAAGGCAAATTCAGGGAGATGCTCGTCCCAATCGCGATGATCGTGAGACACAAATGAGCACATCATCGTATTGAGCGTTATATTAACTCGCTCAACGGGGTTGGCTTGCGCGTGATATGGGGGAATAGGGGTATGTGCAATTCCTCATTGATTCAAATGATATACGAATTATCGTATTGCTTCGCATTATAGGTCAGAAAATACTTCGGACAACCCCACCGATTTATCACTAGATTATCCGAAGAAGCCATAATACCTGGTCCAGTGGCAGAGCGAAGGGCTTTGACCTTTATGTATTTTGTGAACGTATTCTGAAAAAATACGAGGTATTGATTTTGACGCTTGCTTGGAGGAAACGGTCCCATGATATCGGAACTCACGGTTGTCCAGGGTACTTCAGAGATCTTTTGCGCTTAACAGGAGGTACAACGGATGACGGACTTCGCAACGTCCTGGAAGATACCGGGCCAGTAAAAGTCTTGTGGATAAGACAGGGATTCGTCTTGTCGACTCCTAAGTGGTCGGTTTGGGGGCATTCATGTTCGTCACTCAGGGCATGGGTGCGCGATTCTGCGGAAAGGACAAGTTTTCAAGCATCGAAATCAGTGAGAGCAGATTCGCTTACGGGATGGGGTTTATGGAACTAGATCCGATTGTTTTCGATTCTCCAATCAAGGTATTTATAAGGGGACCTACGGATATTAGCCATTTTTGTTTGGTATCAGGGATCCTCTGTATCCCCGAGGGCGCAAAGGGCATCATCGATGTATTGATACGTCCGCGAAAGAGCAGCGGGGACCACGTTGAGGACACCTTGCCTATGTACGATTTTCATATCATAGATTTGCATAGCCAAAGCCAAACGCGCTAATCGACCCGTAGGGTGTCGCAAATTTTTCAGCCATTGAAGTCCCAGCGGACCACGAGGCACTCCTTTACCGTGACGGTGTATTTCCTCTCGGCCTTGGTGAACACGCGACTAGCGAAGCTATCGGATGTTCTTCGCCATCTATATCCTGGGTAAGCACCGCGCCGATCTCAAAATCGCTCGCGTCCGTCTGGATCGTAAACGGAACTGTGAAGTTAGGTCTTACTAAAACCAGTGTGTGGGTGAGGAAATCTCGGAGGGACTAAAAAGCAGATTGCTGCTCCGAACCCCATACCCAGGGAGTATTCTTGGTTAATAATTTCGTCAGTGCAACGCGATTACGCGAAAAATCTTTCAATAAGTGGGTATACCACCCCACCATTCCTAACAATCTACGGAGTTGTTTCAAATTGGAGTGGGGTGTGGAAACTCAAGAATCGGGGTGACTTTGTCCTGGTCCGTCTTTAGACCATCTCGGTTCAAGACGAATCCGAGGTACTTCACCTCTTCGGGGAAGAACTCACTCTTTTCTAAGTTGAGCACTAAACCGGCGTTCCGCAGACTGGTTAGGACAAGTCTTAGGTATCGAAAGTGGTCCTCCTCATCGCTTACCGTGATGATTATATCATCGAGATACGCAAAAACTTGTGGTTCCCACGCCGGATCGATGAGGCGGTACATAAGTCGTTAGAACGTAGCTGGAGCGTTGGTGAGTCCGAATGGCATACGTCGAAATTGGTATAGACCGCGACCGGGAATAGCGAACGCGGTGAGGGGCCGACTGTTTGGCGCTACTTGGACCTGAAAGTAGCCCTGACTAAGGTGAAAGGTGGTGATGCACCGAGCACTACTCAATCCGGACAAAATACGATCCATGGAGGGGAGGGGATGTGCATCTTTTCGTATTGCCTATGCGCATCTTGAGCTATCTTTAACATGCAAGGGGAGAGTAAGCGGGCTTTCTGACGAATGGGGGCGTGACCCTGTACGTCGATGGTATGTTGCGTTAACCGCGTTATACCTGTCGTGGGGGTTTTATTAGGGGGATAAAAATGATTAAGGAGTCTGTTTAGGCGTGGTTTAGCTTCCTGAGAGGGTGCCTTTAGAACAGCGCAATCGTGGACTGCGTGGGCGATGACTTCATTATCGCGGTCATTAAGCGAATAGTATTTTCTTTTACTGCTACTCCAGGAATTATTGGAGGTATCCAACTTTATCTCGAAGAGACGCATTACGTCCATGCCTAGAATACAGGCATAATGTATTGGAGCAATCCTTATATCGAATTGTTTGGTTTGTCCGTCGAGGCTTATATGTAGGGTGACTATTCCGTCCAATTGGACTAGTGACCCGATTGCGACCTTGACCTGTTCGTTCATATGTTTCATGAAATGTGAAACGATATCACGAGATGAGAGACCTAGATACGATCTTGAGGCCCCTGTATCCATAAGAGCCCAACAGTGGTCTCATTTAGGCTGAGAGGCATGTGCAGGTGGGGGTCTTCCTCGACTAATTGTAAGAGCATGCCAGAATCACCTGGCTGCACGGAAGCTAAGGGCTGTTATGACAAAATCGGTTTACGCAACGGAAAGGAGGGGACAGAATGCGGTGAAGTGTGTTTATTTAATCACTTTTGGTGGTTGCTCGAACCCAATGGACTGGGGATTGGAAATGAAGTGTCCAGAGGGGGCCTACAAATTTTCGTCCCCCCCCCCCCCCCTTTGCACTGATAGAAATTTTCGAACGTAACGTTGGGAGGCTACATCCCAGCCCGTCGTTACGGAGACGTTCCTGTCGTGCTCCTTGGGAAATCCCAGCGTTCGGTCGGGATCGGTATCCGCAGAACTGCGTCTCGGGTATCGAGACGCTGAGTAAACAATCCCCACCATAACGTCGCAAGCGCAGATTTCCAGACGTACCCCCGTGATGGTCGGGCGCGCGAAAGTATTAAACAAATGACGGGGGGTTGAACTTTATTAGATACTTCGAAAATTAAAATTGTGTATAATCGTCGTAGTCGAGTGGTACAAGCGCATGAGTCGAAGCGCAGCGCGTTATTTTTTTAGTTCGATTTCGATGTCGGGGATTTTTTTTTTTTTTTAATTGTTCATTTACTCAACATTTGTAACGAAAACAATTTTTTACTTGTTTACTATTAGTTATTTTATTTACAAAAATGAATTCTGAAAATAAATTTTAAAAACATTAAACAATATGTTTTTGCAGAATGACATTTGTAAGAATCGAATTCTCTGTAATATTAAAAAAAATAAATGTACAATATTTTATTGTAATTTCCGAAATAATATACAAAAATTACAAGTCGTACATTTTTTCTAAAAAAGTTATTGTTGTTAAAATAAGCTTGTAATTCATTTTTTTTGTATGTTTCAAATATAATGTAGACCTTCCATCTAATTCCTAATATCGGGCGGTATCTTTATTTATATATACGGCAACAGTTTATATTGCATTTACGGTAAATGGAAACATCTTGTACAGAAAAAAGAAGAAACGAAAGTATCGTGGAAACAAATATTTGGAACACTCGATTAATATAATATTAAAATAAAAAGATGTACTTTTACTTCTCCAATGAAATTGTACTAAATTACTAACTGCGGTTTTGAAATATTTCAATACTACTGGACAATAATATTTTTATCCCGTTAGAAAACTTTTATGATTACACTAACAGCATTCTGTAAATCAGTATATCTGTATAGTATAAAATCTTATTTAAATTAGTTATAGATTTTCACCAATATTTTTTAAAATATTTAAACCCTTTCACGACAATTTTCCTTACTTTTAATTAAAACTTTTAATTAGATTTCAAGGATATATCATTCAGCAAGCTCGTTATTTGTCATTCATTATTTACTTTGTTTTGCCTACATTATGCTATTATTTACAGCTGTGGGTTTTCTTTTACGTATCAATTAATTAAATAAGTATATTATACTAATGTTATTGTAGTACACCGATTAAGATATCGAAAATTAGTACATTATTTTTCAGATGCTGATTTTCATTAACCTATTAAAAAACCACATGTTTGGCACAAGACTGGATATATGGTCTATTATTTATGAACAAATTGTCCAATTTCATTCCCGACTAGAAAAGGTGATAAATAATTGATAATCGTTTCGTTAAAAAAATAGTTTAAATCTGATTTTACCTTTTATAACAATATACAATAAATTTCGTTTACTATATTTATAACAAAATAGTAAAGATACGTTCGCAAAATCCTTTTCACAAATGTATAAAGTGATAATTAAGCTGCAAAACATTGGCAGATTTGAGGTTCAATACTCTACAGCATATTTAACTATCGGAAAATAGTAAAGGGGCCATATTATTGTCTTGTTTACTGTTTAAATGGTTTACGCCCAAATGTGCAATTTCTTCATGAAGTTTGACCCTGATAAAAAATTTATTTTTCACATGATATTGGTCACTTTTAGAGGTATGGTAATGCCATTACCTATAATAAAATTCGATAAATTAAAAATAAAAGCAAACATTTCACGCTTAAAAAGAACGTGTATAACTTTTTTATTTCAACATTTGAAGACAGCTAATTTTGGGCAATAATAAATTACTTGACAATTTTACTTCGTGGGGTTTAAATAAATAAATTAAATGCAGTATCATACTCCATGAAACAGCTTTGTAGATTTGAGCGTTAAAGGGTTCATTTAAGTAGGTTTTTTCTTTCTATCTGTAAAATAACATTGAAATATAATAATAATTGGAGTTACTGACTACTCAGCTTTCTTTCATCTTATACAGTCACATCGTAGATAATATATATATACAAGGATTTATAGAGTAATGCAAATATTTTCTTCCTAACTTGCCCTCTGTTAAGATTTTAATATTTTTTTAAATGGTCTTTCTATTCAACGTAATTATCACAAATATTTTTAATGTGATACACTTTTTTATACCGACAATAAACAATTATATCACATTACAAATATTTATGATAATTACGTTGAATAGAATTTTCTTCTTTTCAACAGATTGATTATTGTTAAATTGAATTAAAAACTTAATATTACAGTCAACAAAAAAAATATTTACACAAGCTGAACGCCTATAAAGGCATTACTTACGATTAATAATAATAACCTTTACTATTTTCCGATAGTTAAATATGATGTAGAGTATTGAACCTCAAATCTGCCAATGTTTTACAGTTTAATTATCACTTTATACATTTGTGAAAAGGATTTTGCGAACGTTTCTTTACTATTTTATTATAAATATAGTAAACGAAATTTATTGTATATTGTTATGAAGGGAAAAATTTTAAACCATTTTTAACGAAACGATTATCAATTATTTATCACCTTTTCTAGTCGGGAATGAAATTGGACGATTTGTTGATAAATAATAGAACATATATCCAGTCATGTGCCAAATATGTGGTTTTTCAATAGGTTAATGAAAATCAGTATCTGAAACATAATGTACTAATTTTCGATATCTTAATCGATGTATTACAATAACATTAGTATAATATATTTATTTAATTAATTAATACGTAAAAGAAAACCCACAGCTGTAAATAATAGCATAATGTAGGCAAAACAAAGTAAATAATGAATGACGAATAACGATCTTGCTGCATGATATATCCTTGAAATCAATTTAATTCAAAGTAAGTAAAATTGTCGTGAAAGGGTTTAAATATTTAAATAAATATTGGTTAAAATCTATAACTAATTTAAATAAGATTTTATACTATATACATATACTGATTTACAGAATGCTGTTAGTGTAATCATAAAAGTTTTCTATCGGGATAAAAATATTATTGTCTAGTAGTATTGAAGTCGCCCGCGAGGGGGAGATATAGGTAGCGGCCCCTGTAAATGACGTGGTCATGATCGGAAAATTAACTGAAGTGGTGGTAGGAGTTACCACTGTTAGAGTGGGTACAACCATTGCGGGGGAAGAGTCGGGAGTGGGGACAAATGACGCCAGAATTAACGAAATGTTAGCGCAATAAAAAAAGAAATTCGAGATAATCGCAAAGGAGGGGATGCTAAATAGATCTTTGTCTGCTTTGTACCGAAAACGATAATGAACAAAAATCTGAAGCGTGAAAATGTAATCCAAGGACAAAAAAGTCAAAAGAATCGAGTCTCAATTATGACTTATTTTTAGCTCGCTTGTTAACGCGAGGTTCAGTATCGAGTCACGTGATCGATGATTGGAGGGCCTGTACTCCAACTCCAAATGAAATGGTACAAATAGATACGTTATTCGAGATACTGTAATAAACTGAAATCTCGTTAACCCGAAAAATATACTCGAAAATTCGTCAAAATTAGCGTGAGTCTTTAATCAAAAATCAAAGGGTAAGGATTCGCGGATTTTTAAACTCACGAAAACGACCCGCACTCACAAAAAAAACGAACTTATTTCCACTCTCGAACGTTTGTCAAGGCGCTGCACTGCTACCTGTAACTAACAAAAAACAACAAAATCATCAACATCTATTTCGAATTCGCCATTTGCAAATTTGGAAAAATATAACTTAAATATGTTTTCTCAACAATTTACAAAAACAATGGCAATGCTTATTGGAATAGTGCATGATTTATTACTCTATTGTTGGGACAGTAATATTATTATTTCTTTGGATAATAGGTTGGAGGAAGGGGGGATAATTCCTTAATACGGTAATTGTACGATATGCCTTCTCTACTTGATATGTTATCATAACGTGTATTCGCACAGTGTGGGCCGAAAAACAGTAAACAAGTTTCGGTTTTAACAAGTTCCAGGAACGGAAAGTAATAAATTGGGATTATTTATTATTTTCCCCGAATGATCCTGTTTTCAAACTTGACAAATAAATTTAATTGATTAAAAATGAATTTTTAAATAAACAAAATTAAATTGAACTTTTAGCACGAAAAAAATGTTTAAGTTCAGTTCCAGAATTTCAGGCTATTTACGCTTGCATAAATTCTGTAAGAAAATTCGGAGACTAAGTTTAATGAATCAAAATGGAAAATTATTTAAGTCCTGCATTTCACAGGTGAAATCTCACAGCAAATTTTATTTATTATTTTTCACTGAATTGTGGCTAAGACCTTCAAATCGAAAAGCAATCGGGAACGCAAAGGGAGACACAAGGAAAAGGAATTGGTGCATGGAACAGGAACAAAAATAATAAAGTTTATTATTATATAATACAACACATATAAGTATATATTCAATATCCATAAATCTATTTATAATACGCAATCGCAAAGGATAAATAGGGGATTTGCGTCGGAGCTGAAAAAACGCGAAAACAAACAAAGTAATCAATTTTGTCCGACGAACTCTACCGAAAATCAAAAGAAACGCAAAAGGGGTGGCTGGAATCCAACGCGGGCTCTGCTCACTCGACTGTAGAGCTTCTTTACAATGACCGGAACAAAATCGCTATGGGCACGGGTTTGGGGTACGGAAATTCGGGTACCTCAAGTGGGAAACGTGTATTCACTAGTCCAGAATGCAGACTTTGAACCACTACGCACGATGAGTAGGTGGTTGGCCGCCAGGTGTCCAGGTGGAGTTCTGGATGCGCCGAGCCTCTTGAGAGAAAGCCAGATATCCTCTGGTCGGGTGATGGGTGCACTTTCCACACAATGCACTCGCGCAGCGAAAATGAACTCGCATAGTCTTTGTACCACCAATCAACACTAGACGTTTCCGAAATGTTCGCACAGATCTGCTGCGAATTGAGACTCAGAACTGATTGTTTCGATCCGTACCTAATTGAGGCTTCAGATTGACTAATTGGTTTCGCGGCTTTGTCTCCTCGATGAAGAGCGCCGCTACGTCATCTCGTGCCTAAGAACAGAAGCAGTAGGGGATTTGGATAAGGGGGGGGGGGGGGTTAGATATCGCATATCTATCATGCAGAATATGAAAATCGGTCAATTGGGAAAAGTCGGGCCTTGTCGGGCTTTGTCCATAAGACGCAGTGAGAAAGCTATTCAGAGAGAGCTTTGGATATCTCCTGTGTGAGAGAGAGATAGCAAGTGAGTACTCGTCTACGTATGCCTGAAGAGAACACTCAGCGGCGACTGCTGACGGCAGCGCGAGAGACACGGGAAGATATGCAGAGGCGCCGTAGAGGCCAGGATCATATGTGCGACGCGGCGATCGGGCCATGCGAGAGGCTGGAGGGGCCATGCTGAAGAAGGAGAACGGGGAAGGTTGGCAAAGCCATGTACGTCGGGTACAGAACGAAAAAGACTGGTGAATAAGGACATAGATCCATGGGATATTGTGATATTGCTCTGCCTTGGCAATTATACACTAAATTATTGATAAACACAGTATGTAGTTTACGGGGTAGATCAGTGACACCGTCACGCCACTATCAAACTCTCATTATCTTTCACTCTGATTTTATATACATCATTCACTCTTATTTCTTTGTCATTCACTCCCATTTTGTCAACCACGCCAGCCACCGCCTCTCTTTCCACACCCCCCCCCCTTACTTTTACCCCTTTTATAACAATGTTTAGTGTTCTTCCTCTTCTTTCTTGCTCTATATTCTTCTTCTCTATCTGTTGTATCTTCTTCGTCATTTCTTCTAACGCGCCCTCCAACTTCTCCATTGCCTTTCTTTCTTCCCCTCTTATTTTTTCAATTTCTGGTGTCATTTCCTTTTTAACTCTCTTCTTATTTCCTCCCCTGTCTGTTCTACTTTCATTGCAATCTTCGTTTTCGCTTCTTTTAGTAATCTTTATATTTTCTTACTTTTTCTTCTCCTCCTTCTATTTCTATCCCCAGCTGTTTCCTTTTTTCTTCTTCCTCACTATCTATCTCATTACTTTCTCTATCTTTTTTCACCCACGACACTACAATTGATATGGAGATATTACTCGAACTTCTTTCCCTTCTTAGCGCCTCTGCCCTCGATGGTGTCCCCCTTCCACTCGTCCCTCTCTCCTTTCTCACTGCTTTCCCAGGCCCTTCGGTGGAGTTGATCTGCTTGTCGTCCTTCTCTCTCTCTCTCCTCCTCCATACACCAATCCCTTTTCTTTTATCTCGACTTTTACCTTTGCCTCTTGTTCGTGTCTGGGATAAGTTTTCTTTACTTATGCAGATATCCGCAGATATCCCCGCTAACAGTGCCGAAACTACCGAACGGGATCGTGTTTTAATTTATTAACGTTATTATATTAATGATACATTAAATATATTTCATTATAAATTTCGCCAATAACATCAAATCAATATTTCGTTACCCCTTATTATAATTACATTATTACATTTATTACTATTAAAACAACACTAGTAATGTTTGTAGCAATTTGTAGGCATAGGAGAACGCATGCACTGCGCCACGCACTACGGAGCGAAATCTGTCGTCGGAAATTAATTTATTTGACATATAAAATCGCCATTCCGGAAAAATATGTTTCTTTCCCGAGGAAGCAAAAACAAAAAGTTGTATAGTGTCGGCCTCAGTAAATGGACTTTCTAATATTCAATTGTTTATAACAATCGCTTATTATAACTATGCATATGGGAATAAAGACAATTTTTGATTACCTTTAAAATGAGCTTAAGTTAATCGGATAAATAGAACCGGAGTTATGGCAATTCAAAAAAGTGCAGTATTGGCAAGTATTACAAATTTCAAACCGCCAGATTTTCGAAATTATTGATTACAAAAAAAAAATCTAGAAATAAGTGTTGATTTTTTTTTGTATAAGGAACGCATAAAAAATATGGAGCGTTCGATTTTTAAAAGTACCCAATATGGAGCGTTCGCTTTTTAAAAGAATATTCCTTATCCGAAACATACGAGGATATTATTGATCGTTTAAAAAATTGTTTTTCATAAACGAATGAACAACAAATACAAATAAATAGGACGAGAGAAATTTTCTTTTAAAGGAATAACGAATCAACAAATATTAACTTTAGGTACGATTGGTCTAAAAATATTTAAAAATAGCGATATAAAATTCCATATGGTGCGTTCACA
Organism: Trichopria drosophilae; assembly: GCA_030407085.1. Taxonomy (NCBI): domain Eukaryota; kingdom Metazoa; phylum Arthropoda; class Insecta; order Hymenoptera; family Diapriidae; genus Trichopria; species Trichopria drosophilae. Next base: position 145,613,654 of record CM059582.1, on the reverse strand, counting down.
TTTTCCATTAGTTTATGCAGGAATCTTAGGAAAGAATTTGTTTATATTTAAGAGATCAAAAATATTTTTGTCATAATGCTTTTATCGTGTCTAGTGATCCGATCAATTCTATTCCATTAATATGCGAGGGTCTAACGATTGACTCTAAAACTAATGAAAAAGATGTCCGTATTTTCAATAACAACTATCAAACATCCCGTAATATATTTCCTTTATAAAAAATACCGATACCGTTAAAATGTTTGAAGGAAGTTATGAAAGGAGGTCGTCCAGTAGATTCAGAAACCAGTAAGATACCAATAGTAGTAGATACTAGTGCAATAGGTCGACGTACTCAATCAAAAAACAATAGTACATCTTATTCTATAGGAAAACCATCTACGAATCCGGAAATAATAGAAAAATTAGTTGAGGACACATTTAGCGGAATTAAATCTCGCAGAATGATACACCGAATTTCCAGAAACGGAGAAGAATTTTTCCAAACCTGGAGCCCAATTCTAGTGATAGAATTCTGGTTAATTCTTGAACTCAAGGCAAGGAACGAGCTTTTGCATATGGAAACTTGATGGATGATTCAGAAAACAAATCAGATGAGACGGGAGAAGAAATCGCTCTTTTGTTGCCCGACAATGCTCCAAACCGTGAAAATGACTTAGAAATAATAATAAATAATCCAATTTCAACCCAGTCAAGTACTCCTTTATCAGTGAGAGATAAATACTACGTTAGAAAGACGTTACTTTAATAGAACATCCAAGTTAGAAAGCATATATGAAAATAAGGAAATTAGACAATTCGAAATTAGACAGAAACCAACTATAATTAGTGATAAAATTTGAGATAATCCGTGACCATATAGAATTATCGACACCCTATTACCATTCTTTAAACCTATTGCGAAATCGACTCCATTAGAAAAGTTCAATGCAATTTCCTAAGGGAGAAGGAATAGATTTTGGACATTTGAATTCAGAAGATCGAAATCAAGAAATATTAACGTATAAGGACTATAATCAGTCGATAGGTATACCACCAAATGAATTTGTTTATCCAACTTTAGAACTTAATGGTTCATGTCAGGATATAGCCGAAGATAGTTAATGGATGAAATTTTCGTAAGAAAACTTAACATTTAATGAAGATAATTATGTGCATTTTATGTCAGCAGATGGAGAATCCGTTACCCATCATTGCAAAACTTTTAATAGACATAGGAATATTAATTATTGAAATTGATATGACATATATCGAAGAAATGAAGATTAGCAATGCGTTAGCATTTTGGCCTTTGGTGTGCTAACTATTCACAGTGATCTGGAACAACCGAAAGGTTTAACAAAAGTGTCACCAAACAAGCTTACGGGATTTCATTTGGGAACATTTTGGGATTAAAATTGCGTTTTACTCAAAATCCTAGCTGCTCATTTGTTTGAGATATCGTAAAATCACTTATCAAACAGTTATAAGGAATAGTTATGATTTATTAATTTATGTATATGTATACCATTTTAAATAAATAAATATATATACATATATCTTTACGATATCTCAAACAAATCAATAAAAATACTGTGAAATTATGGCATACTATTAAAATTGAAAAATAATATAAGAAAATGAACTATTGCAATTAAATTACAATAATTTCTGATTATCAAAAATTTTCAAATAAAAATTCGATCGGTCCCTCTTGCAAGGTTGTGTTTTGGTGTCTCCAACGACTGGGGAACATTGCGCAAAAACTTGTGAAGAGAGTAGTAGGCAGCATTCGGGTCCTAAACTGTTTTTATCACGCATAGTAAACAGTTTCTTTAAATTAATAAATGCTATTCTTAAATTTTCCTTTTGTATAAAATCAAAATATTTTGCTTTTACTATAACTCTGCAAGATTTGACTATATGAAAATGCTGACAATAGCAATACATATATATATGTATATATATTTATTTATTTAAAATGGTATATATATACAGGGGGCTAAAAATAGTTCTCATAAGTATCAATATGCACAGTTATATACATATATATCCAGTGTTAATTGACCAGAATTAACCGGTGTAAAAAGATTGATTATATTGTGTGTAGTACCTTTGATAAAAGAACGTTACGAGAACGTTGAACTTCTGTTTAAATTACCCAACATTAACAACATTCCGTATAAATTTGTGTGTGATTTTAAATTACTTTTAATTGTAAATGGTCAGCAGACTGCAGCAGCAACTTATCCTTGCCCTTATTGTTTTATAACTCTGCAAGATTTGACTATATGAAAATGCTGACAATAGCAATACATACTGTCTGACAACGACTGATGAGTGCTTGCGATTAAAGACGTACGGCGATTTAAGAAGTGATTTTGAAAAATTCTGTACCATGGGGAAAAACTACAATCAAAAGAATGTCACAGTGTAGTAAACCCTCCTCTTGTTACTGAAGATGATGAAACTCGCGTGATTGAAAAATGCATAATTCCTAACTTTTATTTACTTCTAGGGTATGTCAATCATTTATTTTGGTACGGGCTTGTTCCTCTCCTTGGGTGAGAAAAGGCATTATTTTGGCCAAAGAATATGAAGCTGATTCCAAAGAATTACCAAGGAGAAATTTTCGAGGGTAACGCATGTAGGCAACTTTTGAAACAAGCTGACTTCTTGACTCTGATATTTCGGAACACGTCGGAAATCTACGACACGTACCGTTCATTGGCGTTTTTAAAGCTATTGATAAATTGTCGATGGTTGTTTTTCGGTAAAAAATGTAGGTCCCAATTTAGATCAGTATGTACTTGAACTGCCGAAAGCTTTTAAAAGTACCGAAGTGTCTGAAACGTTGAAAATTCACGTTATTAAAAAACATTTGAAATACTGCCTTTACTTTCTAGATAATAGTGGGTTAGGCATTTGGTCAGAACAGACAGGGGAATCAGTCCATGCAGAATTTTTAAAACATTGGAATCGATATAAAATAAATTCTATCGATGATTCAACTTATCCGCAAAGATTGAAGAAGGCGGTAATTTAATTTTCTTTACGTCACGTGTAAATTGTTAAATTAAATTTACCGAAATTGTTAAAAATAAAAATTAAGAAAAGAAAAAAATTCACAAAAAAAGAATAAAATTTCCAAACTGAAAAAAAAATACAAAATATAAAATATAAAATACACAAAAAAAATGGGACCGTTACACCACTACGTCCACGTCGTGGTCTTGGGGAAAGCCGAGAGTAGTATTAATTAATTAATTGATTTATATATATATGTGTGTGTGTGTGTGTGTGTGTGTGTGTGTGCGTGCGTCCGTGCGTGTGTGTGTGTGTGGGTGCGTGCGTTCGTGCGTGCGTGTGCGTTTGCGTGTATATAATGGTGTGCATATGCATAAAGTCATAACTCTTCCTTATAAATGTTGGATAAGATATTTTACGATATCTCGAACTAATGAGCAGCTAGGATTTTGAGTCAAACGGAATTTTAATCCCAAAATGCATAAGTCTCAAATGAAATCCCGTAATCGATTTTTGGTGACACTTTTGTTAAACCTGTCGGTTGTTCCAGATCACTGTATATTATTAGTAGGACCGATATACAAATACAAATATAGTAATGAATTATTAAAAATAAATAATAACAACAAACGAAATTGCGTTTTTACTCAGTATATTTATAATATAAATAAATATGACATTTATATTATAGTAATGAATTATTTTATTTATTCATTTCTAATTTTTATGTTTCCCCCTTTTTTCTCAATAGGTAATCAAGGAGGACGACGTGTCTAAGAAGGGAGAACTGTTTCATCTGGTATTTTATTTTTCCTATTTTTGTATTTGTAAACCATAGCAGTTAATTTTAAATTAACATTGGCTTATAGCCCGCTATGCACAAGTAGGAGCGTTTTGTGTATATAGTCGAGAGAAATGTTGAGCAGATTTCATGAATCAATTAAGACTAGCGCATTTTAGACACGGTAGTAATGATTCATATACAATAGTAACGACTTGTTGACTTCGAATTTCAGCTAAAACGCTTCCTTTCATGTATACCGGACCTACACTTTTCGTCAAGCCTTCAAAGTAGAAGGGTCATTCCTAGAAGAAATAGTCGTCTAATTTTCGTAAAGCTACATTAGGCAAGTTAGGCTACAAATTATATGAAATTACAATAAAATTAGAAGTTTTTGAACCTAATCTATTTTTATATTTTTTAATTTAAATAATAATTCCTGTTAATAAGCTGGAGTACAGGAATTTTTACAAAGAAAATGAGTGACAAATTAGATTTTTAGTTTTAAGAAAAGTTTAAACAAAACCCCTACATAGAGACTAATCCAAATTGAATCTATGAATTGTTTAATCAAATGAATTTAGCTTGTTTATATTTTCATCCTGGCGTAACAAAGTCAAAAAAAGATGGAGAAAGATCGAAAAGGATCGAAAAAGATCGAAAAACTTAAAAAATGATCGAAAATGGTAGAGAAGGACCGAAAAATGTCGATAACTATCGAGAATTGTGCGAGCGATTTCATACTCAATGCAACTTTAAAGTAATTAAAATACTACCCCGCTCCCCCCCTCTTCTCCTTGCTTTGGAACCATTTTCGAATTGTAGTTTATTATATTCGATTCAGGAGTCAGCAGCGTGAAGAGAATACTGTAACAAATTTTGGTGAAATCCGATGTTTCTTTAATCTATTTAAAAATTATAATCCCTTCGCTCTTTCTTCCTCCTCTTTCGTACCTCTCCTCCTTCCCTTTCAACCATTTCGATAATTTGAATAGAGGATTTTATGTCCACAACCCCAAAGATTCTGTATAAAGAGACCCGATCAAATTCCGAAACACAATTCACAATCGAAAACCTAAGGAAAACTGGTTTCAACCTGCAAGTGCAACATATTTCTGGAAAGAGTGCAGAGTACTAAATTTGATATACTTATTCACATGCATTTTAAGGAAAGAATTGTGTATGTTAATCGAAAAATTATACATTTAGACAGTTTTCCATTTGATTTATTATGAATATATTGGTCTAAAAGATAGAGGCATGTAGCCTACGGACTGACAAAGAGAACGCGAGTTTAATTTTGAAAATCGATCAAGCATAAAGATTTGAATAATAATTCCTGAATTTGTAAAAATGAATCATATTAAGAAAAAAATCCGAGTTCTAATCTATGGCTTTATGAGGCGAAATCGTTCGATTGACATGCTCCAAACTAGTCTGTTCAATCTCTATGATGGGGGTATTCAAAGGGTTAACAATGATAATAATTGGTTTATTCGTTTATAAGATATCGTGCGTAGATGCCCTTTTTAAGGGCGCCGACCTATCGGGACCCTATTTTGGGGACCACTGTCCTCATCCTCATTAGGTTTAAAAGCTTTTGAAACGATTTAAAGAACATACCGTTGAAAATGAAACGTTATTATTATAAGCAGCTTGTTTTAAGAAATAACAATGAACTTAAACGCATGTGAAACATCGTGAATTACATTATTCGTAATAAATTCGACATTATAACATCCTCATTAGATACATTCAGACAGTGGGGAAGATACAGACAGCCCAAATGATATTTCCGATGAATTTTATAAATTCTTCGTAGCATCGGTGACTGTGAGGGGTCTTGTCTTGACTGATTGGATGGTGAGTGGTTAGACTATGGGGGGTCTTATCTTGACTGAACCAATTAAAGCTTTAGTCAAAGCTTAAAAGTATCCTCTATCGAGAAAAAAAAACATTTTCGAAAAAAATGTTTCATACAAAAAACGTATTTCTTCTCGGAGAATCAGAATATGAAATAATAAGTGTTTCCATTAAAAAAAAACAATCTGGACCTTGATTTGACCTTGAAAATGCTTTTCAACAAGGTACTTGCCTTCCCGATGACACCGTTGTAATATTAAAAAAAAAGTGGTCATCTCTTATAAATAATATAAAATCTAAACTCCTAAAACTATTAGACTGTTTCAGCACTAACTCGCTTACAGTAAATAAAAAGAAAATTATTTTCATTTCTTGTAGCTGTTACTTAGATAGTATTCCTAAATCTGGAAGAATGTCAATTAAAATCGGGAATAACAATCTTGAAATAGAACGCGCATCAAGTACCAAGTATCTAGGACTAATTACCGATAGCTACCTTAGGTGTTATGCACACGTAAATAGTATTGCTAAAAAACTGCGACACTTTCCATGTTCTTTACAAGCTACCAACATTCTTAAATTTTCAGGAACTTTTAACGATTTATTATTCCTCCTTTCTTTCTATTATTCGTTATGGTATAATTGCAAAGGGTGGCGTTCATAAAAATTTGATAAACCTATGCAAACCTTACGAAATTTGACAATAAGAGGAATGTTCTATAAGACAAAGAGATCTAGATTACATAGATTTTCAATGTTTATATTTAAGGCTAAAATTGGTATGCGCAAATTGGTATAGTACTACTACTTTTAAGAGGCACGTATGTAAATTCCCAGCAATCGAAATTGTATTGAAATGTATTGACTTGGATTAATTTTTCGCTTTTGAATACGCTATTTGAAATTTTCGAATACATTCGAATCCAAAAATACTTCACTATTATTTTAATTAAAAAATATGAATCCAAATGAATCCAAATGAATACATAAATAATATCGTTGCCGAAACTACTAAAAATACTCTAAAAAGGCCAACAGCAATTGCCCTGTGGTCGGTGCGACGCACAGTCGCTCTTTCAAGTGAAAGGATCCTGATTAGGGATCTGTTCGTTCACGCCTAAACGGGTGAGAACGGTAGAAAAAAAATGGTTCAGGAACAGTCCAGGGAAAGAATGCACTCGCGAAATTGTTTAAACATTCCGACTTTATTTATACGGAGAACATAAATTAAACTAAAGTTAGTCGATGCGGTACAGAAAGTCTCGCGCCGCGTGCCGTGAAAACAAGACATAAAAAAAAGCTTCCAAAATCAAAATCGATCAGAGCAAACGACGTAATGCGTCCATCGATCACCGAAGTTAACGGAAAAGAGAGCTGGTCGAAAAACGACGCGACAACGTGTTCGCGAAAACACATCCGCTTTTCGGATCGGAAATAGATAGCGCTAATAAACGATATCGCCTAGTTAACAATTTCTTTCTGCGCGGGAAGCCCTTTAGCGCGGGAAACATTTCGCGGCAAAACTAAAAGTTGCATAGCGCAACATCACCGCCCCCATTGCAGCATGAGGCCTGCAAGAAACTGTGCTTAAAACCTAATACTTATAATTTAACGTACAACTAGTCCAAGTCTACGAGTAAGCGTGCGAGCTGAGTAATCGGTCTGCGGAGTATAGACTTGGCGGTGCGCACCGTAACGACCCGAACGACACCATCATCACCCGGCAGACATTCGGTAACTCGCGCGAGTGGCCATATTGTCGGAGGTGGATTCGGTACCTTCACTAGCACCGTTTGCCCAAGGCCGATGGGCTTTTGCGGTAGATGCCACTTAGTGCGATGTTGCAGCGAGAGCAAATAATCCGCCGACCAGAGCCGCCAGCATCGTTCATTCATCTGTTGGAGCAGCTGCCAACGAGACAGTCTGTTTATCGGACAGTCAAGTAAAGACTGTTGGGGTACAGCGTTCAAGGGTCCGCCAATAAGAAAGTGTCCGGGAGTCAGTGCGGTCAAGTCATCGATGTCATTAGTGAGGGGGCAGAGAGGACGGGAATTTAACGAGGCCTCGATTTGGCAGAGGAGGGTGGTTAACTCCTCGAAAGTGGGAGTGTGGTTCCCTAAGACTCTTTTCAGGTGAAACTTCATGCGTTTAACCCCGGCTTCCCATAAACCGCCGAAATGCGGAGCGGCGGGGGGCATGAAGTGCCAACTGATTTTGTCCGTGGCCAGCCAGTCGGTCACAGGCTCGTCATGGATGACTCGTTGGAACTCTTTGGACAGTTCAGAGTTCGCCCCGACGAAGGTCGTTCCTTGATCGCTGTACATACAAGATGGACGTCCTCGACGCGCGACGAACCGTTTAAGAGCAGCAAGGAAAGCTTGGGACGTATAGTCCGATACGACTTCCAAGTGCACTGCTTTGACCGCAAAACACACGAACAGGGCCACCCATGCCGTCTGTGACTTATGACCGCGCCCGCTACTGAGTCTGACCTGAAAGGGGCAGGCGTAATCTACCCCGCAATGGACGAACGGACATTCAGGACGCATGACCCGAGGAGTAGGTCACCGACCCATTATTTGCGAACTCAGTTGTGCCTTCGAACGAGAGCACGTCACACAGTGGAAGATAACTGAGCGAATGATTTTCCTGGCTTGCACTATCCATACCGTCTGACGCAGAGGTCGGAGCGTCAGTGACAATCCACCTTGCAAACATTCATTGTGAGTGTAAGTGACGAATAGCCGGACAGCAGGATGTGCACGCAGAATGATGGGGTGCTGGGCACTGAATGGCATGTCTGAGTTGACTAAGCGCCCCCCTACCCGCATCACACCTTCATGATCCAGAAATGGGGATAAAGATTTGAGCGGACTTTTAGGGGACACTGGACTCTGCAGCTGCAGATCTCGTAACTCTTCCGGGAACAGTACCTTCTGCAACTCTCGAAAAATGGTAGTGCCCGCTGATTGAATTTCCACAGCAGTGAGACCGCCTCGAGCGAGGCATCCATGTAGGGACTGTTTCCATCGTAGAATATAAGCGAAGACTCGTTCAAGTCGCTTCCAAGCCGATATTCTAGACGTGAGGGAATCCAGAAGGTCATGCGAATGACATGTGAGTGCGGTGGTTACGGTTCGTGGTTCGAGCTCTGCCGTCTCTGAAAGACTTGGCATGAGGTGTGGCCAGAATTCGGAGTCCCTGCTCAACCATGATGGCCCATTAAGCCATAGAGAATTAGTGGAGAGCTCTTCAGCAGAAATACCTCGTGAAGCGAGATCTGCTGGGTTGTCGGCGCTGGGGACATAGCGCCAGGGGACCCCATGAAGCAACGACTGAACTGCAGCGACCCGATTCGCGACAAAAGTTTTCCACCGAATCGGAAGCTCATCCAACCAATGCAACACTATGGTGGCGTCAGTCCAACATTGAATCGGTATGTCGGAAAATTGAGGAATTTGACGAATGGACGAGATTAGCTGTGCCTGAAGGACAGCTCCAGAGAGTTCCAGACGTGGAATTGTGAGCTGTTTTATTGGAGCCACTTTCGTTCGGCTCATAAGGAGTCGGACGTACGGTGATCCGATGGGTGGCTTGACACGAATATATAGGACCGCGGCATAAGCCACACTTGACGCGTCTGAGAATCCATGGAGCTCACATTCACCAGCGTCTGGAGCTTGACCGGTCCATCTAGGGATGGTGAACTTATGAAGCGCAGGTAGACCTTCATAAAAGACCATCCAATGAGCACGCAGGTTATCAGGCAATGGCGTGTCCCAATCAAGTCGAGAGAGCCAGAGTTTCTGAATGAAAATCTTGGCCGTAATGACAACGGGGGAGACCCATCCCATGGGATCATACAATTTCGCAATCAGGGACAACACAGTTCTCTTCGTGAGTGTTTTCGGATAAGACAAGTTCGTAATGAATTGGAAAACATCTCTAGTCGGATTCCAGATGATTCCGGGGATTTTCAACCCGTCATTTTCCGGCGGCGGTTGTTCCCAAGCCAGACCATGATTGGCCGGGTTAACATCCGCGATAAGATCAGGTGAGTTGCTGGCCCATTTACGCAGTACGAACCCATCACCTTTTAGAAGGTTGATGAGTTCATCCTTCAGTTTAAGTGCGGTCTCCACATCATGTGCTCCACACAGACAATCGTCCACATATAACCCGTGACGTAGAACATCCGAGGCTAACGGAAAGAGTGGGTCATCATCCGTGTTAAGCTGCTGCAGGACCCGCAAAGCGAGATATGGGGCACAAGCAACGCCAAAAGTTACGGTGCATAACCGATAATCAGCGAGGGGGGCACTAGGGTCATAGCGCCATACGATTCGCTGAAGATCCTGATCTTGAGGGTCAACCAAGATTTGGCGATACATCTGGGCGATGTCTGCGCAGTAAACGAACGGAAAAGTCCGCCACCGCAACAGAACATGACACAGGTCAGCCTGAAGCTTGGGACCCGTTAAGACATGATCGTTCAGCGATGTCGAATTTGACGTCTTGTGCGATGCGTTGAACACCACTCGCAATTTAGTGGTGGAACTAGTGACTTTAGTCACTCCATGATGGGGAAGGTAGACTGCAGGTGTCAAGTGATCGGAGGGGTTGATGGGAGACACATGTCCTTGAGACTCATAATCTCTCATGAAATCCCGGTAAGGAACAGCGGAATCTGCATTTCGAACTAGGCGCTTTTCAAGCGACTGGAAGGCTTTTATCGCGACAAGTCGAGATTCTCCGATGTTTATCGGAGCGGGAGACCGAAGAGGGAGCCGTACTACGTACCGTCCGTCAGCTGTGCGTGTATGGGTAGTGGCAAAATGGTTTTCGCACATTTCGTCGTCAAGCGAAAGAGTTGTTGGAGACGGAACGTCCTCAGTTTCCCAAAACTGTTGAAGTCTTGAGTCCAGCGTGGCGTTATCGATGCAGTGTAGTACCTGCGTGTCGAGCGGAACGCGAGTGGCGGGGGATTCTGTCCAACCTGACAGAATCCAACCGAAGATGGTTCTTTGAGCGGTGGGCTGTCCGGTCTGCCTTTGACTAGGCCCTCTAAAAGAACCGAACCGTAAAGATCCGAACCAATTATTAAGTTGATTGGATCCGAACTACTCGGATTAGTGTCTGCTAAAGGCAAGTGCTGCAGATGAGTCCATTGAGACTGGAACTGCGTTGGGGAGGGCGTATAAGACGTAAGCGTGGTCAAAAGAAGAGCGTGTGTATGAAATGACGGTGCGTCAGCATTGACAGGAGAGATTGAAATCTCAACAGCGCGATTCACAATCCCGGCCGAAGTGCCGCCGATACCCGAAATTGTGGTTGAAACACGATTGATGCGAGAATTGAGTGCGTTGGCGACACTTCCCGTGAGAAAAGTCCAAGTAGACCCTTGGTTTAATAGCGCTCGAACGACAATTGAACGACCATTCGTCGCATGTATCTTGACGTATGCGGTCGCGAGTAAAATAGAGGCCGACTTTATCGGCGTGTTACACACACACAAAATTGGTGTTTGATGAGACCTTGCAGCATTCGAGCTAGCTGCAGATGCATTAGAAATGCTGTTTCGCGACTCGGAGTTCGTGGGCTCAGTCGGTAAGGAAGTTTGCTCTCGGTGCAACAACGTGCGGTGTTGACGATTGCATATGAAACATGATCGCGAACTCGAACATTTCGATAGTGAATGCGCGCCTAAACAGTTAGAACATAATTGATGCTGCTTTATAAAGTCAATTCGCTTAGACACAGAACGATTCTTAAGCCCTTTAGCGCGGGAAAATTTCGCGGCAAAACTAAAAGTTGCATAGCGCAACAGGATCCATACTTGGAAGGGTGACTATGAAAAATAAAAAAAACGAGCGTTGCGGCAAAGATAGCAGGCCGATTGCTGAGTGGGAGACACAGCTGCTTTACCATCAGAGGATAACCCCTGATGATAAAGTAGTCTGTTGACTGTATCTGTCTGGGTTTTCCGTAGTTTTCCCAGACCCCGTGTAAATGCGATACAGAGGGGTCAAGACGTTCTACGGGGCGCAGTAATGGGGAGACTGGCTCTGGGTGGGTGTTGCCTTGTGCTGTCATGTATTGTCTTGTAAATGTCTTGTAAATGTATTCGATTGTATGTCCGACCTATCCACCCGAGAGCCGACCCGCGAATAGGCAAAATAAATGTCATTAAAGCGGGGGATAATTCCTATCCTTTATCCCTATCCTACTCTAAAAAGGAAAAAGTCGTGAATCCATCTGAATACAAATGAAGATTGAAATGATAATTTTTTAATGCAATCGAATCCATAAATAATAACAGTTAACTACCGGAATTAATGAATCCATTTCAATACATGACTGAGCAAAATAATGCCTGCTTAATCCAAATGAATTTGAAATAAATCAATACAAAAATTAAAGAGTGGTGAATTCATTTGAATACAAATTCTTAATGATTCTTTATTTTAATACAAATGAATCTATAAAAAAAATAACTTCCGCTTTGAAGTGAAAAAATATTAAAATTATGTTCATTTCGTAATTATTCATTTCAATTACAAAAAAGTTATTTTCGAAAATAAAAGCCACAAATGACTTTTCATTCAAAATTTTGAATGTGAAATGTTTATTTTAAACCAATTTCCAATTACATTTAGCAGTGCTCTGTCGGAAATGGTACACTTTATTTAAGCGTTCAATACACAAGAGTCCAAAAAGTGTTGTACACTTAAATAAATGTATCTGTACACTTATTGGACACCTCACTGACACTTATTTTCAAATTTACGCAATATCTCGTAAACGTTATGAGATACGTGAAATCTGATGATATTTTGCCATGATGTGCGATGATTCAGCTGACATACACAATTCAAAAATTTCATAATTTTAGAAATCGAAAATTTCGAAAATTCTCGAATCATGTGCAGTGCCTTCGAATCATCGCACTAAGGTACCCCTCATTTATGTCAATTACCGCAAATTTCACGTATCTCGTACCGTTTTCAAGATATTGCGTAATTTAGAAAAAAATTACAATATTTGTTTTACCAACAAAAATATCTACCATCTACATGCATTCGTTCTTTTCAAAAGTCGATAAGCAAATTATTATAAAAATGTAAAATATGGTAATAAATTTAGCAGATTATTTTTATATACACAATTCATAAATGCTCCACGTTTCAACTATTTGTTAGTTTCGCATCATCTTTTACAGCAAGGAGGTGGTCGAGTGATTACGGCTCGAAGTTGTTGTGCGGGAGACCAGGGTTCGATTCTCGGTCGATGCAAATTTTTTTTTTCATTAAATTTTTCATACATTTCAATCCTTTTCAATACTTTTAAGATCAAATAGCGCATTCAAATGTATTGTAATGCATTCAAAATTTTCAATACATTTCAATGCATTTTCGATTGCTGGGTTGCTGTTATCTCAAGTCCCCATCTATTTAAATCGAGTCTTAGTTGTAAAAAATTGAAAACATGATTCTTTTGCACTTCCTTATTTACTTTGACTATACACGGTTACTCCTTCTTACTATATTTCTATCTGTAAAGATTAATTATTACATTCTTTTACGGGCAATAATTTCTAGATTACCTTTATTTAGGCCGCGGGCAAGTAGAAGTAACTACTTTTGCGTTCAGGTGTAATGGGCGAACTCCCAAAAACATATATATATATATATATATATATATATATATATATATATATATATATATATATATATATATATATAAACATACCTAAATTAATACCCACAGTGAAGTTCATTTCGTCACTTTTATCCTTCTTACAAATGTTGCAACTAGTCCCTACTTATACTCAATGGTACCGTTACAAAACCGTAAAATTAATTCACCTCAGGCCAATAGTTTAACGACAATGTCCTCTTCAGCACCACAGTTAAAAATACAATGTCATGCAATGTAAGTATAATATGTGTCAAACCACATTTCCTAAAATTTCACGAAAGGTACTTCAATTTAATGTGTGTGTTAATTACGTTTCCTCCTGATAATCATTCAGGTACTACCAAGATATTACTATTTATATTGCTGGATGTATTTTAAAATGGGTGATTAAAAATATAATGGTTTCCTTCTGATAATCATTGTGGTACTACCAAGATATTACTATTTTTATTACTGGATGTATTTGAAAATGGATGATTAAAAATATAATGGCTGCAAAAATATGCTTAAACAACAAAAATTATGATGTACCATTAATGCATAGCTAATTTCAACGTTAAGAATGAACTAATTAACGATTAAGTATCTCTCAATAATCGAAAAATGTTAAGTACTTTAAGCCGATTTCAATAAACAAATAAATAGTTTCTAGAATGTACTCTTTATGTAAGTAAGATTTATTAGCAGTGATTTACATAATAAAATAACATTTGTTCCATAGAGCCATGTCATCCTGTAGCAACAAAGAACAATTCTTAATGCAATTCGAAGTAATCATCGAAGGTGTAAAGAAAAACAAGGATAAGGTACACTAGATATTTGAGAAATAACTTATTGTTTAGAATTACTTTAAGCAAACTCAGAAAATATTTTCTTATTACAGGTAGAAAAACGTTGCACTGAGGAGAAAAGTCGAAGGGATGCACTAAGTCAGAAACTTCATAAGTTAATGGAGCAGCAAAGACAGTATGTCGCAGCCGTATCGCAGCTCAATGTAGAATGTCGCCAGAACGAAGCTTTGTTAGTCCAATTAAAGAGTCCGTAAAATTTTTAACGATAAATTGCTTTATTTGTGTCATACTCGGCTGCAGATTAAGTAATAATGTCGGGATTTATTTTTTATTAATACATTGAAATAATGTGATCACCTTATTTGCATTAAAATATTGTCTGTTCTTGTTATTGTTACATGCGATCTGAAAAAACTTGTTTATTAATGTCAACCATAATATAACACAGAGAAACATTTTGTTGTCATATTTTTCGATGATTTCAATATGTAGTAGCAATTAAAGAGTACTCTAGTTTACGTACTCCAGTTAAAGTTAAAATCTCAAACGATGGATTGAATGAAAATAAAGAAGCCGTGTTTCTAACGTAACCGTTATGTTTTATAATAAAGTAATAATAGTACCATAATGTAGGTAAGTATAATTCAGTTAGTTACACGGACGTAAAATAAATCCCACAAAAACATTTTTATGGGGCATTTCTCGAGTATACCAGGTCAAAAAAGCAAAGGTTGTCAATTTGGCCAAAAGTTGGTAAATTGTAATTCTATATGATAGTTTTTCATAAAAAATTATTTCGATGGATATAATGGATTCTGTATTCCTCTAGTGACAAAATAAATAACTAATGTCTATTGTAGATACACGTTTTGTCCCAGGTTTTCGCGTGGACTCGTCAGAAAGGCGATCGCGAAAACCGATAATTATATTCTTGTAAAGATTTACATTTCTAACAGTCAATAATTTATAATATATTTAATCATTTCCAGGAACCCTCATATAAATACGCTGTGCAACGACATCCCGCTACCACTTTGTTTATTTATATCTAGTAATAAATTGAACACGCCTCCTCTGTTTTATTATTATACCTAACCATCACGTAAAAGGCAGGGTTTTCGCGACCGCCTTTCTGACGATTCTACGCGAAAACCTGGGGCGAAACGTGTATCTACAATAGAAATTAATTATTTATTTTGTCACTAGAGAAACAATGAATTCATTGTTAGTTAAATCCTTAAATTTACATATAAGCAGTTCAGTAAATCGAAGATTCTGTAGCTGGAAAATTACAAAATCTGGCTTATGCAACTTTCCTTTCACATATTCGGTGGCTTTCATCAGAGCCCTAATGTTTACATTTGTAGTTTGTTTTTATTTTTATTTTTAATTAGTCCATCGACCGTACTAACGGATAATTATATTCTTATAAAGATTTACATTTCTAACGGTCAATAATTTATAATGTATTTAATAATATATAATATATATAAAAGTACTTTAATGCGATTACTCTTCTTATTGCTATACCCATAACCCGTACATTTTATCCAGCATTCGATTTATATTTTTTCGTTATATATATTCGTATAACTATTTATATGATTATAAATGTTTGATATTTGTAATACAGTTTGTACATTTTCTCAAACTATTTAACCCCTGATTTTTCTTTTTCATCGTTTATTTTGTTTTATTTTTGCTTTCTTAAGACTGGACGATTCTTTTTCAGATTAGTACTTTAATTCAATAATAATTTAAGAAATTCATATATGTTTTATAGATGTTTTCAAAAAACTTTTCGACCGTTTAATATAAATGAAGAACATGATATAGCCTACATAATCGGCTGACAGCAGAGCTGGTTCAGCCCTGAGAGGTCCGATTGCACGTACATTCAAGCATGTCTCTATCTGGCATAGATGCATCCTAAGTTCTTCATACGGGAGTATAAGTTCCTAACACTCGCTTGAGGTGGTACTTCATGGAGCGCCAAAATGAGGCGTGGCAGGTGGGATGAACTTTCACTCCACACTGTCCTCAGCAACTCGAATGCGAAGCTCTTCCGAAGTAACCGCAGCCTAATACGCTGTGTGGAGTGCTTTGGCGGTACCTTAGAAATTCGTACCGCAGTTGCTGTGTACGAAGGCTCGACAGGCCACGTCGTGAAAAAAAAACGCTGGAAAGCGGCGAGAAACGCTTGGATAGTGTAGTCGCATACTATCCCCAGATGACCGGCTCGCGTCACAGAAGATATAACTAAGACAACGTACGCAGGTAGTGTTTGGGAGCTGCAGTCGACTGCCCAATGCATCTTTGAAGGTCCGTCGTAATTCACGCCACTTTGTGCAAAAGCGCGAGAGGTCGGTTTATTTGAGCCGGTAGTAACGCGCCCATCAGTCGAGAGGGCGCGTTGGTATCTATTAAAAGTAATAAAGTACATGCATAAAAATAAAAACATTGTAAAATACCAGCTATGAATTGTATGTTTGTTTATTCAGATTCAATAAAATTAACATTAAATAATATAATCCCCGAAAATAATAACACCGCGAAGGTACTGCGTGTTTATCATTTTTCCTTCCCACTCCTCCCGCTATCTCGGCGTTTTCCGAGAATGCTATCCGGCAGAGGGGGGTCCTTCAAGTTCTATGACGCACTTCGCCTATGTTTCTCGGGGGGCAAAGGCAGTCTTAGCGGGGACATTTCGACGTTTGCATCACAGTTCGCTAAATCGACCAGATACGCATCATTACATATTTGTTCCCTGCATTGGGATGCGTCTGCTACTGCAGCGCTACCGCTTTAAGTAATAAATAGCTCGATCCCTGCAATGGGAGGCGTCTGCTACTGCAGCGCTACCGCTTTGATTAATAAATATCTTGATCCCTGCAATGCGAGGCGTCTGCTACTGCAGCGCTACCGCTTTAATTAATAAATATCTTGATCCCTGCAATGGGAAGCGTCTGCTATTGCAGCACTACCGCCTTAATACAGAAATATCTTGATCCCTGCAATGGGAAGCGTTTGCCACTGCAGAGCTACCGCCTTAATCAATAAATATATTGATCCCTGCAATGGGAGGCGTCTGCTACTGCAACGCTACCACTTTAATCGACGAGACCCCGTCCACGGTAAATGTCGGCCCTTATTGACATCCACGCGTCTAGTCCCGACAGGGCAAATCGGAGATACCATGAAAACAATACAATTTTGAAGCGGACCACCGGTGGCTGGTCGAGTCATCCTGCGCGCCATTGCCATTAACAGTATCATAACGCCCGCAAGTGGTGAAGTGGCCGATGATGGTCGTGGGTTTAGACCACCCATACTTTATCTCGTAGAGCGATTAGCGTCAGATTTATGTCGCAATAGAAGCAGCGTAAGTGGGTGATGGGCTATAAAGTCCGCCAAATAACCCGATAACAGATTTATGCGCTGTGTCGCGGTGTAGGCGAATTTTGAAAGCACGAGTCCCCCTTACTCTCAAGACATCGTATTCGTTACAAAACGGTAATGAAATGGTTCAGCTGACGCTATTTTAGTAATAATCGACTTAGACTTTATAATTGCGTTCTATCAACCGATGGGTTATTACTGGCGAGAAGAGCAATTTCCTTTGTGAAAGCGTGTTGAGCTAATCTAAAGATTTTCGAGGCGACACACGAGAGTTCTTCCGCATATGGTTTGAGTGGGTCTTCGGATGCATCTTCCTGCAGAGTTCCTACAATCCTTTGACTTTCGGAGAATACGTGCGAGAACACGGCATAATCGCGGCCATGATAAGAAACGATTGGATCATAGGTAGGCTCATCCTGATCCAGTACGAATTAGTTCGAATCTGTCGCCGGATGCCACGATAAGCTAAGGACTGAGGGTGTCGTCTACTTGTAGCGATTTATCACATGATACGCCATGGTTGTCAGGATCTATATCTTCTGAAAGCACGGGACTATTACTAACCCACATCCGCAATGTG
This sequence comes from Trichopria drosophilae, assembly GCA_030407085.1. Classification (NCBI taxonomy): domain Eukaryota; kingdom Metazoa; phylum Arthropoda; class Insecta; order Hymenoptera; family Diapriidae; genus Trichopria; species Trichopria drosophilae. The sequence goes on along the minus strand of CM059582.1, from coordinate 145,595,536 downwards.
AAGTGGTTTTTAGCGAGAAGTGCGTAGAGCTCGTTACGGATACAGAGAGCATCACAAATACTTTCCGACTCAAACAGTGTGTCATCTAAAAAGTGAAACCGTAGCACGTTTTTGTCCAACGGAAATACCGCTCCTTCATCTTTAGCCAATTGTTATAAAACTGTGCCATAAGTTACGGTGAGCAATTGAAAACGATGAAGAGCATCGTTCGAAGATTTCTCCATAGTATGTATTACATGTGAAGTAACGGACGTTTACTCTGGAGTTTAGGTCCGACAGATTACAGATCGTTGAGCTATTTGCCGTTTGAGGACAGCGCTGAAAGGACAGATACAATGCGAGTGCCTGTCGTCGTACTGACCACTTTGTCGGTCCACAGTGGGACCACTTGGTGGGTGAATCACCGGATAGTGGGGCAATCTGCGACATCGGATGTGATGCGATGCGCATGTGCCCAAGCTCCGCATACTGATTTATGAAGTCAGGATATGCTACGGATTCTGTACAGTACGCCAATCAAAAGAGCAACCTCAAAATTAGTCGGAAACAGATGTTTCATTTTTCTAAAATGTTGATTGTATAAATACAACGATGCTGAAATCCATGTACAAATTAAGAACATTTGAGACTTAAATGGCTGAGTTAAGAAATTTATGTTTATGATTGTTACAACCCAGTAGTCATAGCCCTCCCATATGTATCGGGTAAAATATGATAAATAAAGTGCAATGCTTACATTTCCCAACCTGCACGAGCTGCATCCTCGCACGGTGAAGCCGAGAGAAAAAGGTGCAAGCTCAGCATATTCCCACGAGTTGGAAATGACTGGACTGATGAACTCTTCTCGATCCAGGTTTTAGATCACGACGGAGAAGTCAGTCCGACGTAGATATTCAAACCGAAAAAGTCGTCGACTCTTAACATCCTCCTTCCATCCACACCACTCGCGCTGTTATGACCGACGAGATCGTAACGGATATAAATTGGCGTCCGAAATGGCGCTCCGCGCGCGATTTTCCATTTCAGTATTAATAAATAGAGAATCGTGTGGGATATCGATCCCCTTTATGCGAGTGCCGAACCCTCCTCACGCTACAGAGGAGAAGATTTTTTAAACCGGAATACGCGAATGCCTGGTAAAAGAAAAAATCGTGCGCGTCACAAAACTTATCGCATATCCCGAGGGAGGAAGATATATTTTAGCCCAAAAAATTTCCAAGAAAATATTCCTATCTTGAGAATTACGCGAGTGAGTGGTTGAAGTGTGTGTGTGTGTGTGTGTGTGTGTGTGTGTGTGTGTGTGTGGTATACAGTAATGATAAATGTGGGCTTTTGGACTTACAGTAGGCTCATGTCGACCATACAGTAGGGCCGGCAGGGTTACGTTAGAGAACGTTACAGTCTACATAGAACGCGTGATCGATTTGCATGAACATGGGATAACAGCGCTTGAGTTGGAAGAATACTGAGCGCAATATACTGGATTATTCTGTAGCGGGGTTGAGAGATGAAGAAATGGAAATTAGAGTGCTACAAGTAAATCCACAGACCTTGTCTGATGCCACGATTGTCATAGAGAACTTCGCTCGGATGGATGCCAAGAAACTTGACATCGCAAGAAAATCACGACGACTCTCACAAATTCTGTTGCGAAGAAATAAACCGACTAGGGTCGAAATTAATTCTAACACGCTAAAGATTCTTCAGACGGACACGGAACCCACGAGCAGGTGGTTACATAAATGCTACAAGAAACCCCTTCCTGTAATTTTGCCGATCTCACGTAAAATCAGGTCAACTGCGGAGAATACCGCCAAATCCCATCCATCTACATCCGTTATGTCACACAAATCTTATACGTACTTGTCAACCGATCGTAGGTCCAAAATGCCAGTAACTCAGTACAAGAAATATTAAAAACCAAAATCACCTTTAAAACAGATATATTGCATACCAACCAACAATTTTATGGACGAAGAGATCGTGGAGGAAGAAGTGTCCGAAATTTCAGAATGGAAACTTCCTAAAATTGCACATGCACGGGTTGTTGTTGAGAATTATGAAGAATCAAGACTCAATCCAAATACGCAGGAAGTTTTAGTGCCCAAAGTATCGGAGGAAATTATGGCTGGAGATGTGCTACCTCGCCACCCGTACCATGCAGCTAACGGCGAAAAGGAGTAACCTCCTGTCAATGGTTTAAGCGACAAGGACGGATTGGCTAGAGATGTACTACCTCTCCACCCGCGCCGTGCAGCCAAAGGCGAACCTACCGTCCAGGATCCCCTTCTCACAACCTGCGATAGCGGCGAAGTACAAAATGCTTCACCCACTGAACTTCCTAAAAATCTACGAAAACGTTCATCGCTTGATAGTAAAAATATAGAGCCTAGTGAAGGGCAAGAAGAAAGAAAAGAATAAAAAGTTCGCAAACATGCCGAGCTCTCTGGAAAATCTGGTTTGGAAATCAGTAAAGAATAACATTTTAGAGAGGAATCATCAATGAACCAGGCAAACATTGAATAGTACTTCGAATCTCTTGTTGCGGCGGGCAAAATCCGCGAATCACATCCAAAACGAAAGAAGAAAGAGAACCAGCATCAATCAAAAATGTGTCCTTCCAATTCGAAGTCCGCATTCTTCTGCAAAAGTTAATATGGTGCCACGAAAAGCATAAAAAGCGGAAAATCTGAATCAATAGAATCAAAAAGTGACATTTGTTAGTGCATTTTTGAGGCCTCCGCCCGAGCCACCACCAAGTGAGCGCGGTGAGGAGAGAAAAGATAAAGTAATAGCATCTCCTTTTCATCTTTTCATCTTCCCAAGCAGATTGTCTGAAGACTAAACAGATGCGCTTATCACTTCCCGCAACTGTTTTGACAAGTGATCGTTTTGGCGTGTCTGACAGAGCAACAGCTGCTATTACTTCTAGCGTACTTAAAGATCTAGGTCTCGTTACAGATTGTAATAAATCTCTTATCATCGACAGAAGTAAAATTAGAAAAGAGAAAGAAAAGTGTCGAGCGAAATTGATTACATCTGATAAGGTAACGGGACAAATTAATGATCTGATGTGCGTGTACTTCGATGGAAGAATGGACGACACGTTAGTATTGATTGAAAAAGGATGCAAACGACACCAAACTGTTAGAAAAGAAGAACATATTTCAGTAATTGAGGAACCAGGATCGAAGTATATATGCCATTTAGTGCCTACCTCTAAAACTGGAAAAGATACAGCGTTCTGCATTTTAGATCATTTTGAAGAGAATGGAATAGATACGTCAAACATTGCAGTGATTGGTTCTGATGGCACTTCAACAAATACAGGTTGGAAAAATGGAGCAATTCAATATATAGAAATGCGTTTTCAAAGACCAGTGCAATGGGCTATCTGTCTCCTCCATTTCAATGAGCTACCTCTACGGCATCTTGTGGAAGCACTTGATGGGAAAACCTCTGGGCCTCAGTCTTTTAATGGTCCTCTCGGTAAACAGTTGGTTCATTGCGAGTCTCTACCTGTCGTTGCTTTTCAAAAAATTGAATGCTCTCTTCCAGAAATAGTTGATTATGAAAACCTAAGTAAAGATCAAAAATACTTACATGACATTGCCATTGCCATTGATGGTGGATCTTGCTCCAAAGACCTAGAAAATCGTGATCCAGGACCAATATCACACTCGCGGTGGTTGACAACTGCAAACAGGTTTCTGTGGTTGTACATTTCCCTTCAAAAGCCATCTGAAAACCTCATTCTGATTATAAAGTACATTCTTACAGTATACGTTCCTATGTGGTTCGAAATCAAAGCAAAATCTTCAATAGTTGAAGAAGCTAAACATATTTTAGAGTGTATTAAAAAATGCAGAAACTTACCTTCGAAAGTCCAAGACGTGGTTCATAAAGTCATCCAAACAAATGCCTTCTTTGTCCATCCAGAAAATATTCTTCTCTCGATGGTGGTTGATGACAGAGAACATGTCCGAGAGCTCGGACTTACGCGAGTGCTAAAAACTAAAAAAGTTCCCGTAAAAGGCAAAAATGTTAGAAATTTTTTGGTTCCCAAAATTAATTTTGAATCTAATGAATATTACGAATTAATAAATTGGTCAGAAACAAAAGTTATTTGTCCCCCTCTTTTGGCAAGTTTTTCTTCAGACACAATTGCACAATTTATAATTCGTAAGGAGAAACCAAAATTAAATATAAATTTGGCAGATATTCCATGTCACACTCCGGCCGTGGAGCGCTGCGTTAAATTAGTAATACAAGCCGCCTCAAAAGTATATGGGCATGAGAGACGTGATGGGTTCATAAGGGCAACCCTCGCCTCTCGTGCCGTGATGCCTAAATTTGATACTAAAGCAGAGTTTGCTATTGCTAAATAATGGTCTTCAACAATTTATAACTGACTGGGTGGGAAGGGTAGGGATGGAACTCGCAGTGCAGCCACCTTCCCGTGGTGAGTTCTGAGTCGTCCAAAAAAGGGCAGGCGAGGAGCTGCACAGAAGGAGGGAGGGGGGAGGGTGGTACATGTTTCCAATTGGACCACAAAGTTAGGCATCTATCTATATTATACAAAAACTCAGATAGATAAATCAACGTTCACACTTGTTTTCGCCAACTACATTTTTTATCATAATTTACCATAAAATCATGCTAAACACTTAAAATGAGCTTGATCAGACATCATTTACAATGATTAAATGATGATGTATGATTTTTCTTAAATCCGCTTAATTTCGAATTAAATTCATAAACTTTGACTGCGATGCGCGAACGGAAGATGTTGTCCGATTTCAAAAAACTTTTTTTCCCTGAAGGCGCAATGAAAAATGGCAACTTTTCCGCACTATTACGATTCGATTCGAAAAGAGTTTGGTTTTTCACTCCGGTCTACTGTTTAGGCAACACGCTCTGCAAAGGAGAGTAACTAGTGCCTCAATTGATTTTCGCCGCTGGACTGCCACGGCTGTTTGAGGCGAACTGGCAATGTGGCACTGCATGAGTGGTTCCTCGGGCAGCCTAACTTTTTTTACGGAGGCCAACTAGCACTCTCTGTTGGCGTCTTCCAGTGTTATAACGACTGGAAGTTTTCGAGAGAGCACGCGCGACCCCCGTTTGCAGACGGAGGGTTAAACTATAGTTTGCATGAAAAAATGCAATACATTATTGCCCACTTGAGATCAATATTATAATATTATAATACTATAACAGTACAACTTTTAAGTGACTTATTCGGTATTACGATTTAGAGGTGTTTTCCAATATCTTAAATTAAACACGCTCTAATTAAGTAAATTGATATTTATTTTCTAAGGTATATATTGTAAATCATATATTGTCTTCTTAAACTTTCTCGCGGTATGAAATACGAGGCATCGTCTTAGTGAACTTGACCGGCGGGGTCTGGAAAAGATTCCGGGAAATAATTCTTCTCCGGATGCGTTTGGCTGCTGACACCGTTTGCCTTGGTGGAGACCCAAGCGGGGTGTGCGGAGATGCAGTCTCGGCTGGAGTGACGGTTGAATCAGGAGTCGTCGGTAATGCCGGAAGAATCGGTATTGCCTTTGAATCCGGCGAATCTGCAGTAATCGGCGCCGCAGCTCTCGTTGCCGGGAAACGGGTCGTCCTCTCGGCGGCGCAGATCCTTAGTCGCAGCTGGCAGGTCGACAGATGGCGCTGTCAGGCTGCGATAATCGTGGTCGGCGGCTGGTCGATCACCGAAGTCGTTCTGGCCGTCTTGGTGATGATCAGGATGGACATCTACCGTAGGAAGAAAAAAGAGTAAAAATAGAGATTTTCTCCCTTAAGTTCCCTTAAGATGGGGAAGGCAAGCGATGTAGCTGGTTTTGATCGTTTCATCGATTTCCTTATGGTCCTAAAATGCGCCACTTCCCTTGCGAGTTCGGTCCCCTGCAACTTGGGTTACGCAACTCGCCGTCTCGTGTATACTGGCGTGTCGTGCAGGTTGCCTGTGTGTAGGGGCCACTATAGCACCCCCCTGGCAGTGGTTAACGAGTCTGTCCGATTTGTAGGCGATCTGGAAATCGTACTTTCCTCCCGGAGCGAGTTGTTGTCTGGACTGACGGCTGAATGGCTGGTCGTGCTGCCTCCTGATGTGGTTCCTCCGGTGTCATAATGAATGCTGGCTTTAACCGATCGATTGAAACTGAACGATTTTTGCCTGCCCGCTTGATGATAAAAAATTTCTCTGTTTTCTTGATAACTTCGAAGGGTCCGTCGTATGGTTGTCGTAGGGGTCCGCCGACTGCGTCGTTCCTTACAAAAACGTGTGACGAATCTTCGAGTTGCTTGCAGATGAATGTATGTGGCTCTCCATGTCTCGTTCCTGGTAATGCTCGTAATTGTTGCATTTTTCGCTTTAATCTGGTGCAAAGATCTTCTGCAGTCACTTCTTTGGTGTTGTCTTCGGCGAAGTAATCAGCCGAGAGTTGCAAAGTCTGGCCGTAGACGAGCTCTGCTGTCGATGCTTTTAGGTCGTCTTTCCAAGCTGCCCGAATTCCCAGTAAGACTGCTGGAAGTATTTCTGTCCAACGGTCTGTTGCGTGGCACTTGATGGCTGCTTTTAGTTGCCGATGAAAGCGTTCCACCATACCGTTGGCTGCCGGATGGTAGGCTGTTGTCCGATAGCGTTTGATGCCCAGCATTTTATTAAGGGTGAAAAATAAGTCTGCCGTCGTTATCCTAGCTGGTATGGCGAATCTTGAAATCCAATGACTAAAGAAGGTGAAAGCTATGGTATCTGCCGTGATGTTCGTGATTGGAATTGCTTCTGGCCAGCGTGTAAAACGGTCAACGCAGGTTAAGCAGTAGCGATAGCCGTGCGATTCCGGAAGTGGTCCGACTAGATCTACATGGACATGCTCGAATCTGCCTCGTGGAAGCTGAAAATCTGCGACTGGTGCTTGTGCATGCCTGTGTATTTTGGAACGTTGGCATTCGTTGCAACTACGGACCCAAACAGCGATGTCTTTGTGCATTCCTGGCCAGACGAAGCGTTCGCTGATTAGTTTCTCTGTAGCCTTTCTTCCTGGATGAGACAGACATTGTAGCGATGTGAAAACTTGTCTTCGCAAACCCGCAGGGACGAATGGTCGTGCATGGCCTGTAGAAATGTCGCAGCTTATTTTGGCGTCTGTGCCCGGAATATGCGTGTCCTGTAGTCGTAGATTGGAAGATGTCTGCAGGGCGAACGTAGCAAGTTCTTGATCGTCTGTCTGCGCCTGCGCTAGTTGTTCTATAGGAACCGATTCCTTGATCTCAGATATCCTGGACAATGCGTCGGCTACGATGTTGTCTTTTCCGGGTGTATGCCGAATATCCGTTGTAAATTGGCCGATGAAATCGAGGTGACGGTATTGTCGTGGAGACGTCTTGTCCATATTTTTCTGGAACATATAAGTCAACGGTTTATGATCCGTAAAAATGGTGAATGGTCGTCCCTCGATAAATTGCCGGAAATATTTGACGGTCTCGTAGATTGCCAGTAGCTCTCGGTCGTATGTACTATATTTAGTTTGCGCTGGTGACATTTTTCTAGAGAAAAATGCCAGTGGCTGCCACGTTCTGTCCACTAGTTGTTGTAGGGATGCACCCGTTGCGAAGTCCGAGGCGTCTACGAAGATGGCTAGTGGAGCTGTAGTGCTAGGATGAGCGAGTAGTGCAGTTGACATTAAAGCCTGTTTACAATTCTCGAAAGCTTCCTGTCTTTCCTGCGTCCATTGAACTGTCTTCTGACCTTTCGTATCTGGTCCTGCTAATGCTTCGTTTAGCGGTGCTTGTATTTTTGCTGCCTGTGGAATAGAACGTCTGTAAAAATTGAACATTCCGAGGAAACGTCTTAGTTCTTTATACGTCTTGGGTGACGGAAAGTTGCTAATTGCCTCTACTTTACTCTGTAGTGGTTTTATTCCGTCGCCTGAGATTGTGTACCCCAAGTAAGTTACCTCGTTTTGTCCGAAAGTACATTTTCCCGGATTTAGTACCAACCCGACCTCCGATAATCTTTTGAAAATTTCTCGAAGGTGCTTCTGGTGTTGTTCCGGTGTCTCTGATGCGATGGGAATGTCGTCGAGGTAGACGAAACAGAATTCGAGTCCTCTCAAAACTTCGTCTATGAACCGTTGAAAAGATTGGGCTGCATTTTTCAAACCAAGAGGCATTCGGGTGCTTTCGTAGAGTCCGAATGGTGTGATTATGGCTGTCTTCCGAATGTCTTCTTCGGCCACAGGAATCTGATAGTATGCGCGCATCTAGTCTAGCGTAGAGAAGATTTTCTTTCCGTGTAGTGCGTGTGAAAAATCTTGTAAATGTGGTACTGGATATCGGTCCGGAACTGTTCGGTCATTTAAACGACGATAGTCTCCGCAAGGTCGCCATGATCCGTCCTTCTTTTTGACTAAATGTAGAGGTGACGACCATGGACTGCTGGAGGGACGTATTATGCCTATCTGTAATAGCATTTGAAATTCTTCTTGAGCCTGCTTGTATTTATCTGCTGAAAGTTTTCGGGCCTTGCTAGCTAATGGTGGACCTGGAGTTATTGGGATATAGTGTCGTGTATTGTGATGGGCTTCTTTGGTGAATCCTGCAGGCTTTGTGATCTCGGGGAATTCGTTTAATATCTTGTAGTAATTTGACGACTCCGAGATAATTCTGACTTCTTCTCGTATTCCATGGGCGAAAAAACCTTGTGCGGACACCTTTGTTTTTCCGTCGGTGAATTTCCCATTCAACGTGTTAATCTCGATGTTGAAATGTGAGAGGAAGTCAATACCTAGGATTGGTTGCGTCACATCCGCGATGATAAAATTCCATATAAGGTCTCTCCGAAGTCCTAAATTCAGCTTCATTTGATGCATACCGTATGTGGCTATGCGGGTGTTATTGGCTGCGGCCAATTCGTACTTCTCCATGCGGGGTTTGCCGAACTTGTTACGTGGCAGGATTGATAACTGCGCACCCGTGTCGACTAAAAATTGCCATTTTGACTGCTTATCCGTGATGTATAAGCGGCGTCCTGATCGGGGCAGTTCATTTGCCGCCTCTATGCACTGCCGTGGTCGTTTCCCGTTGGCGGTTGTCCGAAAGTGCAGGGTAACAAACATCTTTGTGCTTGTGCACCCCACTTCCGGTGGTACCAGCAGACTCCAGATGGATCGATTTGACGGCTTCTCGAATTTGTCCTTGAAGTTGACCTTCTTCTCCGAGACTCGTTCCTCTCTCGTGGTCTGTCTCTGCGTGCGTGCGTTGCAGACGGTCGTTCAGCAAGTCTTCGTTCTAGGTTCGCTATCGTGGTTCGCAGCTCTGCAATTTCGGCTGCATATGCGGGTGAAACCTGAGAGATCGTTGGTGGAGTACTGATTTCATTGATGTGGTCTGCCAATACTGCTGCATCGTTCAGAGAGAGTTCTGCCTGGGCCAGAATAATAGGCTGGATGGCGATGGGTAGTCTGCTGATCCATAAAGTTCGTAACGCTGCGTCGTCTATGTAGTTTCCCGCCAGAAGTTGTAGTCTTCGTAACAACGCCGAAGGGGATTTGGAACCCAATTCTTCTCTCTCCAACAGCTGTATTATTTTTGCTTCTTGCGATGCCGAAAGTCTCCTTATAAGTTCGGTTTTCAGTTGGGTGTACTTCTCGTTGGAAGGAGGTTGAGCTATGATGTCTGCCACTTCTAATGAGGTTAGTCTATCCAAATGTGAGACTGCGTGATTGTATTTTGTTGTTTCGTTAACAATGCCTGCTAAAGAAAACTGAGCTTCCAGATGTGAAAACCAAAGTTCAGGAGAATCGGTCCAGAAGGGTGGAACTTTGACTGCAACTGCATTGACGTTTGGTTGTATCTGCTGAACTGTTTGAGCGAGTGCGTCTTGTAATCCTTGGAGAGAAATGCCTTCGGACTGCTTTGTTGTGCTGTCACCCATGTTGAAAGATTGCGGTAGTTATCTCCGGTATAGCTGCCTTTACTCAGTCGGGGTCACCACTTTAGAGGTGTTTTCCAATATCTTAAATTAAACACGCTCTAATTAAGTAAATTGATATTTATTTTCTAAGGTACATATTGTAAATCATATATTGTCGTCTTAAACTTTCTCGCGGTATGAAATACGAGGCATCGTCTTAGTGAACTTGACCGGCGGGGTCGAAAAGATTCCGGGAAATAATTCTTCTCCGGATGCGTTTGGCTGCTGACACCGTTTGCCTTGGTGAAGACCCAAGCGGGGTGTGCAGAGATGCAGTCTCGGCTGGAGTGACGGTTGAATCAGGAGTCGTCGGTAATGCCGGAAGAATCGGTGTTGCCTTTGAGTCCGGCGAATCTGCAGTAATCGGCGCCGCAGCTCTCGTTGCCGGGAAACGGGTCGTCCTCTCGGCGGCGCAGATCCTTAGTCGCAGCTGGCAGGTCGACAGATGGCGCTGTGAGGCTGCGATGGTCGTGGTCGGCGGCTGGTCGATCACCGAAGTCGTTCCGGCCGTCTTGGTGATGATCAGGATGGACATCTACCGTAGGAAGAAAAAAGAGTAAAAATATTGCCGGAGATTTTCTCCCTTAAGTTCCCTTGCGATGGGGAAGGCAAGCGATGCAGCTGGTTTTGAACGTTTCATCGATTTCCTTATGGTCCTAAAATGCGCCACTTCCCTTGCGAGTTCGGTCCCCTTCAACTTGGGTTACGCAACTCGCCGTCTCGTGTATACTGGCGTGTCGTGCAGGTTGCCTGTGTGCAGGGGCCACTACAATGATAATATATGCCGAAGCTAAATTTGTTTGATGCTATCGAAAAAGTGCCGTCAGAACGTGGGCTTCCGCCTGCACGCTCCTACCTCCATCAACGTTTGACTGCCTTCGTCGGCTTAAGCGGGGAACTAGGCAGGAGAAGGGACACGTGAAAGTTGAAAACGCACTTGTTTGGATGGAACTGTGAATAGATAGAAATTTAAGTACAATTTCTAAAATTAAATCGAAAATAGCTATCTGTAGCTAAGCGGTCTAAACGTTCGGTATAGTGAACGTTTAGTCGCAAAGGGTGGTTCGCGACATTATTTTTTGTTATAATAATTTTTTAAAATCGTGTTTAAGACTAAATTAAAGAACTGGAATAATATAAGTCATAAGTAAGTGAAACAATGTAATAATTATAAATGAAGCTTTGAAATAATATTATTATACAATTTAACGCAGGAATTTTTAACTTATTAGAAAACAAATGTGCGAAATATAGTTTTATTTATATTTTTAAATTAGTATTATGATTGATTTTAGTAAAAATTTCTAGATTATAATAATCTCTAGAAAATTAAATAATGAATATAAAATATCGTGAAATCAATATCAGGAAATATTTGTCGACTTGAACTTTTGTAGTACATAAAATCCTTAACTACATACAACAAAAAATTAAAAAGACTTTATAACAGTTATTTTATAGTAGTGAATAATTTTTCCTAAAAAAAGTCAAGACATTCGCACATCAACTGCGGACTTACTATCACACACTGAACAAGCTGATGCTTAACATCAAGCAACGTTTGGAGGATATAAGTCGGGATTTGGCGGATTGCAAAAAGAGGCTGCAATGAGAGAAGGATCGAATTCGAGAAAATTCAATATTTTGGTCGAATCCTTCCAACCTCTTCAAACGTGGAGTCAGCTTCATGCGAGTGTCCGTCGAAGGCCTAGGCTGAGGAATTCCGGGGAAGCATCTATGGGAAAACATCTAGGCTTAATGTAGGTACCCAAGGAATTAAAATCTTAACCAAGTTATGTGACGAACTCGCACAATAAAGTGAAGATTGTATACCGGTCAGTGAATAATGCCGTTAACAGAGCGAGGAATTTCTCCTCACCGGACGGGGATGGAATTAACAGCTTCTGAGGAAGAAGTTTACTTCTATCTCTTACATCTAGCTCGAAAATTCACCCCTAATATAAATGGAGATCAGCCCAATCCGCACTGGCTGGTGGAGTGCCGAAAGATACTAATCGCAAAATCAGGAGATTAGTTTGATCTGAGTAGCCATTCACCAATTACGGGTCTCAATATGTTACACAAATGGTCCACTAACATTCTGAACGAACGCATTAAAAAAGCCGTAAAACAGGTCTGGCAGCGGATAGTAGAATAACGAGGCTGCAAAATAGGTGAATCCGGCTGAAACGACATACTTGCTTATCGACAGGTGTGTATGTCAGGACTCAGCCCTGTACAAGCGTAATCTATCGATAGCCTGGCTAGATTAGTTGAAGGCGTATGATTCAACATAGTACGAGCTTTGAAGCTTGTTGCTCAAAGAATTCACGTCCAAAGAGGGTCAATCAGGGAGATCCTTTGAGTTCTCTGTTATTCTACATATATCCGTGGCTCTCTGATAATATCAAGGGTACATATGTAAGTCGCCTGGTGAACGTGTGCATAGGATCATCACCTGTATGGATGATCTTCTATTATGATCATCAGTCGAGGCTCAAGTATATCGATCTCTGAACATCGCTCTCACATACTCAAAAGATACAGGAATAGAATTCGGATTGAATAAATGCGAAGTCGTTCATTTGCAAAGAGGAAGGTCAAACTCCATTAATCACTTCGGCGGCGAGGCATACCAAATGGCGTCGCGCGTGACGGTGGCAAAAGCGGCGAAAATAGTATGAATGGCGTTCCTCATTAAACTCGCTTTGCAAAGTTTGTAGACGTATTGAAGTTTAGGAAACCATAATAATTATATGTTTTAATACCAAGGAACACAAATATGTAAAAAAATAATTTTTTTTTAAGTTTTGTAAAAAATCTGTACAGTATTCTCTCAAAATTCTTATAAGGGGTAATTGGGGCCGCTGGTTAAGAATTTGAAGTGGTTTTTTAAACCTTTCGGATGACGGAGCCAATATGGCGGACGATTTTTACAAATATCAGTAGTATTAGCTCAAAATTGTTACTAGGGGGTTACTGGTTTTCAAAAATAATCACTTGCTTGCACTTTCCGGGCTTATGGGCCACTCCGTAGTCGTAGTCCTCAAGCTTTAGGCGAAAACGATGAAGACGAAGTGTCATATCTTTCATCGTTTTAAGATACTTCAGGGGTTCATGATCACTAACGATCGTGAATTTCCGGCCATATAAGTATGGTCGAAATTGCTCCACTGCGAATACTGCAGCGAGCATTTCTTTGTCGCCTGTGGAGTATCTAATATAATCGGCACCCCTTAAGCTCCTAGAGGTGTAAGCTACCGGCTGTAAGTTACCCACCTCGCCTTGCGAAAGAATCGCTCCTAGTGCATACCCTGAAGCATCAGTAGTTGCGAGAAATGGTCGCGAAAAATCAGGTAGCTGTAAAATAGGGTCTGAACAAAGCTTTGATTTCAATATTTCCAAAGCCTCAGTTTGTTCTTCCGTCCAAACAAACGGAACAGTTTGCTTAAGTAAATTATTCAATTGATAGGCAATTTTCGAAAAGTTCTCCACGAAACGCCGATAATATCCGGCAAGACTCAAAAACTGTTTAATTTGTTTAGCATTTTTGGGCCGTGGAAATTCCGCCACTGCTCGAATTTTTCGCGGATCTGGTTTAACCGTATTTTCAGAAATCAGATGACCGAGATAAGTGGCCTCCTTTCGCAAAAAGTTGCACTTTTGGGGCTTTAAAGATAGGTTGGCGTTAGCTAAACGTTTCATAAGTCGGACAATTTTCTTACCGTGTTTTTCGAGACTATGTCATCTAGGTATACCAGTATTTCTGTCTCTTGTAATCCGGTCAACACAAGGTCCATCAGACGCTGGAACGAACTCGGTCCATTCTTTATGCCCATGGGAATCCGAGTGTACTCGAGATGTGCATAAGGCGTGGAGAACGCCGTTTTAAGGGCGTCTCGCTCATCCATTTTGATCTGGTGGAATCCCGATTTTAAGTCAAGCATCGTAAAATACGAGGCTTGTCCCAATTGATCGAGAATATCTGCGATATTGGGTATCGGGTAGGTATCGGGTAGGCATCGCCGATCGTTTTCTCGTTAAGTTCACGGAAATCGATAACGAGCCTCCACCTCTTTTCTCCGTCCGGGACGCACTTCTTCGGCACGACCTAGGCGGGCGAATCATATGGCGATGTTGACAGACGTACAATGTCGGCCTTCAATTGCTCCGCCACTAAACGTTGCATCTCCTGCTTTATAGCAGGAGGATGGCGATAACGTTCGGCTCTGATCGGCACTTCATCTACCGTATGTATTCGGTGAGAGAATACTGTAGCCGCACCTAGCTGTTCACCCGGTAGATGAAATCTCCACGCATGTCTGCTAACGAGTGCGCGCACGTGGTCTTCTTCCTCTTGGGACAAGGGTCTCAAGTCCATGAGCGACAACACTTGTCCCGCTCGGCCGTTATCTTTCTCCACGGTGTCGATTTCAATGCTTTCCAACGTCTTGGTCTCCCCGTCCTTTTCGCCGGCCAAGGCATCGTTCCCAAATCCGTCGACGTTCGCAATATCACGTGCCTCGAGATCCACCCGCGGCACCTTCATCGTGACCGACTGCTCGTTAGTATTTGCTGCTATCATATATGCGTACCCTTCGCGATTTCGGACGAGCACATTACCAATGTACACTCCATCGACCGTATTCATTTTGGGTAGCAATCCGAGTTCAACCTTGTTCCCGACCTTCACACGAATTACCTTTCTGCAACGTGGAGGGAGCTCGATTACATTCCTATCCGCAAACGGCAATTTATTTTTTCCGATTTCGAAAATTTCGTTCCCGTAATCTATTCTAAACGAATGTTCGCGTAAGAATGGATCTCCCAGTATTCCGTCTTCGGAAATGGGGAAATCATCTAGTACAATTTGTGCCTTAATTATCAAGCCGTTGAACTTGATTTTCGCACACCCGTATGTGGATATTAGCCCTTCGCCGATACCACTAAGGTCGTACTTTATGGTTGGGTCCGAATACATATCGCGGCACAATTTTGAAAGTTTAACTACAATAATTTTCGCGCCCGAGTCGATGAGAAAAGTACCCTCCATGTCGTGCAGATCGGCGCTCACGAATCTTAATCTCGGGCAGCTAATGAACTCAGCAGTTCCGACACGGATTTTTGCTTTTGGATTTTCAATAATCTTACTTGATTTTTCGACTTGATTTTCCATCTTAGGTTTACGTTCAGTATTTTCGGGAGAATTTTCTCGCGAGCTTATTGTGGGTGAATCCTGTTCGTTCGCCGTTTCGTGTCCTCCCGCGGGGGATCGCCGGTTGCGTTTCCGAATTTGCTTTACTACGGGAGAACCGAGTATATCGCGAGCTTTTGTCATTCAATACGCGTTTCCCTCAAAGTTCCAAAGATTTTTTTTTGTGTTTTTTTTTCTCTCTGCCCGGAATATTTTATTTAATATATATGTATATATTCTTTACATACGGTTTATGAAATATGATATAGTCGCGTAAAGTAACGACAATTGATAATAGTTTTATATAAAATGGCTAAGGCAAAAGTCAGGTGGAAAATGTAGCGACTTACCCGCAAATTATCCGTCGAGCTCCGATCAGGGTGATGATGATAATCAGGAAAAAACTGCATTTGGCCGTCATCGTGGGAACGGTTTGATTTCTCCTTCTTGGAAACAGCAATCGTCTTTGGAATGAAACGCTGCAGTTCACACTTTAGGACTTATAGCTCACAGTTTATAATTTATAGTTCGTTCGGACGCTGCACGCGATTTCCTTTTTTTTTTATCCACACTAAGGAAATTGATACTCCACGCGAATGAGACCACGATTTATGATTCAAACACTTGTGTACCCCACTTCTGACACCATTAAATTTTGTTACGTTTCTTGATAAACGTAACGCGCGAATAATTGTCTTTACTTTATTTTCTCAACGCGCCCAGCATCCGTACAGTGCTTCCGATTGTACGCGCTATAAGTACCGAGCCCGGGTCTCTGACTTAAGATCGCGACGTTCCGGGTCAGAGTTCCTTCAAAAGTCTGTCATGTCCGACTTTCGATGTCTAAAATATATGCCGGTCGCAGAGTCCATCGACGAAGACCCCAAGTCGCCGAGCCTTCCTGCTGACGTCCGCATGTTTCCTTCCTG
Organism: Trichopria drosophilae; assembly: GCA_030407085.1. Taxonomy (NCBI): domain Eukaryota; kingdom Metazoa; phylum Arthropoda; class Insecta; order Hymenoptera; family Diapriidae; genus Trichopria; species Trichopria drosophilae. The sequence goes on along the minus strand of CM059582.1, from coordinate 145,579,425 downwards.
GAAACCCGCTGGGGACACCTTTTTTTGTCGTCCCAAACTCTCGTCCGTCGCCGTGCAATTTGCTAACGTTTGCAGGTTCCCACCGAAGAAACGCTTAACTACTGTTGTAGTTGAATTGTAAGAGTACAACCCGATAATTATCCGACTTCACACCTTTGCGCGAGACCGGATATGGAGAGTCTCGTTTCTTATAATTATCGCGTATACTTTATATTATAATTTACCCATAATCGATCGTTATGATCGTACGATCGTAACAATATGTACATTTGTTTTTACAAAAACAAATTACTTTACTGACTTTTGTATCAAAATGTTTATTGATTTTTTATATAATTTTTATCAAATCATAAAATTATGTAAAGAATATATATGTACAATTTTTAAAACCTTTTTATAACCATTTATGTGTACAGATTTTATACTTCCTTCATATAAACTTTATATCTTTTTTCTACCTGGTTGGTTGTTGTTGTAATGGTATCATTAAAAATTGTAATTATTGCAAAAAATGTTTGTTAGCGTTTTTGCTACAAATTATACGTAGCCGGTCCACACGTTGATGATGCTGAATTATCCACTGAAGAATCAAGTGGCGGAAATGTTGAAGGCTGCGATTCTTCTGAAGGAATGAAGAAATAACTTATTTCAGAAGTAATTGCTGGAGTAAATAAAGGAATAAGTTTTGTTGGATTATCTCCTATCAATATGAAAAAAATTAATCAGCAAAATACTGTAAACAAAAAATAGACAGTATAATAAATGCTATAAAAAGAAAAATTTTTAATGCATCTGATGGAGGCTCCTATGATGAAGAAGCAGTGTGTACGTGTGTGTTAAAGAATCTACAAGACAAAGTTTCTTCAACGTCAGACCGAAAAATGAAAATACAAATTTCAACTACTATTCACCAATTGTCTTATCTGAAAATTAAAGAATGTTTTCCAGATGCGACAAGGCACATGCTTGCCGTAGCGAAAACGATTGCTATAGAAAATGGTATTTTAGAAGGACCAAACCCTAAAAGTCATCCGGCATTACAACAGAACGTTGCTAATGTAATGAATGATTCTTATCAATGGGACGAATAATGCCAGGGCAGAAGGATTATGTATCGGTGAAAGTAGATGGAACAAGGCTTCATATTCAAAAAAGATTAATTTTAAATAATTTAAAAGAATTGTATAATAAATTTAAAGAACGTAATCCTGACCTTCGGTGCAGAGAGAGACTGAAAACGAATTAGTATTTTGTCCTGTCCTCCAAGGTCCGTGAGAGAGATTGATTGACTGACTGACAGATTGACTTTATTTGGCTCGAGGTATTGCCCCTTGGGCCAACCAATATAGAGCATACATATCCTGACTTAATACTGAACATAATGAGACAGAATAACAGAATTTATATTAGTGCCAATTAAAATTGAAGCTAAATCCCAATAGTAGGTTGAGTATAATAACGGAGAGATATCGAAAGTAAGATAAACGCATACAAGCTAATGAATTTAATATAATATACCTAGGGATTAAATTTAGGACCGAGTTATAAGATAATATTTTAATTTAAATTTAAATGAATTTTCATTTCAGCTTCTACGGATTTCCATGGGAAGTTCATTTCATAATCGCGTGGAAGTGATAATAAAAGAATTTGAATAAGATTTAAGCCGATGAGTTGGTAAACGAAGCTGTTACATAGTCGTAATATCTTATAAATAGCAATATCAATGAAGAACCTACGCGATTTAGTAGAGAGCCTGTTTAGTGTGTTACGATACGGAGTAATATGATAATCGCGCCGTAGATCAAATATGAAAGGAATGCCTGCATTAAACATGCATTCAACCTTGATCTTTGGTGTAACGTTAATATCATTGTACACTGCACAATAATAATCGAAGTACGGTAGAATCAATGAGGAAAGCAGTTTTTAATTTCTTCAAGAGACGCGTATGGCTAATGGTTTCAAGGGCGTGGTTATCGAAAGTTTCTAGCAAGCGTTTCTGGTAAGTTAATATTATTCAACGGAGAAGCAGAGTTAAAGATACTCCAGTCATAACTACTCAGGTCCATGTGTAAAAGCGAGATATCAAATGAGCCATAGTCTCTACATGTGGTATGTGTAGGCTTTAGCATTAATATTTTAATCCTGTATTCAATGCCGATCTGATTAGTTGGGCTATCGGTTAGGACATTTGTAAGATTGTCGGCAAGGCAGTGGTCAATCCAAGTGTCACTTTGGTTCGTATGATTAGTAGGTTGATACGGCACATTGTGGGAGCACTGGTTTCTGCAAACTGTTGTAAATATGTAAATCCGAAATTAGCACGATTTAAATCGACATTGAAATCACACATAATAATGATTTGATCGTAGTCACCGCTATGCTTTTGCAGTTCAACTTCAATTAGTTCGAGAAGAGCAACCGACTTCCACACTGATGTACTCCAGGTAATTAAAAAGGGTGCATTCTGAGAGCTGAAGAATTCTAAATTTAAGTGAAGTATGAATGTAAATGGCAACGCCATCACTGAGTTTATGTTTGCGGTCGTTGCGGAGCAAGTGATAATTAGGCAGACAAAAATAGGAGTCAACAGTTGTTTGTTGACTCCTAACACAAAATGTCTCAATAAAATATGATTTGAAAAGTGACATTTTATTAGCTGAACCAAGAGATTGAACGTTTATATGACAAACTTTTAGATGTATATGATTATAAGTTATAGAAATAGTCGAATTTAATGCCTGGTTACTTCTGGAAGTCGATACAGCCATTCCCCTATTGTCGCGAACATTCAGAACACCAAACGCCGGAAGTCAATCAAGAATTTTTTAGAAATCGATGTCACAGGTTGTGTCGATCGCATTAGCGCCGCTGGTTGGTCGAAACCGTACAATGCGGTGATACGTATATACATATTCATGTTTATAGTCTTTCACTAAGGACCGAGCTTTCCTTAGCAATTCTAGGGTCGCAGATGGTAAGTGCTCGTTAACAAACACGCGGTTTAGTTGTGGTAAACCTGTAGTTTATCGACATCCGTTGAGAGGAGTATCTTTCTTATTCGCATTTCTTTTATAAACGCAAAGGACACGTTCGGATTAGTAAAGCGTAATAAAATCGCAGATGGTCCTGGAGATAATAGCGCAGATGAAGACGATAAAGTGCAGGTAGCTGTACTGGAGCTGTTCGGTCTAGTGAGGCGATATACAGCTTGGATGTCCTGAGGTTGAAGCGACACATTAAGAATGCTCGCAAGTTTCAGCGAGATTAATCGAAGTCCTCATTAATGGTCGAAGAACATCATAGCAATTTCGAATGGCATATCCCATCGAAGCTCGCTCGACTCTAACAGATTGAACTTCGGCTTGAAGTTGTTTAAAATTACCATCAATAGTTTCGGCACGTTCTTCGATCTTTAGTACACGATCCATATTACTATTCTATTACTATTCAATTCACCATATCGCGCTTTCTTTTGGGCATTAAATTGCTCTTGCCTATCAGAATATAATTGCAACGCCGGAGATATTACAACTGTGTCGGACGAATCAGATTCAATAGATGTTGCGCTACTTGATCGCAAGTGTCGAGGCGGGGCAAGCATGGATGTATTCAACTTCCTTTTTTTAATAGTTGTCAACTTATTTAAGCAACAGATAAATGCTTGTGATACTGTGTTGGAAGAGTTAACCGGCTTGCATTAAACATGGTACAAAAGTGAACAAATGGCACATTTGGCATAATCGTCACTAGTGCATTCCAAATTACATTTCTTACAATGACCCATCATTAAAATATTCAAAATAGAAAGTAAGCGCGAACTATTAAATAGTAATGCAATAATATGACAAGTAATTTACTAAATGGCACGAGGTAATAGAGGCTCGTGAACCGTACGCATTGATCCGGCGCGTAGACCGATTCCAATGGGGTTACTATTATCATCCGTCGTATGTATCGATACAGATCGAAAATATGTGCGTCATTATAGCACAGTACAAGAGGTGACCTGTAACAAGAATACGTGGAAACTGCCAAGAATGTATGGACTAGAGCACACTAATATACATCTGGACACACACTAACTAGAGCGACCTTCGGCGTTTCGCTAGCAGGGCGAAGAAATAATTAAATATTATTCCTGTAGGTTACATATGTGAAACAGAAGAAAATTGGCCTGAAGCGATATAGTTGCTTGACAGGCGTGTTGACGAGGAAACGTAGCCCGGGACGCTGGATGCGATTTCGATATGACGCAAATTGACGAACGAAATAAATAGGCCGCTGTCCGATGTTTAGCGCATGTCAACTGTCTTTCTCGTCAGAAAATGTCACCTCGACGAGATAACCACAATCCGACCCTGCTTAACTTTAATGACTTTAAGTGTCCAGAAAAAGGCTCACAACAAATGGCACGTACTGTAAACGTTTTCCGAGTCTCTCCAGGAACGTTCTTGTAAAAAATGGAAACTCCCGCACAAGAATTTTAGCAAAAATATTGTTAAAATTTAAGAGCTCGGAAAATGTGCGTGTGTCTTACTCACCAAGCAGAGAGAGAGAGAGAGGCTGACTAAAATCACTTTTATTATTGTCCTGGCATCTAGGGTCCATGGACAAATCAAACAAAACATACTGTCGTTACAAAGTTGCGGTCAGGATGGGTACATATAAAATTTGTACATATACCGGGTGAGTTTTTCGAGGTGAGACATAGGAGAACCTATGTTATCGGCAGTAACCAATGCGAAGTGAGCTTTAGCCGAGTACTGACACGAATCGACCAATGGCGTGAAAGTTAAGGAGTGATCGATTTGCTTTCTTTTTACATAAAAATATTACTCCACAACTTTTACATCATTGGTCGTTTCGTGAAAGTGTTCGGCTAAAGCTCGCTTCTGGTTGGCTACTGGTTATAACATGGGTTCTATTCTATATAACTATGTCTCACCTCGAAAAACTCACCCGGTATAAATAAAAAACATACAAATAGAGTAAGAATTAAGAATAATCGAACACATTATCTCGCTGAAATAAAAATATAACTAAAGTACTTCTTTTGTAATTGTTACCCTATCATATTATAGTTATATGTATACTAGAAAGTAAGATAACTAGCGTGGATACTTAATCGCTACCTTTGGTCTGCCGCAACTAAGAAATCAGAGAGAAGTGAACGAAATAAAGCTGAAGATGCAGTATCTTAAAAATGGCATGGCAATGAGTTCTAAAAGTGTATGGCTGTGATCCCAAATAAGCGCGCGAAAATGATTGTACGTGGAGTTGATAACACAAACTAGGAGGATTAAATGCGAGATGAACGGTGCAATGAGTTATCGATTGGTATGAATCTGAATGACAAATATGACGGCTGGTTGGGGGTGATAATCTGACGTGTAAGACTGCCGAGGACGTACATTCTCCTGGATGAAACCCATAACCAGCTTGCCTTTCGTCTAAAGGGCGCAAGCCTATCGTCACGGCGCGGCCGCGGCCTTGGTACGGTGATCTTCCCTGAAGGAGAAAAGGTCGTATACAGAAATAAATAAGTAATAAAAAGTGCAAAGATTATAAGATAAAATCTGACTACAAGGACGTTTATTCAAAAACTCCTGAAGGGGGAGAACTGTACAATAAATTTTACACCGAGTCCGCGATTTCCATGACCGAAGCACGACGCAGTCTCGCACCCTAGTGCCACGTTATGGAATGCGTACCAATTCCCTCTCGAGGCGTAGAAGATGCTTTAGGTCGAGCTTACGAGAGAAAAAAGGAGGACCAAGAGAGACAGACACCGCCAGGTTATTTCCGACCGAACCGGTATTTACAGTTTCGTAGAATTTCCGTTGAGACTCCTGAGGACACGTCGGTAGTCCTCCTCCAGGGTTGTAAAAACAGTCCTTTTGGGGATAACCTGCAGGGTCACGCACTACATACGTGAACGCGTCTGCACGTTTTTCGTACGGCAGCTTGGGATCTCCCTGCTCGGGATGATGTGTCAAAAGCACACGGATCCTCAGAGATAACCCCGAAGGGGTTTGTACTTTTCTCTCACTCCAGATCACTAAACGCGACAATTTTTCACGCGCCCGAAATCGCCACGTTCCGTCACGCGTGTCACATTCCGTCGACGGTTGAACGAGTTCTCTCGTTTGCCGCGTGGTAGCCGGCCGATGCTGGTACGCGGTATACGTGAAAAGTTCAGTCTCTTTCTTCCCCTTACCTCTCTCATCTATTCGCGCCATTCGCCGCAGGTCGCCGTCCAGTCCGGCCACCTGCAACTCAAAACTGCATTAATGCAGGTCGATGCCGGCTATGGCGGATTGTCGTAACGAGTCGTTGCGGTCGCAACGGGGGCCTCGTTACAACTCCCCGCCCCCAGGCGCTGAGTATCCGAGGTACCAGCTCGACTCGAAAAGCCTGGCTGGCACCGCTTTAAATATAGCGTGCATAAGAAAGTAAAAATAAAGTAACAACATGAAAATAAACATATTTTACACCATAGGAGGGTGGAGAAGATGAAATGATTTTTTAACGCGTAACTCTCGTCCTCCTCCTCTTTCCTTTTTGTTGCTGCAGCCCAGAAGCGGCCGGGTATTTATCTCCCGACATGGAGGTCGTTCCGCTGAAGGGGGTTTGTATGGTTCGCGTACATTTCATCACGCCACGAGGTGCATTGCTCGTGGGTGGGATGGTCCTGTATAACTACCGGGCCCTTCAATCTTTGCGACTTTGCTGCCGCGTTCCTATCGCATCCGACGTGGCGATACGTTCGGCGATGGCAAAGTTGGCACTCTCGACTCTTTCGGGCGCCTCGAGGTCTACGTTCGGCAGCCGCTCTTCTGCCTCTCGGGAGGGCGGATTAAGGTGAGTTGCCCGTAAAGATCGCGACGGCATTTTTCCGCGGGCGGTCTGAGCCGCGCCTCAGAGCCCCCTCCAGGGTCGTAGCTCGAGGTCTTTCATCTTCAGCAGGAAGTTTTTCTGCTGGCGTTGCCACAAAAAGCTTTAGATCAGAGACGTGACTGACTCCATCACTCTGACCCTGCGAGTCGCGCAACTCGTAACTTGTGTTGCCTACCTTTGCAGCAACGGTATATCGCCCGACGAATTTCGATGCTAATTTGACCGCAATTCCCTCGACGGCCGATGAGAGGTCGCGGTTGTGCTTCCAAACACGTTCGCCGACTTCGAACTTGTCGTTGCGATGCCGCTCGTCATAATAGTGAGCTTGACTGAGCTGTGCTTCTCGCGAATTATACAGCGCTTCCTGATGTAGGGCCCGCAGGTGCGACGTGCGTTTTTCCTATGCACTCAAGGTTTCTCGGCTTTCCTCTTCTAAAGCGGCCTCATCTTTTTCGACGTAAGGAGTTTGGCGCTGAAGGGTGACGTCCACAGTTCAGCATAGCAGGGATGAATCCGGTCGACTCTTGTGTTGTCGTATTGTAGGCGAAAGTAATCTCCGTTAAGTGCTGATCCCAAGTGCGATGATCATTCTCAATGTATGCCCTAATCATACCCTTCAGAGTGCGGTTCACCCATTCCACAGGGTTAGCCTGTCGGTGATATTTTGGAGTAAACTCCCTCAGTATTCCGCGATCTGTTGGGAAGCTATCTAGTATGGCATTCTTGAATTCCGGGCCATTATCGGTTAAAAATATTTCTGGTGATCCAAATCTTAGGATGACTTTTTCATCCAGGGCCGATGTGATCGCATGTCAGGTTGCCTTCACTTAGGGGAAGGACTTCTGCCCATCGAGTGTAGAGATCTTCGAATACAACTATGTACTCGTGTTTACTACGTGGAAGCGGACCCATCACGTCGCCTGCGACGTACTGCCAAGGTCGTTCAACGTTCCGACGTCCCAGGAGTCCAGCAGGGGCTGACTGCGAGACTTTGCACTGCTGACAGATCGGACAATTCTGCACGAATAGTGCAACATTTTTATGCACAGATGGCCACCAGTACGTCCGAACTAGACGATCGTACTTCTTTTTCTGCCCAAGGTGACCTGCGGTCGCTTCTTCATGGCACTCCCTTAGGGCGTCGCGTCGCTTCTCTTTCGGGAGCTCAAGCTTCCACGCGTCCTCATCGCCGATCACATCTTCTAGTGTGGGATCTGGACGGTACGAGTACATTTTTGTCCCTATGACCTTCAAGGATGGTCTTTCGTATCTTTCCGAAGTATCTTCGACAGTACCATTCATCCGACACGGTTTCTGGATCCATTACGTTCATGGTATTAAGTCCAGGCACATCGTCTTCTAACATGCGGGACAGGGCATCCTGAACGTAATTCAACGCTCCCTTTCTGTGTTTCACTTCGAAGTCATAGCTTTATAGCTGCAGCGCCCATATCACGAATGTTCCAGCAGGGTTTCGAAGATTGTATAGCAACAATAGGCTATTGTGGTCCGTGAGTACCTTGAAGTGATACCCCTCCACATACGAACGGAATTTTCAAATCGCCCACAGCATGGCGGGACATTCCCGCTCGGTGACGGAGTTATTATGTTCCGCAGGCGATAACGTGCTGCTCGCGAAAGCCAAAACTCGCTGCAACTATCTGCTTCCTGAGTGAGGAGTGCTCCGAGCCCAATTCGATGCGTTGCTGAGGTCCAACGTGGTGATGTAACGAGCTCGTTGCAGAATCACATCCATATAAGGGACCGGATATGCATTTCGCGCGGTCACCGCGTTCAGCTTACGGTAGTCGACGAAAAGTCCCATTGCTTTTTTTGACCATTACCACGGGACTTGACCATCCACTGGTCGAGGGTTCAACAATACCCTGTGCAAGCATATTATCAACTTACGCATGCATTTCCTCCTCGATAAGGCGCGATATAGAAGAATATCGCTGCTTAATCGGATGTACAGTGATCAGAGCAATATCGAGCTCTGCCAGATCGGTACATCCGAGACTTCCAGGGTCTGCCTGAAGAATTCTCTTAAAAAATTTATCCAAAGCGGTCCGTTCCTCTTCGGACACTCTGTCCGTGCCTCCAGTCATTAAGCCGTGTGTTTCACCTGTGGAGAGACTAGCAATCTCCACCAGGACTTTTTCTCCGGCTCCTTCCACTTGCAGGACGTTTATTCGAGGATATAGAATGGCGTCGAAGGTTCGTAAGAAATCGGCGCCTAGCAGGCATTCTGTATCCAATTGTGGAATCACAATCACCTTCAGGTTCTTCTCTACATTGCCTACACAAAAGGGTAGGTTGACGTATCCTGGGATCGGCGTATACGATCCGTCTGCCACTTTTGCCCCGCGACCGATGTACGGTATCAAACGTTCACCACAACTTGCTGCGATCTGCAGTGCGATTGGTCCTATGGCGGTTCGCGCGGTCCCAGGGTCGAAGGGTGCTCGTACCTCGAAATTGTGTATTCGGATAGTAACCCACCACCGACGACATGAGGAGCCATCCAATTTGGACACCGCACTGTTATTGGTGCTCTTGGTCGCTGCTCTCTTCGCTCGCAGGATTGCTAATTCTTCCTGAATAGCGGCAAGGACTTTCAGTACTCGATTTGGCTCGCTATCAGCGGGAATTTTGGCCGGCCGCCAGTTTTGGAGAGGGTTTGCCTCTGCCCACAGGCGTTGGCAGACTCGCTGGGTAAACCCATAGCATCGACGTGCGGATCGACAGAAGTCGTCTCACGCCCTACATGCGTCCTTGGACGTGCGATACCATCGCTTGACTGATTCCGTTAACAGCTCCGGTAATGCTCTAAGCATCTCTTCATCGGAGACGTTGGCTTGAGTTCGACACTTTTCGATTCGGGCCAGAAAGGTTTCGATTCGGCTTCCTTTGGACAATGAGAAGGTCGTCCTCCACTAGCGTGCTATTTTTCCCACATCTCGAAAACTTTGATGCCACCTTGACGAAGCGTCGAACCGACTTCCGAATTCAGGGTGTGTATTCGGAAGGCCTCCCCTCTCTCCAGAGACATCCACTCTTTCAAAAGGGGATTGGCTCGTAAAACTTCTCGGAGGTTCGTGAGCTGCACTTGCAGCCTATTGTGTACATGTCACGCCTCTGCCCAGGGCTGGGATTTCAGAAATTCTTGATGTTCGCTCCTCACGGATGGGGTTGTAATAATTTATCTGGAAGGTATCTTGAAAATTCACCGATGGTGTTCTTCCTTCCAGATCGACCGAGGGGGAACGTTTTCTTTTTCTTGTAAGCGCTGTTCTGTTATTTTACAAAGGCGGTCCAATTTTTCATATAATTCTTTTATGCGCACTGCTTGTGCTTCATGTAGCCTTCTTTGGGCTATTTTCCTTAGCATTGTTTCTATTCTGCCTTCAAGGGGCTTATATTCTATGAGGTCATCAGGTCACGTCTTCACAGTGGCGGAAGGTCTTGTTCCTGTTGCCATTATTGTTGTTGTGTTTGTATATTTTGCTGTCAGCGTATTCCAATGTGCCGTCGATGCCATTGTTGTGTATGCGGCTGTATTATGACTTACAGCACCATCTACAGTGTTGGCTCCTTTGGTTGCGGGGTTTTCAGGGTTAAGAGAATTTATTTCTTCCTCTTCTTGGTCCAATTTTCGACATCTAGACCTTGTAACTCCTGCTCAGGGTAGTATTCTGGGAAAAAGGAGTTGTTCATTTTTCTTGACGCTTTTCTTCAAAGGAAATACCGATTTTTCGATTTTGTCGGTATTACAGTAAACTGCTTTACTGAAGGATAAGGATTTAATTTGCCTTATCGACGAGTCTTCTTAATTTCGGTGCGTTTTTTACCGACTATCCTTGCGGTCGTATTTAGTTTATCGACCGATGTGGTAATTCCTTGTAGTACCGACCGGTGCCGGTGTATACACTTTTTATCTCGCGCACGCGTACTATTTTTCGCCTTCTTTACAGGGTTCTCCTTGCTTCAGCCTCTTCAAGGCTAAACATTTATATAATAATTTGTACAGTAGTTGCCCATAGATAATTTTCTATTATAGTATTATTCGCCTAAAATAATCATCAATTTTGATTTTCGAAAGGAAATAATTATTGAATAAAATTTTAAATGCAGTAATTCAATTTATTTTCTCAAGATTGAGAATAAATAACTTTATATTTTTGTTATTTATTTCAAACCTATAATCAATCTTGTTGATTAATTATTAGGAAAATAGAATAAATTTTATAAACATTAAATATATTGAAAAATCAATAAAATTTTCAAAATTATATATTGAAAAATTTTGGAAAACAAAAGTTCCTTCAGGACGAAAAAGTGAACAATAACACAAGTCATTAAATTGCTTTTATGCAAAAAAGTGCAAATAAATTTTTTTATGGAAATAAGAAAAAAAAAAGAAATTCGTAAAATTGCAATATTTATTTTCTTTCGAAATATACTTCCTAAAGTTGCAATTATTAATTTCTTTCGAATTATCTATTTGTATAATTCATAAATTCAATATGTTATATTCCATATGATCATACATCGCACGTATAATTTTACATATAATCTGTTTTCCTTTCGAGGAATTTCCGCTCTTATTTTGCTATTTCCATGCATGGAGTAAACAACATTCAAATATGTTTATTTAGACTTTCGAAGTAATATGTTTTATCAATTGAATTTATTTTGATAATTCTAAATATCGATAAATGTAGATTTTATATTCTGTTAATGTTTTATACTGTCCCACAAGAACTTCGTTGGGCCACAACCTTCGTGCAACCTTTAATCTAAGGTGGTTTTACAAGTCGAAATACTAAGTCATCTGTTATTTATTTCATATTTAGCCGATATTAATAACTTGTTTAGAAAAAAAGGCGAATGTGGAGTGGACATCACAATATCGTTTGATATCTTGATGCTCCTATATGCAGACGATTTAACAATCTTTGCCACTAAGCCCGCGGAACTGCATTGAAAGTTGATAATCCTTGCCGATTACTGTACAATTAACGGCCTGACGGTAAATACCTCCAAAACAAAAATAATTTGTTTTAGGGGCGGCGGCCAACTGGATTCCTATTTCAGACGTTTTTATTATATGGGCAAGCAGGTTAAGGTCGTGAGCAAATACCGATATTTGGGAGTGATATTTTCATCGTCTGTACGTGGCTTGTTGGCATCTCGAGATGCGTCCGAGAGGGCGAATGTGGAAGCGGCATCCCTTTTATCACTCGTCACTTCTGTTAAGATCGATTATTGGGACGCCATATGCAAGCTATGTGGCGAGATTGTGAATTCCACCCTGCTATATGCAGCAAAGTTTTGGGACTTAGATATCTAGACAGTCTAGAAATCGATGATTAGACTGTTACATATGCCGTGTTCCAGACTGCCGACAATACTTCTTACCCGTTTAATCGATGCTGCAGATTCTCCTATTTTGGCGGAGCGATTTCCAATAGCCTAGGGACATCAATCCTGTGGGACAATCTTAATCCGGAGTTGTGGGAAGAAAAAGGGCCATTATAGTTAGTAAATTTGCTGAAGCGAACAGAAAACGGATCTTTTCCACTATTTATTATCAGACTCAGCACACCTACCCATTTTTCGTCAGGATTCTGACACACATATGACGCATTGTCCACCTCTTATGTCCCTAGACTTTTTTAGAGCAAAAATGCAACTTAGACTTGGAAATGTACATACCAGGTCCATATTAATAGGCGGGCGCAGATTTGTGTATAACCCAACCGAACCTTGCTCTATTTGTAATTTAGCTGGGATAGACAACTTAAGGCAAGGTACGCGATGACCCAGCCAGTCAAGGCAAGATCGAGAATGACCCAGCCAATCAAGGCAAGGTCGTAAGAATCCCAACTACTTAAGGCGAGGTAAGTGATGACCCAGCCGGTCAAGGCAATATCGAGAATGTCCCAGCCAGTCAAGGCAAGATCGAGAATGACCCAGCCAATCAAGGCAAGGTCGTAAGAATCCCAGCCACTTAAGGCAAGGTAAGTGATGACCCAGCCGGTCAAGGCAAGATCAAAAAAGTTCACTCCAGAAGCAAAATCATCTAATTAAATGTTCAAATAATTGACCGTTATTGTCAAGGCATAACTGAATGCGATTTTGGAAACTTCTAATGATTGCAAGAAGAACATTTCTTGGAATGTTGCGACATGCGTTTGTTATGCGTTCCATCATATTATGTCTTGTGGTGGGTGCTTCTGCGTAGACAATATTTTTCAGATAGCCCCACAAAAAGAAATCCAAACTAGTTAAATCCGGAGACCTCGGACTCCACTCCACAAATCCACCACGTCCTATCCATTGATTCGTGAATCTGATATTTAAATAATCACGAACTATCCTGGCAAAATGAGCAGGTGCACCATCTTGCTGAAACCACATGCGGATTCTCGTGTGTAGATCAACATTTTCGAGCAATGTCGGTAAATCGTTCATTAGAAATTGTAAATAGTTGTGACCATTTAGATTTGCGTCGAAGAAATAAGGTCCAATCAAGTTTCCATTGTCAATACCGCACCACTCGATCAAACTCCAACGTTGCTGATGATTCACTCCGCGCTGCCAATGAGGATTTTCTACAGACCAATAATGGCAATTGTGCCTGTTAAGTTGACCAGTATTATGAAAAGTGGCGTCATCACTAAATAAGACGTAACGAAAAAAGTCCGGATCTTGTTGTATCATTGTTTGTGCCCATCTACAAAACAGGCGCCTTCTTTCGAAGTCTCCGGCTTGCAATTCTTGTGTCAAAGTTATGTGATGAACTTTTAATATTCAGTGCACCGTGGATATTGATCATTAGGGAACACCTAATTGTCTCCCAATTTCTCGCGTACTAACATGAGGATCGTTTGCTACCATACCTAACACTGCAAGCACTTGTGGATCATCTCTCTGTGGTACATTATTTCGTCGTCTTTGTCGCAGACAAACTGGTCTTTGGCGTTGACGTTCTACAAGTCTCGCAATGGTACGATCGTTCGGGTGTCTTACATTGGGAAAGCGATTACGATATAATTCTGCAGCTTGTACATAATTACCTCGGCATTCTCCAAGTATGAGGATAATATCTACTATTTCATTCGGTGTATAAACCGCTATTATGTAAGATAAAGATGAATTTTTAGATAAGTTCTTTTTATCGTTTAACTCATCTTAATAGAAAGCTGAAAAAGCGTGTGGCAAGTACTTGAACAATTAATACAGAGTCAGGTTTAAAGATTATTTAACTAAATGAATTTTTGAGCGTTTACATTATTACAAAAAATTATTTTTCATGTATTATAAGCAACAATATCAACGTAAAGAAATAAATTAATGTAGCTACGGAATTTATTGTGTAATGGCATAAAAATACAGTATTTGATGAAGAATTTTACATTCCATAACGCATAGGACACTGATCCAAGATGGACATTGTTTTGATTTCATGCTCCAGAAGCCACATCGTATAAGATTTGTGATGCCGTTCGCGAATTTTTTCTATCGTCCAGGCATGTCTCGTCGCGTACCACTCCAGATGAGAACCGCAATCTCGCCTTTCAAAGCACCGTATACCGTCTCGTCTCGTATGGAAAATCTCGACTACCGATTTTCGATCTTTTACGCTCTTTTAACATCTTTTTTTTATCTTTCACGATCTTTTACGATCTTTCACGATCTTTTACGATCTTCCTCGATCTTTTACGATTTTCCTCGATCTTTTACGATCTTCCTCGTTTTTTTTTCGATCTTCCTCGATCTTTTTCGATCTTTTCCGATCTTTTTCGATCTTTTACGCTCTTTTACCATCGGTTTTTTTTATCTTTCACGATCTTTTTCGATCTTTTACTATCTTTTACGATCTTTTACGATCTTTTCCGATCTTTTTGGATCTTTTACGATCTTCCTCGATTTTTTCCGATCTTTTTGGATCTTTTACGATCTTCCTCGATCTTTTTCGATCTTTGTCGAACTTTTCAATCTTTTCCGATCTTTGTCGATCTTTTACGATCTTGTACAATCTATTTCGAACTTTTTCGATCTTTTATGATCTTTTTCGATCTTTGTCGATATTTTTCAATCATATCGATCATTTTCGATCACATCGATAATTTTCTCTCATTTTCGATCCTTTTCGATCTTCTTCGATTTTTCTCGATCTTTTTCGATCATTTTGACCATTTCCGTGGTAAAAGTGAGGGGTTCCATTAAAGGAATCGACTTGATATTAAAATGACCTTGAAAGTAGCTGTGAAAGTCAAGTCTAGGTCAAGGTCATACACGAACGTAAAATCTTCCGCGCTGTCTTCCAGGGTAAAAAATAAGGGGTTCCGTTAAAAAAAAAACGATTTGACCTTCAAATGATCTTGAAGGTTGAGGTCAATGTCAATGTCAACGTCACATGCGGGCGTGAAGTTGTCCTCTGTTTCCATTTCCATAGCAAAAAATGAGTGCTTCCATTAAAAAAATCGACTTGATATTAAAATGACCTTCAAGGTAGCGGCGAAGGTCAAGGTCAAGGTCACATTATGGCGTAAAATCTTCCGCTCTTTCCATTTCCGGGTTAAAAAATAAAGGGTTCCATTTGAAAAAATTTACTTGATATTGAAATGACCTTGAAGGCCATCGTCAAGGTCAATGTCAAGGTCACCATAAGTTAGCTCTGTCTGTACCCTTCAACTTTTGTTTAAACAAATTTCCTCCAAAATGCTTACCATCCGAGATATTCTAATCTGTTATTTAAAATGGGACAACCTGTATGTTTACAGGGGTAATTATAATAACAAATAAGATACAAAGTGATAAGTTCATTTGTTATAAATTGTGTACTTTATTACATTCCCTTAGCGTGTATACGATTGTACAGTTTATAATTGTACTAAATAAAGGTAGCAACAATAATGGATCTTTGAGGCTATCCTGAAACCAATGCTGACATATACGTCATTAGTCTGAAGGCGGTAGAAAGGCTGAGAACTCATGGCACGCTCCGAGGTTCCGATATAAGAATTCGACCTCTGGAAGCTTTTAACCATTGTACGGTGCTGGAGAAGGCTGCAGATCGTGCTAACTATTCCAGAAAAGATACAGAATCAGCCTCCTAACTGGGAAGGACTGGCGAGAGAACCAAGCCTCCCTTCTCAGTGGCAACAACTGGTTCACAGATGGATCAGTTAGGCAGGGGGAGGGGGCGGGAGAGTGCAGAAGACGCAGTGGTAGCTGCTCCACCCACCTTTAGCGAATTTTCGTTTTGTTAATAATTGAAAATGAAAATTTATTAATTTATTAATGATTTAAAATTAATTGAAATTTATATGAATTATTGGCCGTTAACGTTTAAATTTAAAACAGAGAGTATATATATATAAATGTTTATGAGAGTCTATTGTTTACCCTAGTGTTGTTGTATGATTCATTTGAATCGATTGGGAAATGTTGAAATATTTTCAGTAGCAATTGTTATTATTTAAGGAAGAGTTAAAGCTGATTTATTAATTATGTGGAAAATGAGAGCGATGTTTGAGATTTTCACATGAGTTCGCTAACCGGTAATAACGCAATAATTCCGGATTTCCTAATATAGTTAGATAGAATGTCCGCTCGAAGTCAATTTCGGCAATTAATTGATTGATTGTTTTGTAAATTAATTTTGAAATTAATTGAATTAGCTAGTTAGAATGTCGAGAAACAAGAGTGAAGAATATCATAATGAGGAATGGGATGTTAAGGGAGATGTTTTGAAAATAAAGCAGGATATAGCTATTCTTTCGATCAGTAAGCTTGTACGGGAAATGATATCCGATGGGTTAAATAGGGACGGTAAGATTGAGGACTTGCGAGATAGATTAACGCGGTTTAAAATATCAGAAATTTCCCACTATGCCGACTGCGCGGAATCAGGCAACTGATGAAAATGTAAGCGTAAATCGGACCGCGTTAGGTGATATGTCTCATTTATCGGTCAAGAATGGACGAACAGTTATCGGGAAAGAAGAGAAAAGATTTTCAATGTAACCTACGGTAACAACGATGAATTCGATAGTTTATACGACCAGAACTACCACCAGTACTGCGTTCATTACCACGATAGCAAGTCAAGAGAGTTTCGCCCTTCGAAGTTCGAATATCGTTAGAGAGATGCAAAAGACGTATTTAAAAAATGTAAAACTTTAAAAATGTAATAATAGACGAACTGCACCCGTACCGGGAAGGAGCTGAGCCCACCAGAGTCATTCGAAAGTCAGCTCCCGTTGCGGAAGTCCCGTACATTATTTATGGACCATTCTCACTAGAGCCCGAAGTTCAGATGATTTGAGTCAGAACCATCTCCGATCCTTATAGTCCTTAGGCCAACATCCATTCGGCATCGAGAGTCCGAAGGACAGTTAAGCGTGATTACGGAGGTCCCGCACGCCGTTTCCAGGGACCGTTTGCGCCAGTTGCGACCCGTTCGCCTATGAGGACCTTTCAATCGAGACCGACGGATTTGTCGAGGTGTCGCCTTCGGAGGCCTGAAACAGATCCCCTGTAGGCGAGCTGTGGACCCTCCAGTTGGAGGTTGTTGTAACTGTTCGAGGAAGGGACATAATGCACGCGACTATCCGGAACCTGGCGTAGAGACGAAATGTTTCAATTGTGACAGGCTGAACGTAAAGGTGTTTGAGTGTCTTAGATGCACATATGCTTATCGCGGTTGGAAGCGAAGTGGTCCACCAACCACTGTCGCCTTTAATTCCACGGCATCGGTACCACGACCTCGGATACCAGACACCCAGCCGGGGCCATCAACTTCTGCCTAGGGTGTTGACCCATTGGCATATTGATATGTTTTTGAATCTAACCCCTGAAGCATACCAGTTTGTGCAAAACGCGCAGCGTGCTGCCATAATGATCGCTAAGAACATGGATCCCTATCGAGTGTTTTAATAGGTAACTGTGTAAGCTAGCATGAGGTAATGGGATATTTTTTATGTGATGTACTTAGTAAAGTTGTCGGCCGAGACCGGGAATGGTAGTTCTCTTCGAAGTAAACGAAGACTTGGAAAGCTGATGGCTTCCCGGCTAAGGAGGGGGGAGTTTGTGATGGATTATTCATCATACCACTCGGCACTGCTTCGCGGGCGAACCGTTGGTTACCGCCGATAATGATTTTCCGATCGCTGAAAAATAAGATTGCGTACGAATCATGCTTTCGTTTGAATGTATGTTTCAGCGACAATCTTTTCCTTCCGACTTGTAGAGAGAGAGAGCATCCGAATATGCACGAAAGAGAAGTCTCTATACATCACGTGCGATCCGCGGAGTATTGCAATTTTCAGGACTTCGTTGCGAGCCATTGCGTAGGATTATTGGTAGTACGGCTAAATTAAAATTGTCAAATAGTTAGCTAACTTATTCTTTTTTCTTTTGTCTTTGTGCAGTTAATTTTTTTGCGAAAGTGCGTGTCCAGCGGGATAATTCGAGAGTCTCCGTTGTTCAATTACGGCAGTTTCGGTGATAAGTCCGAGTATCTTTTGGTTTGTTTTGAAGAGAATGTTGTTCTCCGGTTTCAGTACCGCGAGTGGGAATTTTGTCCATTAGTGATAATAGAATACAAACTTATTTGAAAAGTTTAGGTTTTAATTATGTTTTTTTCCCATCATTTTGAGTCCCTAATAATAAAAATATAAATTGTGAGAATAAATTCCCTCACACTATATCCCTTTGAAATCCTTTTTTGACAGTTGAATCTCTTTCAATCCCTTTTTATTTACTGGGGTAGTGGGTGTGGAGTGTAGTTTACCAGAATTACTATTGTTTTTGCACAAAAAAGAAGGAGATAATCATTTCTTTCCATAGCGGACATTTTTGCTGAGATGTGACTCTACAGTTGCAAAGTACAGTATAACATTAACAACGCTTTTAGTAAAATTTAACAAAAGATTGATTATTTTATCTAATCGTTTGTTGAATGTGATACTCTAACTTGCTGAAGGTCACAACAATTGCGTCTAAATTGGAGACACTTGAAACTTTGCTCAACGTGACTTAACATTTTATCGACCATTTAAGTGAATATTTCTTAATTTCACAAAGTCACTTCTAAAGTTTTCATTACTTTATATTACAATGTATTGTTTTTTTATAATATATTTTGAAATAAATCAGAAAAATCACAATTCGATATCCATTTTTTATATTTGAGCCGGGATAGGAACCCGAGTAAACAAAAAGGCATTGAAAGGGATTCAATTGTCAAAAAAAGAATTCGAAGGGGTACCTAGGAAACTAAATTGAATTCCTTTGAATTTCTTTCAATTCTGTTTTTTACAATTTTGGAATGGGTGAATCCTATCAATCCCTTTTTGATTACCGGGACATCAAAATCTGCATGAAACGTACTCTCTTTAGGTTCTTCCAAAAACGTATTTTTACCTTTTAATATTTTCATTAATATATACAACATTTTTCATTGGCTTTTGACGTTTTATGATAAATTTTGTATTTATTAGATAACATTATTTGACTATATTAAAAAAAAATTTTGTTAGTATCGATCATTGAAAAATAAAGTTTAAAGTTTTGGTATTATAATGGCCTGTTATAAAAATAAGGATAATAATTAAAAATATAATAGCTGAAATATCAGAAGTATAATAAAAAAATAATGGATAATAAAAGAATATTTAAACCATAAAATTCAATAAGTTGATGTCTCGACCCTAAGAGGGTTTGCCGGAATTTTTTTATTGCTTTTATGAATAATTTAGGTCCGAAATAGTATAAATAAAATATTAATTAAAGTGGTATGTGTCATTAAGTAATTATGTTTAATTATGAATTGAAAACTATCGGGTTTAAATCGCACACTTTTACGCGCACCAATTCCATGTGACGTCACTATTAGCTATCATTTGTTGACCAATCTCGTTCGTTTATTTTATCGGGCATATGTGGAGAATTATTTCTGAAGTTTACCCACTTTGAAAATCGATGTTCTTTGATCAGGCTCAAACTTGGCCAAAATGTTGTCCTACGTGCTAGCAGTGTATGCTAACACATTTTGTCGATTAATCAAATATTAACCGACGCACAGTGGGCCAGCGCGACACAGCGCCACGGACGTTAAGCTAGAGCCTTTAATTTTTGACCAAAATTAAAGAATTTTTGTTTAAATCTTCGCCGGGAAATTTGGAACAAACATAAGGTCGTCGAATCTCAAAAAGTTATTGGTTATATAGAAAAAGAATTCAAAAACCTAAAAAAAACCACCTTGCAAGCAAAAAGAAATTGTTCTTTTTGACCTGGGGATCTGACTATGTTATCTATACGTTTTTTGGGTCGCGAATCTAAATTGGAAGTCTAATTAACTCTATCACCTTAGGATTTTGACATGACCTCGAAAACAAACATCTAGCAAGAAAAACGGAGTTCTTCTTTTGACCTGGGGATCTGACTATGTTATCTATACGTTTTTTGGGTCGCTGCATCTAAATTCAAGGTCTAATTAACCCCATTACATCAGGATTTTGATAGCGATTTCATGCAGCGGCTTCAGTATGGTTTTGTTTCCTTTCTCCCGAAGGCTTGCAACATAGGGATCTGACATTGCTAAATGCCGAAAAAATAAGTCAGTGATGGTATGGATGCGACTGTCCTTTCTGGTGTGGTGTTCTTTATATATTTATTGTTCGCTTCCAAAGATTCCTCCGAAAAGAATCGTATAGGCAACGGGAGAACATTTATCAATGTGGCACCATGTAATAGTACTTCTTACTACGCATATTCTTAAATGTATATAATTCTGCAGTGGATAAACAATATTCCCTGAATCTTGTAGTATCGATTTCCTTACAAGATGACAAGGTTTACAAGATAACATGAAATTTTTCTATTAAATCCTTGTTGACACCTGTAACTTCATGACTATATCCACATTCGAAAAGAAACGTCTTGCCGTATTCCCGTCATTGTATGTACCTGTTCCTTGTTTCGGAATGTCTATTATAAGGCCCAGTCTCTCTTTAAAACCAGCTTGAATGCGTATTTTATTTTCATGAACCAGAGCTTTTTCTTCGTGCCCTTTCGCTTGCCATTTCTTTAAAACTAGCTTATAGCTGATATGTAACAAACATTCAAAAAATCGTATCCACGAGTGTAATACTGATATTCCACTTTCAAGACTTGAGTCATCCTCCATTTTTTCTATAATAACTTTAAAATTGTTCATCTCGCTTGGTTTTGCCTTACGTATAGGGCATACAGCCGCAGATGATGTATTAGTAATAACTTGTAACACCTTACCATCTAACATAGTGAAATATAGTTGATGAATAACCTGTAATTTATTTTCACGATTAACTGACACTTCTGTAGGTTTCAGGTTGTGTATTTCCTCTTTTATTTTATTTCCCACTCGTAAAGTTATTGCAGGTGACTCTTCTGTATACTCAAATTTTATTGGTCTACATAATCTTGATGAAGACGGAATGAGATTTTTCCAGATTACTATGGAATCGTTTGAAGTTACTTAAATTTGAAGTGGCACAAGAGATGTAATGAAAATACTTTCATCAATAAAAGTGTTTTAGCTAAGGCTACATCATTGTATGTAGGCATAATGTCAGCATTGTGTTCCTTCAGCAATGGACGAAATTGCTGATACTGCGATTTGGATAATCCACTACCAAGAGCTTGCGCTAAGGCTTTGTCAGCAGATATAGGCACGGGTTTCTTGGTTGATGATGAAGATGCATAAGAAGAAGTCAAATTTTCTGTTTCGCATTCGTTGCTTATATCGCAATTGTTTGGAACATTGAAGTCAATATCTGACATCGGAAAATTTTCATTCAGAACTTTATTAATTTTTCGTCTTTTTGTGTCCATAGCAAGTTCATTGAAAGATTTTTGTGGTTTCTTTCCGTAGCTCACTTTATCTGGGCCAGATTTAGGAATAATAAAATTGCTATTTAACCACTCATAATGCTTTTCAGCTTAGTTCTCTACTTTTGAAAGACAGTGGGTACGAAATATCTGGTGAGTTTCAGTTTTACAGCATCCTTTTGATTGTCATGTAAAACTTGTTTTTTATTAATGTACTCCAACAAGATCTCGGGTGTTTTACTATCAGAATCAAGTAATACTTTACAAAATTCAAAATTTGTAAAAGATGCATTTGAAGATGTATTTGTCTCTAAAATTGCACATTGTGCAGATTAGTACAATCCGAAGAAACGTCTTTTACGAAACTTACGAAAAGACAAAGAAGAAGAGGTAATGAAAGAGATATCATTTTTTTATGCGTTTCAGTAGTTGTTTTTCATTACTCCAGACGTAATATACGCAATTACGATATCATGCGATCATATGCGTAGTGCTGTGCGTATATATACGAAATAGAAATCCGCTCCAACGGGAGTAAAACGCACAGTTACAATAATCGCAACCGCGACTAGCGGCAGCAGGAGGAAACAATACATATACCGGTTACTCCTATACACTTATTACGTCTGGAGTAATGAAAAACAACTGCTGAAACGTATAAAAAAATTATATCTCTTTCATTACCTCTTCCTCAGCTTACAAGCAAAAGTTTTCTGAGGGTGACACTTTTAATGATGAAAGTATTATTACAGGTTATTCATCAACTATGGTAAGGTGTTACAAGTTATTACTAATAAATCATCTGCGGCTGTATGCCCTATACGTAAGGCAAAACCAAGCGAGATGAACAATCTTAACGTTATTATAGAAAAAACGGAGAATGACTCAAATCTTGAAAGTAGAATATCAGCATTACACTCGTGGATACGATTTTTGGAATGCTTGTTACATATCAGCTATAAGCTAATTTTAAAGAAATGACAAGCGAAAGGGCACGAAGAAAAAGCTCTGGTTCATGAAAATAAAATACGCATTCAAGCTGGTTTTAAAGAGAGACTGGGCCTTATAATAGACATTCCGAAACAAGGAACTGGTACATCCAATGACGGGAATACGGCAAGACGTTTCTTTTCGAATGTGGATATAACTCATGAAGTTCCAGGTGTCAACAAGGATTTAATAGAAAAATTTCATGTCATCTGGCAAACCTTGTCATCTTGTAAGGAAATCGATACTACAAAATTCAGGGAATATTGTTTATCCACTGCAGAATTATACATTTAAGAATATGCGTGGTTTTATATGCCATCCACTGTTCATAAAGTATTATTACATGGTGCCACAGTGATAAATGTTCTCCCGTTGCCCATAGGATTCTTTTCGGAGGAACCTTTGGAAGCGAACAATAAATATATAAAATCCAATAAAGAACACCACACCAGAACGGACAGTCGTATCCATACTATCACTGACTAATTTTTTCGGCATTTAGCAATGTCAGATCCCTATGTTGCAAGCTTTCAGGAGAAAGGAAACAAAACCATACTGAAGCCGTTGCACGAAGACGCTGTTCAATTACTAAAAGGTTAATTAAAAAAGGTAAATAAATCACATACCAAAGTATCTTCTAGAAAATCTGATATAAAATAGACACTAAAAATCCTGAAACCCCCCCCCCCCCCAAAAAAATTAAAAATAAAAAAAAAGTTAAAATTACAATCGAAAAAGACAAAAAAACTTCTACCTTGATCACAACCTTGGCGCGGTGTAGAGACTTAGCTGTTCAGCGACCAATAGTGATCCATTTTTTTTAAGTTATGTTAAAATCCTGATGTAATGGGGTTAATTAGACCTCGAATTTCGATTCAGCGAACCAAAAAACGTATAGATAACACAGTCAGATCCTCAGGTCAAAAGAAGAACTCCGTTTTTCTTGCTAGATGTTTGTTTTTGAGGTTATGTCAAAATCCTCAGGTGATAGGGTTGATTAGACCTCGAATTTAGATTCGGCTACCCAAAAAACGTATAGATAACAGTCAGATCCCCAGGTCAAAAAGAATAATTTCTTTTTGCTTGCAAAATGGTTTTTTTTTAGGTTTTTGAATTTTTTTTCTATATAAACAATAACTTTTTGAGATTCGACGACCTTACTTTTGTTCCAAATTTCCCGGCGAAGATTTAAAAAAAAAAATTCATTAATTTTGGTCAAAAATTAAAGGCTCTAGCTTAACGTCCGTGGTGCTGTGTCGCGCTGTCCCACTGTGCGACGGGGAGGGGGTTAATTTTTTTAATTTTTTTAATTTTATGTAGATATCAGGTATTTCAGCATTATTTTTATTAACGACTGGTGCAAGGGCTTCAAAATAAAACGCGTGATTTGGTCGGCCAAATAACAATATATCAATTTATTGTGATCAATCGGTGACGATCCGATCGCGTCGCGATCGAGACGTCAGGCCCGCGCTCCATTGTCCAAAACCGGGACCTGTGCACAATCGATCATGACCTTCACAAACGTGAACAATTGTTATACCGTGTGTCACTGGTACGGCGGAACATAGGGCAACCGTACTAAGGCTACGGCGTGTATGATTGGCTAGTGACGGATGCACAAATATTAGAATACATATTACTATGCCATTCCAATTTGTCCACACGAGCCAATAAGAAGCGGGAATCACGCCCGCCATAGCCTTAACACGGGTTGCCCTATGTTCTGCCGTACCGGTGACCCCCTGTATGTATTATGATTTATATTAAGTTATTACCATTCAAATTGTCATCCGCCCACAAATTTGAATTGAAATCGATACCAAACTTTTCACGAAAAGGTTGAATTTTTGTTTTATTTGCGATTAGAATCATATTCCCATTACATATCCATCATGCTATTTTGTTTCCGTATTTACAAACAAATAAAATTTCTTTAATCTACATGATAAAGTCAATAATCATTCGCCGTCATGTTTTCTTCAAATATCAATTGCTATGCTGAACTTCGGAATCACCGATAACAATATGACATTCTTTAGAATATGTACCAGAAACTATTATCTTCTATCAAACTTCTGTTTGAGAAAATGCGGCGTTCTTTCGATTATTTTTCGAAGTACCGGTTTTGTGCAAAACAGGCGAAATAAAACTCGCGATGGGCTTTAAAAGAAACAACGAATTTTTCTATATTTTCGTATAGTACGTAATATCGAGATGATGCAGTTGCATGCAAGGCTCACCAAATTGCGACCGACTATGCCTCAAGGAACGCTCTCCACGTTACTATTAAAAAACAAAGGATGGCTCCCATGGTTACCATCACATCAAAAATATCGAACGACGAATATTAAACGGCGGTTCCTTTTCGAATTCGAATCAAAGATTCAAAAGGCTGAATCGAATTAAAATCGATTCTTCTATGCTCAAAGTCCGCAGACCTTTCATTTACCAAAGGCTAATGCAGTGATACAAAAGGCGGAGTCTACTTAAAGTAAGTTTCTCTGGTGCTTACTCCAGACCAAGCACAGTGATATAAAAGGCGGAGTCTACTTATAAAAAGTTTCTCTGATGCTTACTCCGAATCACATGTGCAATGATACAAAATGCGGAGTCTACTTATGGTAAGTGTCTTTGGTACTTACTCCGAATGACATGCACGCCTAACAGGTTACTACGACAATATCTACTCTCGAAATATTTCGTATTACTAACTGAGTCAAAGTAAAATTTCGCTGTTTACGAAGCAGGCAGCCATCCTGCTCCGAAACCCGAAAATCTACCTTTAATAATGGCTCCGTTTGTACTACAAACATCGCGAGAGGTTCAAAAGGAGATATCCAAAAGTGATATCTTGCAAATTAGAAAAGGAGGCTCGAAATCAACCCAAATTAAGCTTCGAAACCATTATTTCTCCTCGAAGCCTGTCGCAATTTCAAGCATCGCTTGTGTTCGCAACAGTTTCGTTTGAACATTTCTAAATGCGCGATGTTCTTACGGACATCTAGTGAAAGATGATGTTCGTCAGAACACCTGCCAAATGCGCTGACTGGTATTTGATATTCAATAAACTCGAAAAGATCGACATTTCGACTTAAATTGCTGAATTACAAAGTTGAATAAAAAACTCTGCCAAACGTATCGTACAGTGATTTTGACGTAATTGGGTGCCTAATATATCGTCATCCAACTTCGTACTATCATCACTTTTAACCAAACATTCAATTTTTTATTAGGCAGTTTCATATGTCACTGAATTTTCAACACATCTATTAACATGTTTCGTATTTTAAGTAAATAACACAAGTTTTACTATGTGTCATATTCAGTCCACAATAGACCACTACTTTGATCGAATTTGTCCATGAATGAGCAGGTCAATATATCATTCAACTAATGTATTAATAGTCAATATTAATATTTTCAAAAGAGCTTGCAGAACTGTTTACAATATTTCGTGTTAATTGTACATCGTGTATTTAATGGGACATCAATATCGGAACTATCATTCTGTACAATATAATCTCTATTTAAATTTCGACTGACTTCTCGAGGAGCATTTCGAGAAGCACCAATCGCTTTATGGTAAAAAAACAAAGGAGCATATAAATTAAAAAACAAGCACCCGGTCAACTTACGGCTTCTATGTACTTCGTTTTTCCCATTAATTCGAAATTCGAACTTCAGAAAGGCAATGTTTATTTGAACACTTCCCCAAAGTACCTGTGTGGAAATATCAATCTTACAAATTGTATTGTTTGAATAACTATCAAACACGTTATATTCTCAACATCTCTCAAACTACATTTTTACCATATATTCATCAAGTCGATATTCTTCCGAATATCAACCAAATAGACATATATTATTGAATATTTATTAAACCTTCCCCTCTTTCGTGTAACTGCTACTGGTATTTTTCTAACCTTTAAAGGTGCATCTAAATAAATTTTATTTAAAAATATATCCGATATTGTCATCCCATAATTATCCTTATCCATGCTATGTGCCACGAGACTCAATACGGGGATAACTTAAGGGGGGGGGCTGGTCTTCAAGAACCGCTAATATTTCGAATCGGTACAATTTCCGAAATGATCTCATCACCTTATAGGGGAGACTGCTCCGAAGAAGCGCTAGTGTTTATTTTGGTGATGACGTCATTAGGCTCTTTTTGAATGTATATGTTATGAGAGGGTTTCGGGTAGCTTAATTTCGGTGATTTGTTCGCGTTTAGTAGATTTCAGGAAAGGGGTAAAATCTGTTAATTTGGCCGGTTTCGGTAAAGTTTCGTGTGGTTCAGAATACGTCGTTCAGTGTAGTTTTGGTATGTGATTCGTGTAAGTTCGTGTAGGTATTGTAGTGGCGTATTGGGGAGGGCGCGTGATTATCCAACGAGCACGGTTCCTCGACGGGTTCGTCGCAGGGCGGCCGCGACCGCGGGCGAAAGTCCCGACAGGGTCCGTTGCAAGGCAGCGCGCTTCGGAAAGTGCTTGTCCAGTTCGTCGGCGGGCACCCCGTTTTTAGGAAGTCCCAGTCGAGTTCGTCGCCCGGGCACCGCAATTAGAAAGTCCTGGTAGAGTTCGTCGCTAGGCACCGCGTGCAAAAAGTCCCTGTCGAGTTCGTCGCAGGGCATCGGATTAGGAAGTCCCTGTCGAGCTCTCCGTGGGGGAATCACGTGTCGCCGCGTGTCATCGCATATCGAGGAATCGCGTATGGAATTTGACGTCCGTAATTTGAACCATAGTGAACCGTCCTCGTCGGCCGTGGTCGCGTAGTCGTTCGTCTGCGCCAGAGAATACCGCCCTCTCCCTTGCCGAGCTGGGAACTCGGGGCTGAGCTCGCGAGCACACCATCGCCTACGGCGCGTCTATAAATTTGTCGAGCTTCGGCTCGGGTGGCACCCTCTCTTACTATCCTTTGCGCCGTGCGGATTTTTGTGGCCCCCGGGGCAAAGTTCGGTTTTTCCAGGCGCCCACGAGCGACGATGACGGACGGGCGGAAGTGAAAATGTTAGGGGCGGGTGTCACACCGCAAAACATATTTCTCATCGCGAGAAATCTCATTTACCTACGTGTGTATGGGTACACTGTACCGAACGTCGCGTTCCTAGCGAATGCGAGGTTCAATTTCCAAACAATAGGTAAAATATTCCCGTTCGATCACTTAAAGGGTGTTCGAAAACCCGATTAAGGAAAACGTATTTCGTTCGACACAAACTACTATGCTTTCGGAGTACAAGAAACAGGTTAACTGTAGCCGACCGGAATTTCATGAAATTAATAAAGGAATATAATAGGGTTATGAAGCGATTAACTTAGATCTGTAAAGTGTTTAAAGGTATATAGATTTATTTCTCGAAAACTTCGAAACGAACTAGCATCTCTAGTATAAAGAGATGTTCGAATTTTAAAGTCTGCGTCGCGGCGGAGGGCGACAAAACACGATCGCGCTTCACGAATACGGAATGGAATCGCAAAGAAAATGCGTTAAAACTATATGACATTCGGCGCATTAAAAAATAACGCAATTCTGCGATATAAAAGGCGATACAAATGTACAGCTCACCGTGCCGGAATCCATTTTACCGTAGATGATGCACATATCTTGGCCGATAACCGAATACTATGTCGCAGTACATCCTAAGGTCGGAATCCTAGGTCGATCACGATCAACCTTCGCCAAGTCGTCCAACCATCCTTTCGTCGTTCTCGTATTGTAGGCGATGTCCTGCTTTCCACATATTTTCAACCCGTGTAACACATGGACATATCGAAATGCACGAAGTCACACGAAAGGCGGCAGTCTCCCATATACATCACACACGCGATACAGAGTTCAATCGCGATCACTCGAAAAAGGCTACATCCACCATTCCCGGGGATTGTTCCCGGGATTGGGCACCATTTTGTTGTAAACGACTGGTGGAAGGGCTTCAAAATAAAATGCGTGATTTGATCGGCCAAATAACATTATATCAATTTATTGCGATCAACCGGTGACGACCCGATCGCGACGCGGACCTCCTCACCCAACAACGTTCCGAAACGTTCTGAAAAACCCGATCGTCAATTTTTACATCTTAATTCGACTTTTCGATTTCTCGAATATTTAAATAGACCTCAACGTCATATTATTTATCGATATTATACTACTTGAATTACAAATAATTGTATCGAGATCGTCACCATTTCGAAGGGCCCTTTACATAATTTACCAAACAGGCCTGCTTCATTTTAAGAGGTACCCCCATTCGGGTGTGTAATGGCGCGGCGTAGGGAAAACCACCTTTGTGGGAAAAAACCTACGCCGGGTACCGCAGTCGATAAAACATGGATTCTGTCCATAACAATTTTAGTCATGCGCCGTCTATAATTAATTTGATTAAAAATATGGGGTTTGTTGATTTTTCACGCTCTTTCAATCGATAATTTGCATTTTTTAATATAACAATTGTTCGACCTTGAAAAATGAATATCAATTATTAATTTGCATTTTTCTCCAAAAGAGACTATATTTTTTGACTTTTTTTTTGTTTTAATGGAAACAGCAGGTTTTTTTCCTATAAGAATATATAAGTAAAACAGTGGACTTATATTTTATATATTATATATTTTTATTTTTTCCTTATTTATATAACAGACAATTATAATATCATACCTTTAAACTTAACATTATTTGATATTTAAAGTAACGTTAAAATGTGGACCAAGTACGGTGTTATTGCGGTGTCACTCAGAATGCCGTTGCCATTCATAATAATAAATGAATAAATTGGTTTCTTAAAACTCACTTGCACCATTACTTATATGTACTACACAAATTCCAATTTGTACAAATTGTATAAACAAAAAATGGGGACAGACCCACCAATGTATAAAAAAAAAACAAGTTCTTCAACATATGTGACTTTAAAAACCAAAGCAACTTGTCTCATGCCAACAACGGCACAACTTTTTTACCGTTACAAGGGCTGTTCATTTTATACCGTATAGTAAAAATTCAGTTTATGAGAAATTATATTATTAAACTACTTACATATATTCTGGGTATCAATATGGCTCTTAATCGCTTTAATTTTTTCAAATATGTTCAATCGATAGTAAATGTAATGTTACAGTACTAGATTTTTTTTTCTATTTTTTAATAATAATCGATAATATCAATGCTCTGAAAAAGCTCCAGAAACAACCGAGTGTTGAGAATGTGTTCCGAAACAAAGAGGGGCGTCACAATACTAGTTTGCTTCGTTTTTTAATTCAAAGTAACGTTAACGGTGTTACAAAATCGGGAGGTTTGCATTAATTTATGGTAAAAATCACAACATGCGTTTGACAAAATTTGCATCCTACAGTGTATAAGTGTATTTAGTATATGTAGAAAATAAACCTAACATAAATCTCAAAAATGTTAAATTACAGCTTCGTGAAGATTTGAAAAATTATGTTCGGCTTTCTTTACAAAGAGGCCCCATAAAAGTCAAGAAGGATGTGGTTCGGAAGTATTTTAATTACGAGAAAGACAGAGACCGAGGTATTAGAAAACCTCAGCACCGGAGCGCTTATGAAAAAGTAAATAGAAAGCGACGTGGAGGAAATTCTGGTTGAATGGGGTAACAATCAGGCAACAAAAGAAAAGAAAGGTATTAGCATTGGTGAACTGATAATAACTGAATTTACTATGACAGATACATGTACTTGCTGCGAACTCGATGCTCCGGACAGACTTTACCTTTGACAGTACATTATTTTTCTTCTATCCGGAGGCAAACATATCTCTGATGTCTCCTGAAGATCGAAAACATAACATTAATTAAATATAAATGTTCTATATTAACGACCAAACTAATTTAGAAAGTTATAGCAATACATAAATATAAAATCAGTAGTAATATCATGACGTCACGAGCGGATGGACCAATCACATCCGTTTTCGGAGCAGATCAAAATAGTTCAAATCTGAATTAATTATTGTGATGCGAACTTACAACAAAATAACAAATATTTATATCATTAGGCTTTATTGATCATAAATTGAACTATATATTAAAAGTATTAGATTCTGAAATTGATGTTAAAGCCTTGGTGTCATTTTCAGACCTCTAGGATTGAGCTGCTCACTGCAAAATAAATTATAAATATTACACAAAGAATGCATTATTATGTTTATTTGTTTATTATGTAATCAAAGTATTATTTATTATACTCATCTGAATAAAAAAGTTCTACTACATCGATCGGTGAAGCCCTTATATAACCTTCATATTTAGTTCAGATTGTCGAAATCGAAATATTTATTCACGTTTACTATTGTGACGTAGTCACTGATCGAGCCGTTAACTCTAACCGGGGAGAGCGTTCCGGGGGAATCCTTCCCCCTATTCGCCGCTGCTCTCGCCCGCTGTACCGGGGATACGCGCTATGGAGGCTCAGACTCTCTCTCTCTCTCTCTCTCTCTCTCTCTCTCTCTCTCTCTCTCTCTCTCTCTCTCTCTCTCTCTCTCTCTCTCTCTCTCTCTCTCTCTCATCTCTCTCTCTCTCTCTCTCTCTCTCTCTCTCTCTGTACCCCCCCCCCCCCCCCCCCCCCCCCCCCCCCCCGCATCGGGCCCGAGGTGGCGCCTTCACGGACGACGAGAACGACGGAGATAATTCTGTCGCGTACCGCGAGACAGTACGCTAGGCAGCCGACGACTCGCCGAGTAACCGAGTTTCGCGAGTAGTGCGGTATCGAACTTGTGACGATAGTCAAGTTAATTCTTGTGATGACAGTCAAGTTAATTCTTGTGACGATAGTCAAGTTAATTCTTGTGATGACAGTCAAGTTAATTCTTGTGGCGATAGTCAAGTTAATTCTTGTGACGATAGTCAAGTTATTTCTTGTGAAGATAGTCAAAAGTGAAGCATATTGAAGGACCCAAAAGGGGACAAGGAAACGGTTCTCTCAGGAGAATCCGCATCATAAGCGAGGACCCCCCTTGTGCTCGGTGACCCTGGTGCCGAGGAGGACAGCAAACGTAGCCAACCGCCACCCCGTCGTCAGCCGAGGATCCCGTGGCTCCACTAGGCTGTTTCCGGAGCATCCTCTCTACCTCCACCGTACGGACAGCGACGAGTGAGTTGCCCATGGGGCCCCGATTTTTTTTGTTATTGTATCGCGGCGAAAGCCCTACATGGTTCACCCGACACCCTTTTTTTTGCGTTTCGATTCGCGTGTTGCGTTTTGCGCGTTCTTATATTTTTCTCCGGTCATTGTTACGAAACGTGCCCCCTTCGCGAGATTTGAGCCCGTGACGAGTGTTTACGAATAAAATAAATCGAACTTCGACAAATCATTTCAGTTAAATAATTATTTTGCATTCACCCTTCCAAGGAGGGGATCACACTATAATTTAATAATCGGAAATAAAGAGTAGCATAAATACACACTGGCACACGGAAAACGTTATATTTTCGTATACTTTCGCTTGTACACAAATCCAAGGAACTGACACTTCCTATGTTGGAAAAAATTCTGTGACTGCTTATTGTCCCGATATCCAGTTTCTTTATTCCCCGCAAGAGACGCTGGGTGTTCGTAGGATCACCCTATCGTTCTACCTCGCACCTCCACTGAAAAACCATGATTGCTCCACCGCCGTTCCATCGTTCCGCACGCCTACCAAAGCGAACGATCAAACTTGATTATTTTCGCCTCCATGACTAGTTATTGTCTTTATAAAATATAATTTTGTTAGAGGACCGTCAGATAGACAGTAGACTTCGGATTAAATCAAGCAGGTGCATTTGTATATTATATTATACGCACATTGTTTAATACATTTTTCTATATACTGCGCTGATTTGAGTTCATTTATTTGAAATTATTCTTCCTCATAATTTTAATTTTAGGCTATTGTTCATTCCTCTTTTTCAAACATAGAACCACAATGCCAACGGGTTTCGTGTTGTCGCGGCGGTAGCACGCCATGAAAGTGATTTTGCCTATACACAGGAGAAGGAATTTGGTCCGCCCACTTCCCCATTACTCGCTACACCATTTACTGACTCCCGCTCCACAGAGGCCTTGTTCCACGCAAGTAGGTTCCGGACAATCTAAAGGCATTCGCCCGAGCATTAATCATCTACTCTCTTTCCCTCTATGTCTCTACGACAACAAAGAAGGGGTGCATCAACAAATTGAGCCCTGGTAAAACTTATTTAGAGACAAAAAAGCGTCGTCTCGTTGGATCCGCGTTTTAAAAAGGAACTTCAAGCCTTTCAAGATGCCATTGACCGGTTATGTTGGAAGATCGACTCCACACATGCGGACAATGTGGGTGCTCTGACTTCCATGAAGCAAGATATCATGCATGACATAACTGAACTGCGAAAGGCGCTGAACAAAAAAAATCAGCAATTACACAGGCAATCGCGGATAGAACGAAAATAGTCCAAAAATATGGCAAAATCCAAATCAATGAATAATCGTGTATCTGGTCTGATAGTGTTGAAAGTGTCATAAGGAAGGTTAGCCAGCAGCCATCAGTTTTACATACCGAGTCAAATTCTAGTTTATCTGCCATGGACCATCCAAAAAATGCATAGGTGCAGCCCCCATCACTAGCTATAGGGGTTGCCTAATCACTCACCTCTCGTTTTATCATCGATATCGTCCTTCAAGAACTTCTGGCATTAACATCGAAACAAATGTACCCTGCCTGATAAAGATGTTATCTCACATCAGAATAAAGCCTTAAATATCATGTTTTGGAACATCCATGAGCCACATAACCTATCTGTAGCAGATAAATTAGCCAGGAAGTCAATAGTAAACTTCTTGGAGACCTGATTTATCTCACATTCTCTAGCAACTTCGGTTGAGAGCATCACTTCTTTCATCGCACCAGACGTTCATTCTAGAGAAGGGATCAGACTGATAATGGTATTACCGGTATTACTTCCAGTTGGGCCGCACATATTGTCTTATCACTTTTGTTAAGACTTATCCGGTCACTATTTTTGAAGGTTCAGTATATTTATCGCCCAGTGTAAATCTTCCTGATCAGCGTCACTCTCTTAAATTAGCTTTGGACTCAATTTTTAACAGATTTCCAGATAGTATATTTGTCCTGGATGGCGACTTCAATCTGAAAAGTGAGTGTCTACATTTATTTGTTGCCACCACACTAGATATTGCGAAGCGGTCCTGTGACCCTCGG
Source organism: Trichopria drosophilae (assembly GCA_030407085.1). NCBI lineage: Eukaryota > Metazoa > Arthropoda > Insecta > Hymenoptera > Diapriidae > Trichopria > Trichopria drosophilae. The sequence goes on along the minus strand of CM059582.1, from coordinate 145,545,450 downwards.
ATGTGCATCGCAAAACTTACAAGTAACACTAAGGAAGTAATAATCACCGATTTTTTTGAAACTGCGTGTACAAGTACTTCTTTAAAAAGTATTTAACACGAGTTTTTTTGTTTTTCTCAAAAAACCATTTTTGGGGTAGAAATCGCCATTGAATGTTTGTAGACATGGCCCTTGAATGTCTTTAGGGTTAAATAATAGTATGTTAAAAATTATTTGTAGCATGTCTGTCAATATTGGGATATTGACGTTTTGAGGTCGCTGATGAAGAATATGAAGTCAGATTTTATAAATTTAAAATGGCGGATCCAATATGGCGGTCGAATTTTTATGAATGTAATGAAAATTGGGATCTTTATGTTTTTGCGGTCGCTGATGACGATTCTAAAGTCACGTTTCGAAAATTCAAAATGGCGGAACCAATATGGCGGACGAATTTTTATTAATTTTTATGAATGCAATGAAAATTGATATCTTTATATTTTTGCGGTCGCTGATGACGATTCTAAAGTCAGGTTTCGAAAATTCAAAATGGCGGAACCAATATGGCGGACGAATTTTTGCTATTTTTCAGAAATTTTGTGAAACATGGTTGCCTAGGGATTTTTGGCATTACTGATTATCAACATGATGTTAGAGTTTGTGAAAGTGTAGAATAAGAATAGCCATTGCAACACGGTCAACAAGTTTCCGGATACGTAACAATTATAAACTGCATTAGTGTTATATCATGAAGTACATAGTTGAAATTTACATTCTCTACTTTTTGCGTTACCCGTGAACAACGACATGGACGTAGTAGTTTTTTTGTTCCCATCGGGGTGATTTTTGTAAGTGAGTCCCCTTGCCTCTCACAATGACGGGTGTTTTTTTTATGCGAGTTCCCTAGCCTTTCACAATGTCGGGTGTTTTTGGCTGTGAGTTCCCTCGCCTCTCACAAGTTAATTTTTTTAAATTGAAACTGCTATTTTTTTCACAGATTCGGAAAGAGCACAAAATTTTACGTCCGAATATGTTGTTTTTTTCGACAAGGTCATTTCAAGGCCAAACTTAAAACTCCCGGAACTGCGAATTAACTCAACAAGAGGTCATTTTCGGGGAAAATGTTTCAGAGAAAAGTTTCAGGATTTTCCCGGGTTATTTAATGGTAGTATAGAACTTCACCTTGAACATGAACTTGAAGGTTATTCCAAGGTCAAGTTTATTTTTTAAAATGGAAACTGTTTTTTTCACAGATTCGGAAAGAGCACAAAATTTACGTCTGTATATGCTATGGCCTTTTTTTTCGGCAAGGTCATTTCAAAGCCAAACTTAAAACTCCCGGAACTGCGAATTAACGCAGCGAGAGGTCATTATCGGGGAAAAAGTTTCAGACAAAAGTTTCAGGATTTTTTCTTGGCTATTTAATGGTAGCATAGAACTTGACCGTGAACAAGACCTTGGTGGCTATTCCAAGGTCAAGTTTATTTTTTAAAATGGAAAGGGAACAAAATTTCTGAAAGCTACTTGGGATGCCCAACATCGATTATATTGTTTTCAGAATGTGTAATGTAAATCCGTAAGACAAGCAACAGGAAATTACTAATCGGTTAAAAGAGTTTCCAGAGTGCAATGCATTATCATTGTTCCCGGATAAAATTATAAAACTTTTCTTTTCTACATCCGATACGTTTATAATGACCATATGTATGTGTAACATTTTGACAATATTTTCAATGCCACCGCCGGCATTAGAATTACCCAAGATATACCGCGTGGAGGTTTCACGGTAGGGTTTACATCTCTTCGGGGTGCTTTGTTCAGGTGGTTCCCCTCGCCGTCACCTGTATGTATGCGTGTGCGTGTGCGTGTGCGTGTGCGTGTGCCTGTGTGTGTGTGTATGATGACCTTTTTATTCTTAAGATCAGCCGGCTTGAAATCCGAGACCCAGTGTTTTATCTTCGCAAGCCACGATGGGGTCGTCAATACCTTCATGTGCCGCCTCACCATCTTACACCAGGCGGTGCAGAGTTGCCTTTGTAGATCGTGTGGATGTCATGTTGAGACACTAATGCATCTCTTGGCAGCTTGTCTAAGATATGCAGTCTCAGCATACATCCAACACCACAATGCGGCTCTCCGAGTGCTGTATTATCATCTCGCAGCACCTACGATATTGACGGAACCCCAGTTTTCCCATGCGTCTCCACTGATATTGAATCCGTAGTCGGAAACGAGTCGTGCCGAATATACTGGAATTACTCATTTCCGACGAGCAAAAAAATATCAGCCAATAAGCCTGACATTGTCCTTGTTGACTTCGATGACAAATTCATCTTTGTCATCGAGTTCTCTACACTAGCAGAGACAAACATAGTCAGCAAAGAGGACGAAAGACGGATGAAATATCAAGAACTCTTCTTCGAGATTCGCAAGCTGTATCGAGGATTCAAAATCAAGCTCGTCGTGCTAATAATTGGAGTGCTGAGAGGAATGAAACCAACTTTCCTCGAAAACGTCAAAAACATTCCGGCCTGCCAACAACATGCAAATTTCATCGCAGGCTGAATGCAGAAAGAAGTGCCGCTGGGATCTCTCCGTCTGCTGAGATCACACGAGATCCTGCAACTACTAACCCGGTGGTAGAGGGAGTGGTTGCAGTCACCATCGACATGACAGCCGCACAACCAGTTTGTAGACCTTTCCATTGACAAGCGTAGCTCTATGATCTCCAATAGCGACAAAACCGTCGAGTTCCTTCGGCCGACCTTGTTTTGAACACCGTTAACTTTATCATCACGTAAGATCGCGGGTCAAAGCGGCAAATTAAGTTTTGCGACAAAACTACCCCACTTGCCCGGGGGCATCACACCTTGCGCAGCCGCAGCCAATTGTCTCGGGTCCCTCGGGGCTGACCACGTGCCCGTAGCCCGTCTTCCAGTGTGTTAGGTCGTCCAACACTTTCCAAAAGTCTCCTTGAGGTTGTATCGAGCTGACCCAGGAACGACAAACTTCCCGAGGGAGGGGCAGTCTCACCACTTCCGGCCCGACGGAAGGGACCCGCTAACCCTCCCTCTTTTTTTGGGGAGGGGGGGCATAGCTATGCGAATTTAGACATGTGAATAATGTAATTACTCGTGTTCAGACCGTTTTGTAGTATGTGTACAATTTACCAGATTTTAAATATCGCCATGCATGTTTCGACTTGTTAATTATCCGTAGACTTTACTATGCGGTAACCATGAATCAGACTTCCCGGAAGTGATGAATACATACGAGTATCGACTTGCTTTTAATGCAATTAATTAACCTTCTATTAATATTTCGCACTTTTCAAATTTCTAAGAATAATAAGATCGAAATGACGATGTAAACAATTTCTTTCTATTTTTAGGCACAGTTTTGTTTCTTTTAAGTAAATAGTTAAAGGAAGTGACAATGCTGCCATCTTTTGGTATGTTTAAAGAGATTGCAGAATTGATATATCGCACAATTAAATATGCGGTTGCATCTGAAATGCATGGATTATTAGCCCAGGCGGTAGCGTACTGTACTGCAAAGTCGTAGGTCGTGAATTCGCTATATTTAAGACGAACCACGATGTCTGTTTGACATTTTTAACAAAATCGGAGATGTGATTTCAGATCGTGATCGATTTGACGAAGAATGACTCATATGTATGTTAACACTGCCGATCAGAGATTCGGCCGAAGCCACCGGGCTGCTTCTGACGATGCTTCCCGTGCTATTTTCGTTTACACATTTTGTCTGAAGTGAAAGTAATCCGCTCTATACTATTCTCAGAATATCATAAATAGCATATAAAAGTTCATATATCCTATATAGATTCTCAGAATATCCAAAACGGAATATTACATTTATTTCAAAAATCGTATATTAGCCGTATATCCCAAAGTCATCCTGAATTTCCTACACATACACGTTAAGTAAGAACGCACTATCGTATATCCTATATATATTCTCAGAATATCGAAAACAGAATATGAAATGAGACGGATTAGCACCTTTCTCGCAAGTGGTAACATCCGAGTCCGGTAAGTATACAAGAATCGACCATCCCGAGACAGACAAGTACATCGATGCCTGTCAGAAATTCTGATGGTCTACTACCACGACAAAGATGGCTATAAAGAATTAACATGCGATTAAAGAAACTGCCGTTAATAAATAAAATTATGGAAGTGTTGCAAGAAACTTCGAAGTGAATAAACTTACCGAGGCTCAGTCTGAACGTGTACGTATTGTATAAACCTCATACTCTCAATGGGTGAAATGTTTTTTATATATATTTTGTTAAGGATAAGTTGATTTTTTAATTGTAATCTTGTGGTTAGACAAAAAATATATTACAAATATATTCGGAGAGAAGCACAGAATAACGTGAATAATATTCTGAGGGCATCGTGAGAACATATTTTGGGCGGACATAGGAATATTATGAGTATATTCTCAGAATATCGCATTTATTCATTCACATTTATTCTAAATATCCTCAGTATATCGAGCATGATATACCGAGTACATACTGAGAATATTCTGTGAATATAATGTATTATGTGGGTTACTTCTGAGTAAATTCTTGTAGAATATAGAGAAAAAAATATATGCGTTTTTTAATACGACATTTATCAGGCCTTCAAGTGTAAGAAAGAAAAAATTACGTAGGATTTTTGGGTAACCCATGATAAAAATTACCAAACCCTTTAAAACGTCGTCGTTTATTTATTCGGATGTTTCTCTAAAAGCAAAAAAATGATGTTTTATACTCATTTTTCAACTCCTTCAAATTATGTAATAAAAATATACTATAAATTAGTTCAAAACGTTGAAAATAATTCGTTATTAAATTTTGTTATTCGTTTATTTTTAATTTATTAATTAAATTAACATTAACACGAATCAGACAAAGTAAAATCATTGTCATTTTTTTTGCAATATTTTATCTGCAAAAATATGTTATAACTTTTTAAATGTTTGTCACATGTTTTATCAACTTCAAATTACTTGGTAATAAACATCTGAAAATAACATTAGAACATACATTGAGGGCATTTGAAATCTTTAATTTTGAATTCTCTTGCATACAGTGAAATCACATACAGGGTGCGTGCGTACGATCCGAACATAGGGCAAGCCAGGTTAAAGGTAGAGTATTCCTGATTGGCCAGTTCCAGTCCGTACGGTTCATCCCATTGGCTGCGAGAGCGCATGGCTGAAACGGGAGGTTCGAGTTACTGCTTTTAGTGTTCAGTACTTCAGTCAGCCGCATTCAGTAATTCAGCCTGAAGTAAACATTGACTGCACGATAAAAGATCGTAGATGTAATTTTCCTACATTATAAAAAAAAGTAAATGTAAATAACCTATTAATTGTGGTAATTTTACAACCCGTTGTAATTTTCCTTCGCTTAATGTTGTAAATTTACTACAAATTCACTACACCACGTTGTAACTTTCTTACATACTTAAATGTGAATTTACAACATTAAACGTAGGGAAATTACATCTACTACGATCTTTTGACTCAATGTTTAATTCAGGCTGAATTACTGAATGTGGCTGACTGAAGTACTGAACAGTGAAGGCAGTACTCGCATCTCCAGTTTCAGTCATTCCCTGCTCTCGCGCGGCCAATGGGGAGAACTGTATGGGCTAACTGTATGGTAACTGGCCAATCAGGAACGCTCTATCTTTAACATGGTATGCCCTATGTTCGGATCGTACGAACGCACCCTGTATAAGAAATGATATTTATGGAATGGTAAGAACAACAATTACATTTATTCATACCTTAATAAAATATTAAATTAATTGTATTTACATTATGGATATAACACACTACTCATTTGCATATGTAATATATTTCATCTTGAAAATAAGCTTTGAAGTTAAAGTAAATTTTCTGTACACTTGGGCGTTAATGGGTTAGTAAGAAAAAACCTTTTTGTTACATGTAAATCTCCGTATACAATTTAAGTGCCGTGGGCCTAGGATTTTTAACCAGTCGATCTAAAATTTTGGATACTTCATTTTTTAATCAAAATGATCAAATTTAAGAGGTGGAAAGAACGAAATTAAATTTCAAGAACAACCCCGAGTAAAAATGATACGCTCGACATGTCTAAATTCACGCTTCGCCTATTAGTTGAGCGAAGTTTCAGCGTCCCGACAATATGAATTTAGACAATTTAGGCGTCCACGGAGCGTTCCGAGCATACCATTTCTACTGGGAACCCTATACAAGGAAAAAAAATAGTTTTAGTACTTTCTAAAAACTTCTAAGTACCGCACAAACCCTGTTTGGACTGATCTCAAACCACGAGGTTTGTTTTTGACACAAACTGTTCTTGGGAAAAAACACAAGAGATTTGGTTTACATTATTATCCAGTTAACAGAACGTCTTGTATTTAAATCCCTTGGCGGCACTTAATTCATTAAAAACTTGATGACAACTTTGCTTTTTTAATTTATTTGTCAAATTTCAAGTCATATTTATTTGGGAACTTTACCATTTAACTTGAAATTTTTTAAATCGAGATTTTGTTTATCACGAGAAAAATTTGTGTAAAGTACAAACCTCTTTTTATTTCAATGTTAAAAATTCAAATTTATGGCTTTATTGTATGGGGGAACTATATTATATTTACAATTATTAAGATAAATATTATTAATCTACTTATTCGAAAACAACCTAGGACAGTTTCGGAGGAAGGTCCAGAAATTCCATACGCGAGTCACTTTTTAAAACGTCCTTTATTTTATACTCCTTAAGAATGACATTTAAATATTTCTGTACACTTTCTGTTCAATAACCGCTCCTAACTGAAGCCGTGAAAATGCGAAATGCGCGCTAATTGCGTGTAAAAGGTACGCGTCGAAATTAGTCGATTTGGAGCAAGGTCCTTCTTCGGTGCTTTTCAAATCGAGACTGACTGGAGAGGCGCGCAAGCATTCCGCGTTACATCATGCCGGGTTCCAAGTCGAAAATTATAGTAAACAAAAATTACGACTAATCTGCATCATATGGATCACGCAACAATCGCTAGTGCGCGAAGTTGATCAGTTTTTGAACATTACCGACCCCCTACACGCGATCAGAGTCTATAATTACGCAAATACCGAGCGTACATAAACATGAAAAAAATTAAAGCCTTTGCGGTATCAACTTACATATGAACGCAATAAACCATGGAGAGTTTGAATACTTATAACTAAGACGACAAATCCTGGATAATCGTGCACCACCCGAAGGAGTGCTATTTTTGACAGTGGACGATCAAGAATAGACGTTGCTGCACGCACGGTCAACACTCATGCCAAACCATTACTCTCAGGGTGGCACCGAATAACTCGACCTAAATGCCATTTAGTTGGCGGATAATTTTTGTTACGCAGGAGAATAATTTGACCTACGCGAATTGGCTCAGTTCTGAGTTGCCATTTGATTCGTTATTTGAAGGAGGTTACGTAATTTGAACTCCTTCGCTCCGAGAATGTTTCTAATAATTGCTGATACATTTTCCAGCGGGACAAACGATTGATATTCAATTTCAGAAGCGATTATGCAGGTGGAGGTGTAAGCTGACCTCTAACAAGGAAGTGCCCTGGAGTAAGAGCCGTAAGATCGTAGGGATCATCGCGAAGGTTCCCGAGTGGTCGAGAATTAAGACACGCCTCGATCTGGCAAAGGAGAGTTGAAAACTCCTCAATGGTGGGAGTAAGGTTGGCAACGATGCGCCTTAGATGGTGCTTGATGCTGCGAATGCCAGCCGCAGGATTTTCTGCAGTGGGTACATGACGCCACTCTACATCCGGTAAAAGGGTTTGGATTTTTGATACTCTATTCGCTACGAATACTTCTCGTTTTGATGGCTCACGACTCAACCTAGACAGACCTATCGTGGTATCTGTCTAACAATATTGACGAGCACCCCCATATTCCGGAATATTGCATAGTACACCCATTAGTTCTACGAGAATCAGTGCACCACACAGTTCTAGATGAGGGATCGTCCTTGTTTTGACAGGAGCCACACGAGTTTTGCTCGCAAGTATAGAAGTACTAATCGAGCCGTCCTGATGACTACACCGAATATATGTGACCGCCACGTATGCTGACTTAGACGCATGAGAAAACCCGTGAATAATACTGTCATACTGCGACTGCAGCGTGCTCCAACGAGGAATGGTTATGCCTGAGAGTGTAGGTAGGTCGTCGTTTATTTCAACCCACTGACGAGAGAGCTGTTCTGAGAGAGGGTCATCCCATAAGAGGTGTGATCGCAAAAGGTTTTGCAAAAACATTTTTGTTCTTATTACCATTGGAGATATCCATCCCAATGGATCAAACAAACGTGCAATGACTGACAATGCTGTTCGTTTAGTAATGACTGTTTGAGGAGGTAAATTCACTTTACAAGTGAAGGAATCTGATCGGGGTGTACCCAATAATCCGAGCAATTTGAAGCTTTGATCTGGTGAGTCAGATTGGCTCCAAGCCAGACCATGATCGAGTATGATCGATATTGGCTAGAAGCGAAGTTATTTCCCTATTTTCGCGGATGAAAATGATCTCGGGCTAAGAGATTGCATAACTCTTCACGCATGTGGTTTAGGTTAGGTTCATCGCTGGCGCCAAAAAGACAGTCGTCAACATACATGAATCGTGTGCTAATTGCTGGATAAGTCTCAAAGCAATATATGGGACACATGCCGTGCCCTAGGTGATGGTCACTAACTTATATTCTTCTAGAGGGGCCTTGGGATCAGGCTTCCATAGAATGCGCTGGTAATTGTTATCTGCTGGATGTACTAATATTTGCCGGTACATGCGAGCGATATCCACGCAATATACAAATTTATAAGCTCGCCATTGAGATAAAATAGTGAAGAGTTCTGGCTGTAATTTGGGTACGGTCATGAGATGAGAGTTGAGTGGTGTAAAATTGCTCGTTAATGACAAGGCGTTAAACACCACTCTTAATTTGGTAGTTTGACTTTCCGGTTTTACCACCGGATGATGTGGGAGATAAACTATTTGAGTGTCCGTGGCATCGGGGACGTTTGCGAGTCGCATATGACCGAGATTCTTATATTCGGAAATGAAGTCCGCATACTGATGTGTCAAATCCGGATTTCTACACAATCTGTTAGCGAGAGAGTTCATTGACCTAAGTGCTATATGGCGCGAGTATCCATTAGCGACTGGAGGACCACTTTTGAACGGAGGCACTACGTTTTGGCCCGTTTGAGTGCGAGAATGAGTCGCTTGAAAGTGAGTCTCGCACCTTGCATCTTCAGGTGAGAGCATTTTTGTGACAGGACATGTTTTGATCTCCCAAAAACGAGTTAATGCATCAGGTAAGGGATCGACGGTGTGATAATGATGCACGGGGGTAAAGGTTTTAGCCTCAATTACCGACGAGATGCAGGGACCAGAAAGGATTCCACCGAACATTGTATTCTGAGCTATAGGTTCGCAGGGCCGACCTCTAATTAAACCATCGAGGAGCAAAGACCCATATAAGTCAGCACCAATAATAACATGAACAGGTTTATCGTCTTCTGGGTGATCATCGGCAAGTGCCAAATCTGCTATCTGAGGCCAAAAACGATTATGAGTCACACGCGGCACGTGGGAAGTTAAGGATTTCAACACTAGAGCATTGGTGTGATATGTCGGACTGTTCCGTGCTTCGGCTGGAGAGAAATCTCTGCAGCACAAACCGCGGTTCCAGCCGCAGTACCTCCAATACCGACCAGCGGACTAGAAACTTTAACCGTACGCAGTTTCAAAGATCTTACGAGATCGTAAGTCACAAAGGATCGCGTTGAACCTTGATCGAAGAGTACCCTAATGTATGCGCAAAGTTTCAAGTCTTTAACTCGATCCCCACGCCCATGTGGAGACAGAGCTTTGAAAACATCACACTTATAAATTACATGAGACTGATGACGGACTGGGCAACCTTGTGTTAATACTGTATGAACCGCGGTTTTAGAACTAGATTCACAACGTTTCGTATTGGTATTAGTGACAGTTTTCGATTTCACGCAGGCTTCTAAGCCCCTAAAGCGGAAATTCGTTAGTTTCGTCTAAATGAAATTGCCATGCTTTTCGCGTTGAATCGTCAAGCCAATCCATTACGAGCCAAACTAATATATCGCTTACGCCGTGGGCACCGGGTACCATTTCCGCCACAGGGTTTAACACGTTCACGAACCTTTTCTCGTTTTCACGGGCGGTAATAGCTTCACATACTCGATTTCGTAATGTTTTCAATGAATCTACTGAATCCGATTTAACATGCGGTATTGAACAAAAGCGATTTAATATGCGCTGACACTATCGACCGAGAATAGTGATATCGCGAATTCAACAAAGTCCATGTAGTATTAAAACTTTTTGGAGTAAACATAGTCGATTTTAATAAATTGTAAGGTTCCCCTGATAAACTAGATAATAAATAGTGCAATTTCTACAATGGATCAAGCGATGAGCGAAGGACTGCGTCTTTACAAAGTCTCTAATGGCCACCAGCTGTCTTTCAAATGAAGCGGAGTGCACGTTTTGTTGGCTAAGGGTGTCATCGAATGTGACACGTATCTTTTCATCGAAAGAGATATCCCTTCACTCACACTGTAGCACAGCGAGGAAAAGGGTGCATATCCGGTAACACCACGCGATGAATTGAGTACGCCGGTGTAGGCAATATTCTTGCAATGTTACGTATTCGCACTGGCGTCGAAAGAGAGAGAGAGAAAGAGTGAACAACACGAGAGATCCGTGTGCAATAAGGAAAGCACGTTGCGTGCCGACGTACGTCTCACACAGGGGGATTACGCGAAGAGGAGCGTGAAGGAATTGAGCGGCGTTTATTTGAAATATTTTAGATAGCTTACGGGAATTTGACCAAAATATGAGAAGCGTGGATACATATTCCCGTTCTCCTCTACTATAAACGAGGTTGGTTTAATAAAGAGGTAATTAAATAAAAACAAAAATATTCAAGAAATTCAATCTCAATAAGTAGAAAAGCTGAGGAGGATGCCCATCTGTTTAGTTCATACTGAGTAACCGTTGTCGGCAGCGCGCGCTTTATTCAATAATCGATATTTTAGCCAATTTACAACCAATCTATTTGAAATTTGACTAACTGGAAGTTAGTTCAACTATAAACTTCCCTCGATACTTTTTGTCTGTTAACTGATAAGAGTGCACTTACCGCACACTTGACAATATCGGGTTATTTAATCACATAAAGAAGTCACATGATTTACAAAATCACCTGATTTTTCGAAAATCGTGTAATTTTAGAAATCATCTGACTTAAAGAAATGAAAAAAAGTTTTAACGTTGAAAATTAAAAATATAATTATTTTTTAAACATTTGTTTAAATTAGGTAACTTTTAAACATCACATGATGAGTTGGAATAAATCATCACGATTAATCACGTGATTTAACAACCCGATTTTTTCCAGTGGCTGAACTACTTTTATTAATAAACAAATATAATTAAACAATGTCTGCTTTCCAAATTTATTCTGATTTCGTAGGCTTAACTATAAAGTAGAAGCGTACAAGATTTCAAGCAATTTAAAATAAAATATTTAGTCTGTTTGTTTGCAATTGTAATTACTAAATACATTTATTATCTTTAGCTATAAATTAGGTAGGGGAAGAGCTCCGGTTGTGGGCATCCTTTTGTTTTTAACGAATAATTTTTGACAACATTCATATTATGCAGACATATGTGTATTAGTGGAAAGCTAGATACCTTAGCTAACTCCTGTAAAATAATTACATTGATCCCTTATATAAATCATACATTTAGTGAAGGGACGATTTTTGGCACAAAAAATATTTGTACCCGGTTGTGGCACCCTTGAAAAATCTGATATTAATGGAAAAATATGAAGGAAAACTTCCACAAATAATAAAAAAATAATAACTCATTTACTTTAAAGCCTCAGCTGACAAAAAAAAACACAATACGTTTTCACATTAGACATTCACTAATCTTCAAAATCAGAATCACAATTCTTGCATGTTCAGCGCACTTTAAATGCACCGGTCGACTACATTCATTGCATTTAATTCATTAAGAATTCATCAAAGTAATATAAGAACGTTAGGTTAATATAAACAACGATATTGCTATGTATTTAAACCAAACACGCATTAAATGAGAGAAAACAAGGGAACCCACAACCAGTTACGTGAAGGTAGCCATAACCGGGAATATCAGTGATTATTTAAAACGCCAATAAATTATGTGATCCAAAAATTTTTGTTACAAACGAAATCAAATCACAAAATATAATGAACACACTGTACAAAAAATTAAATGCTTACCACTTCGACACAATTTACACTGATTTATATCACTTTGAAAACAGTATACAATCACTTTTCTGCTTATTCATTTCAGCTCAGCTTTATTATGCTCGCTGTTACGACAGAAATAAATATATATATATATATATATATATATATATATATATATATATATATATATATATATATATATATATATATATACTCTTACGATATTAACACGAAAGCTGCGTAATGTCAATATACAAGTTTTACAATACTCAGTTCAGTGCCGTATGCTTCTTGTCCCAATTTACGAGGAGGTGCCAACAACCGGGCCGTGCCCATAACCGGCGCACTTCCCCAACTATTGTGATTCTCAACAGTCTTTTAGTAAATATTTACTAATTAAGCTCTGAAAATTGTCTTTTATTTACAATGTGTATTCTTTCTGCAGATTGTATTTATCATAAAATTACGGACGCTGGAATGAATGGAATTTTACGCAAGACTCGCACGTCCCATATAAATAAGTATATACCCGTAAAAGTCTACAAAACACCATTTTCTGTTGCAAAGAAAACAATAATAATTAATATTAACTTGTCTAAGCGTTTCTATCATACGTTATAATTATATAATTAAAATATTCGTTCAATACCTTTATATCCTGCTTACAGAAGTCCAGGGTCATTTGTATATTATTACCATCTTCATTTATATACTGTGACAAGATAATTCACAGATCAGCAGTCTTACCGAACTTAGCGCCATCTGCCCGACGCCCGCTCGAGCAGTCTCTCGTCAAAAAATCAAAAAATACTTCCCCAGAAAATTAAAAGAGGACTTTTATTTTCGCGTAAGAAGTGCTGCGAGTTCGGCGGAAGTCGCCGGAAACTTTGGTTGTGTAATTTTTCCAACTTTCGTGTTATTCGGCTCCAAGTGTGCGGTCCGAGTACCCTCGCGACGGATATATACCGAAAATAGTGAATAGAATATTTACAAAAAAAATGTATGTAATATATTTTAATGTATTTGTCGCCCATTCCTGTTTCCTTCAATATTGCGACAATTTTCCCTTCCCTTTGAGTTTTTCAAAAAAAAACCCTATAAATGTCAGAGAAAAAAAAGGAAACGAGAATTAATTTCATAATTTGAAAATGATCATTTTCAAAATTCAATATAACGGTCGGGTATTTATTTTCGTATTTTCAAACAAATACGAAAATAATCCAGGAATAATTAATTACTTTTATAGAGTCGTTATAATATTAAGTGGAATTGTTTACTTTTACCCCTGTGCCCCCTCGAAAAAAGTAAACAAAGCAGGCCCGGTAATAGCGCGGTGTTATGAAACACCCGCCTTGTTGTCCTGAACCATTCGATAAGGAAATAATATTTCGAGAAATTACTAGAGATATTTTTCGTCGCGTATTCGGATTTAGGTAACTGTTTTGATTTCTGAAAATTCAAATTTTACTTCGTTTATTTTCGGATCTATATTGAGTACTTAAATCTTTGAATGGCATATGATTAATTTCGTTTTGATTGTGATATTTCGAAACTCTCATCCTAAATAAATCCCTCAAATTTCGTGTGATTTATTTTCATAATTTCAGGAAATAAGAAAATAATAAATTCGAAGTCGAAAATAATAGATTTGCTTTGTTATTATTCTGAGAACGTTGCACATTAACGAGCGTTATTTACGTTCTCAACTTTGGCGATTCTCCCTACAGTCCGCCCCTGTGCCGCTCCAGGTAAGGACAAGCACGTTGGCCAGGCAGCGTGACGCAATCGGCGGCGCGCATTGCCGTCCCTGGATAGATACTGCGTTGTATTGAATAATATTAATAAATACTGGGAAAATAATAAAGCAAATTTTCTCGATACTTTCCAAGTTTTTTTTGTTGATAATAGTGTTTCGTTGTTTTCAAACTTAACTATAAAAAAAATTATCAAATACAAATGCAAATAAAAAGAACTTTGAATTTTTTTGCTGGATTTAAACGTTTCTTTGATTTTTAGTTTGGTTGGCCGGTGCGATAAGGCCGAGTTACGAATTGCCGGGTCAGTGGAAATAATTCATGATCGGCTCGCACGGTACACTAAGTATTGATACACGGATTACCCCCCCCCCCCCCTATACATTGGCCGAGGCATTCAGTTGTCCGCCTGTAGAGAGTGTCCTAGGTGGACCACTTACTGACCCTTGCAAAACGAGGTATACATTGATAAATCCTCTCCGTCCATTGCGTCCAACCTTCTCCTTATCGCAGAATAATCTATTAGAGGGTTATGTACGAACTCCGAATTCAATCTACCCCTTGGAAGGATCTTTCAGGGATAGTTCTACAATGACATCCAATACTGATCAATTTCACTGGGGTCTCGTAGTTCACAAACACGAGAATCAAATACTCCCTCTCCACGCACATCTGTCGGAACACGGTCGAAGGGATCATGCCTTTCAGGAATCCGACATCCGCAAGGTGCGTGCACAACAGATTGTGCGGGACACCGCTCCTGTAAAAGGGATGGCCCGTCAGGGGAAAACTTATCGGGCCCCCCACTCCGTATCGCGTGTAGCTTCTTACGGGTACCCGCACCCCCTCCCCACTGGAGAATTAGGAAGCAATTAGCTACCGCGTCGACTGGGAGGAAGCCAAGTCATGAATTCTCACATGCAGCTCTTTCCCCTGGTACGAAAAAGACTATTTTAGCCCATGCAAATGGCAGTGCATGTACCCTGCCTCAACGGCCCGGGCCGCCTAGGATCTCCATAGAATGGAGATGCCCACGTATTGCGATGGTGGATTCGCAGGCGTCCCTCCGCATTCCCTCTCTGGCGGACGTGGCTCCGAGATACTGCCCCAGTCTCGATTACTATCTCTTTAGGAACAGGATGCGAAATCCCTGTTACCTACAATTTAAAAAATGGTGTAATCAGGACCCACCTAATTATTTTTGTAAAATTTACGAATGCACAGAACGGTACTGCAATAATAGTCCTACATGCACGCGTAGTAGAAGTCGTTACAAGGGTCCCTCATGAATTTGCACCTGTTCATATTCAGCATTTCGAATATAGTGCAACTCTCGGGTCAGTAGCATAGGATAAACCCTTTGCGCCCGTAAATTCAATCGCGCAGTTAAATTTTGAGTTTTGATTTTGCGTACCCCTTTTAAGTTTTGATTTTGCGTACCTTTTTTGAGTTTTGATTTTCCGTACCTCTTTTGAGTTTCGATTTTGCGTACCCTTTTGAGTTTACATTTGCGTGTACCCTCTTTTGAGTTTACATTTGCGTGTACCCTCTTTTAAGTTTACATTTGCGTACCCTTTTTTGTTTCGATTTTTCGTACACTTCGAGTGTAAATTTGCGCACCTGTTTTGAGTTTCGAGTTTCGAGTTTGCGTACTCCCGTGAGTTGGATTTGCGTACCCCCCCCCCCCCCCCAGAGTTTGATTTTGCTTTCGAATTTCAATAAAGTATACTTTTCAAGTTTGAGCTTACGTACCCTTTTGTAACGTTTAGAGTTGATCTACACTTTGGCGAAAAACATTGAGCTCTCCTTCCGTTTCTTT
This sequence comes from Trichopria drosophilae, assembly GCA_030407085.1. NCBI lineage: Eukaryota > Metazoa > Arthropoda > Insecta > Hymenoptera > Diapriidae > Trichopria > Trichopria drosophilae. The sequence continues at coordinate 145,529,550 of CM059582.1, read as the reverse complement.
TTAAAGACTTTGCGAAATCCGTGATAAACCGGATTTGATAGTTGAAGGTAATGAGTAAACTATGCCGCAGCATAGCCCACGTGCGATCGTGTAGTCGTAAGTGGCGGCGCCGATGTGTATTCACAGGCGCCCAGGTCTCCGTGTAGGACATCCACGCCGCGTACGCCACTCCCACCTGCATCATTACGCGAACGACGTTATGGTCTACGATGCCGTAGGACCTAGCTGCTGCACTGGTACCCCGATTTTCGACAGGCTATACCGAAAACCAATAATTGATTTTGGTAGTTTATGCGATTTTAATTGGTGTGGAAGGTTTAGTGGAAGAACATCGTGTGTAGCTGTCCCTTGCGTTGATATTGACCCTTGCGAAGTATTGTTACCCCTTGCTATGTATATGTCGAGACATTTCGAGTCTAAGTTTTTCGTTGAATTATTTTCAATTACTAGTTTTATATTGCGTTTACCTACCGGAACTATCGTCTCTCGCTTGGCGATTTAACGACTTCGATGAGACTATCATCCCCTACCTGTATAAGGTTATACTTTCTTTGGGTTTGCCCGTTACGTTGTACTGTTGTCCCGATCGTGCAAAGAAATCGCGTGTGGCCCACCTGATGGTGTATATACCTCCACCCATGCATCCGCACATTAATTTGGTTAAGCTCATATTGCGTTAAAATGTATAGTTTCAGAAAAGTCCGTTCAGTTTGCGCTAGATTACGCGTTTATCATTGATTACGCTAAGTCGTAACCTCTTTTTAAAGTTTAAGTTTGGTCCGCGCCAATTCGCGCAAACTATTTAAGAATCTTGAGTCGCGTTAACCGGTCTATTTGTTCAGCTAAAATTAAGTGCGTTGAGGTATACCCCTTAATAAAATTCAATTTTTGCTTACGGCCACATGCACATGCGTAATGTAAGTATAATTCGCGTTAAATCGCGCAAGTTATTGAGTTTAATTTGAATCGCGCTAAGTCACGCAAATTATTTAGTTAAAGTGGATTCGCGTTAATTCGCGCAAATTACTTAGTTGAATCTGATTCGTGCTAAATCGCGCAATCGCTTGTCTCATTTAGTCTGGCACTGAATGGCGTATTCAATGATATTATTTTGATACTGCTCGAAGTCGCGCATTTAAATAGTTTATTTTTGTTTGCCACTAAATCTCACCGTTAATTAGTTTTATTTTTCTTTCGAGCTACGTCATAGAGTCGATGACGTTTGGTTTAAATTGTGCTAATTCGCGCCCACAATGTGTCATAGTGGCCCTTCGCTAAGCCACGTCTTTGAGTAATTCGGCGTACGTCGCATAAGTCACCAATTCGTGTAAAAACCTTCAGTTTTGCTAAGTAGCCCCCTCATGTAGTGGTACTAGTTACCCCTTTGCGTTTTGTTAGCCTATAAATATTCTTACGGGTATCCGCACCCCCTCCCCGCTGGAGAATTAGGAAGCAATTAGCTACCGCGTCGACTGGGAGGAAGCCAAGTCATGAATTCTCACATGCAGCTCCTTCCCCTGGTACGAAAAAGACTATTTTAGCCTTTTTTAGAGTAAGTCGCACGCATTAATTTCTCTCCGTAATTATTTCGATTTCTCACTTGTTATTTTTTTTTGTTCTGTGAGAAAAACTAGTCCAAGAGGAGCACGTGTGCTGGCCCATTATTTATCACCGCTTGGTTTTGGTGAAAGTGATTTTAAGGGCCTGTCTGAGTGCTATATTCTTTCTTATAATTTTTGCAACGTACCATGAGACTCGGCATTTTCGGGCGGGACGTCCTACTGCGCATGAGCCTACCACGCGATCCACGGATACACAGACAAAGTGACATCACGACCGTCTTCCTGTCACCTGTCATCAGCGAGCGCTCTTCGTTCGGCCGACAGGTATTTCGTATATGCCAATAAGAATTAGAGTGCGTAAGCCATTGTCGCCAAATAAGCACAATGAGCAAGTGCTAAAGTGCAAGAGATGCGGAGGTTCTGTTAGGTCCAAGTACAGCTGTGAAGGATGTGGAAATACGTTTCATAGTTCTTGTGCGATTTCGTTTATTCGCTGTAAACCCGAAACTTCTTGTTGTGCTTGTTCACTCGGATATTTAATTCGTGACGATCACACTTCCCCCTCTATCTATCAGCTTTTCCCCGTGCCTTGTACTTCTAGCACTGCCCCTCTCTTCTTTATCCCTGCCGGCACCTCGTCTTCGGTTGAATGTGCACGTGTAGAAGATACGCATACTACAACGTCGCCCCTTGTTGAAACAACTCACGTTGAAACTCTCAACTCACTTCGTCATTATCAATTGACGCTTCGTCGATTGTATCTCACGTTCATACTCCCGCTGAAACGATGAATACTGCTTCGATTCCTTCGCACTCGGATTTTCAGATACCGGCAATGCCTGAAAATTGGAATATGATAGATAGGAATGATCGACAGTCGGCAATTATGCAACAGTTCTTGAACCAAACGGCCCGTCTAGATTTCATAGCCAATAACATAGCGATGAATTCCGCGGCTACCAGCGCAAATACGCGAGAAATTAGCGACATCAAAAATTTGTGGGCTTACGCGCAACCGACTAACGAATTTATTATCACCGGTATTCCTAGTACTTGTGAGCTGCCATTACATGATATTGTTGGCCGTGTATTAGACAAATTGCAGCTCACTCGCTATAATAATAATGTCTTTATCATCGGAACTAGAAAAGTTGAGCATAAATCTAATAATAATGTAGGCGGTGCATCAGTCTCTACGCAAACTACCTTCTCTATAATTGTTACCTGTCTCTCAGTCGGCTTGCGTAATCTAGTCATTGAAAAGAAAAAGAAATTTAGGAAATTAACGCGTATGGATATATTTCCGGATCTTTTTGCTCGAGATAGCAACATTATTTTCGTTAATGAATTCTTATCTCGACCGTCTTTCCAATTGCTGCCTAGAGCAAGCGAACTAGCCAAACCACTTATAGGGTCATGTATATGGACGCGAAATGGGAATATATTTTACAGGCGTGATGCTGGCACTCGTGAGGTGCCAATTGTAATAGAAGAGGATTTGTTTATTATAAAATGACACATGACCTCTCGTTCAACTGCAACTCGTACTATCAAAAACCAAACAAATGTTGTATCTATTTATTTTTTCATAGTAATATAATTTCGTTGCGGGCTCACTCTGCCCAAGTTGAACAGTTTATTCAGACCACAAATCTTCATATACTTGCGCTGTCTGAAACTTGGCTGAACCCTCTTTTTTCGTCCAGTGCACTCAGTATTCCGTCATATAACCTAGTGCGGAATGATAGGGCATTGTGGTCCACAGTTAGTAATAAGTATGTTCTAGGTGGAGGAGTAGCGTGCTACCTTCACGAATCGTTAGTTTATAATGTGTTAGAATTGTCAATCAGTGCGTCTGTAAATGATCCGGAATACCTCATATTAAATGTAAAGCTACCGCAAAATACTGGTTTACTATTAGCTATCATATATCGACGGCCTGAAGGTCATATGCTGTCAGATTTTATGAATAAACTAAATTGTTATATGCCTACGTTCAAAAACATTATTATTACGGGTGATTTAAATTGCGACCTACTGAGCTTTAGCTACTGCTCGAACTACCTTAGAGGTTACGTGCGCGATTATTCACTGTTTTCGGTCCCATTCGGTGCAACACATCACACGTTTCATTCCAACACGCATACACATATAGATGTGTTCTTGGTTGATTCTCCGACTAAGATTCTCAGTTTCTCGAAGTCAACAACTCCCTTCGTAGCAGGGCACGATATGATAGGTATCGAATACAAAATTGAATGTTTTTCTCATCGGTGTAAGTCGATTAAATTTCGTGATTTCACCAACTGTAATATTCAATCCTTGGAAAGGGATATGAAACGAGCGTTAGAAATAAATTGCCCAGAACTCTATAATGACACGCTGCAAATGCATTCGATATCCGAAACACTATCTACCTTTTATTCTTCCGTTAATCAAGTTCTAGATGATCACGCGCCATTCGTTACCAAACTCCTCAGGAAAAATTTAGCCCCTTGGATCACCAACGACTTAAAGCAACAAATTAAACGTCGAGAGCATCTCTATTCTAGAGCGAAACGTACTCGTGACAATTTTCTGATGGGACAATACAGAGTGTTACGTAAAACAATTAAAACCCAAATTGTGGGCACTGCTTCGCAAGTTCGGGCTGACTTCTACACCACCACATACGGCGTTGCAGCATTTCACCCCTGATGAGTTGAATACTTACTATGCGTCGATATCGTCAGTTCATCCAGCTTGCACCGAGTCACAGCTCAGACAAATATTACATACTCCCATCAATGAAAATTCGCCAACATTTGTCTTTCCTCTACTACAACCAGATGAAGTTCACAGTGCCCTCCTATCATCATTCTCGAAATCAAAAGATCTGAGTCCAGATGGGTTGCAAATCATCTACCTTAAAAGAGTTCTTTCTGTCATTGTAATACCCTTAACAGCTATCTTTAATTTCTCACTTCAGTCAGGGGTCTACCCACCGTTGTGAAAGCTATCTTTTATCATACCACTCAACAAACTTGCACATCCAGCTGCCCCTAGTGATACGCGTTCGATTGCAAATCCACCGCATATTTCGAAGATACTAGACGAGTTAGTAACTAGAAAAGTAGTTACCTATCTCGAGACGAATAGTCTGCTACATCCGGGATAGTTTGGTTTTCGGAAGCATAACAGTATACAAATAGCCTTACTCAAGCTTGCTGATATACGTTATGCTATGGAAAGGGTTTGTCACCATCCTCGTCCTCCTTGATATTTCTAAAGCGTTTGACTCTCTTAATCACCCACTAATTTTATAATGCCTTAGATCGTTGGAATTTGACGATTTGTCTGTAACTAGGGTGCACTCCTATCTTTCAGCCAGATCGCAAATAATAAGAGGATTGGATGGACAGTCCTCACGACAGTGCCTCACCAACAATGGCGTTCCACAAGGATCTAGTCGTGGACCTATACTTTTCAGCATTGTTATTAATACGCTTTTCTCACAGTTGAGATATTGTAGAGATTCGACAATTGTGTTCGCCGACGACACTCAATTCTACCTTTCAACACCCATTAGCCAGTTTAGTCAAACTCTTCGCTGCCTTAATAGTGATATTGAGAAGTTCGTTGAGTGGACGCAGCATTGCGGTCTAACAATTAGCGAAAAGAAGACCAAAGCAATTATATTTGGGACAAGAAACAACCTCGCTAAATTGAATACAATGGTATTGTCCCCAATTCTGGTTAATGACTACGTTGTACCATATGTGAGTGAAGTTCGTGACCTTGGTGTTTATCTTTCGTCAGATCTTACATGGAATCGCCACATCTCCTCTGTTAGCTCTAAAGTCCATTATACACTCCACAGGCTCCGTTTCAGAGGGGCTAGCCTTCCGTCCTCAGTTAAATTGGCCTTGGTCAACGCGTTGATTGTGCCGCACTTAGACATTGGCTGCCAGTTATTTTCTGACGCATCGGCTTATCTAGTCACCAAACTTCGTCGTCTATTGAACTCAGCATTACGGTTTGTTTACCGATTAAGAAGAGACCAATCCATGACACCATATTGGAAGAAAGCAAACTGGCTTACAATTGAGGATCGTCAGAAATATTATCGTGATACACTCACCCATCAGGTACTTCATACGTCGCAGCCTAAATATATTTGGGATAGACTTATTCTATGTCAAACTTCCCTAACACAGAGTACTCGTTTGAACTCTACGTCTTTCTATCTTCCGACATGTCAAACAAATTATTTCGCAAATTCATTTTGGATAATGGCCATAAGATCCTGGAATTTGTTACCATCCTGCCTTCGCACTAATCGATCTCAAGAAGCTTTTAAATCAGGCCTCATGTGACACCTAAAACGTCAAGTTTCCAGTGTAACATAAATTGATTTAAACCGCGCGCCAGCCTTTATGCAAAGTGTTTGGTTTCTTCTTCATTCTTTTTTATTAATTACTATGCGTTACTTTTTATTACTTTTGTTCGTGTAAAACAGCGAATTGCGGCGATGGTCCACTAGCGAGCGGGACTACTATGATTATATATTAAACTTAGTTTAGTTTTTAAGTTATGTTTGTAACTATTGTTAATTGTGATTTGTCCACGGACCTAATGTCCAGGACAATAATAAATGGTATCAAATCAATATTGTGCAATTGCATATATGCTGTGCAGTCGCATACACTGCCGAGCATAACACGATATGCCCTCCCCCAAGCCTATCAAATGGCAGCCTAACCTGAGCTGTAATATCGATAGCATGACGTGACGTTACCGACCAGGTTATTATGGATACAGAATTTACACGGACATACTTCGAGGAATTCCTAGTATCTAATTGGGAGGAAGATCTCCTAAGGCCTTCTTTCTTCTCTTTGTAACATATAGTCCCTAACAGTATCGAAGTTCAGTCACCGTAAACATTCGGGACCATGTGTACATATCTTTGGGTTATTCATTTCGAGACTTAGTGTTTGAAGGATTAGAAGTGTCTGCCTCGCCGTTGTCCTGTTGACGTCAGTTAGCTTAAATACAGAATAAACCTCCATACCCACCCGCGAGCAATGATCGATCACGTTCAGGTATCTCATTGTAAGTTTCATTAATTGTACTTTGTAACCGTGATGATTCTCTATTCTTTTGTCATCCGGATTCCTCTTCACTCCATCCTTCTCCTCCCTTTCTGTTACTTAAAATTGCCTGGTTTATTGAGCGACATCTTAAAAATTGATAAAATTGATCATAATGGACCATCAACAATTCCTACACAGTATTTCTCCTTAAAAATACGCCTTAAATCTGTTGACGTGCGAAATTTTATTGTCGAAACAAAGCGTAAGTTGGGGAAAATTACCGTCCAGGAATTATTCCCGGAATTATCCAAAGATGCTAACGCTGACAAAACTGTGTATGTTAACGAGTTCTTGCCCTTATCGACCTACAATTTGCTTAAAAAAGCCAAACCTGCGGCTATTAACGCAGGTTATAAGCGCGTTTGGGCGAGAGATAGCAATGTTTTTGTAAGAAAAGATGGCGGCACTCCCGAGTTGTTAATTGCCACAGAACAAGATCTTAATAACATTGTCTGACAACCAAAGCAGAATCTTGTTAATCAATGTGTATCAAGTAACGTGTCTTCGTCTGATTCTTCGTCGTCTCTAAAAATGTCGTGTATAAATATAAATTCACTGCGTGCTCATTTGCAAGATGTGGAAAATGAGTGAGCAGACTGCACAACACACATCCTGGCAGTCACCGAAACATGGATGACACCGCCTGTTGATTCATCGTGTGTTGCCGTTAAAAACTATAATTTTGTCCGTAATGATCGGGCGCTGCGCAGCGATGGGCAAACACGCTTTATTTTTGGTGGAGGTGTCGCATGTTACCTCCACAAATCTTTATCTTATACTATTCTCGAGTGCTCAGTAAATGAAAGCATTGCTCTCATGGGCAACTTCTCGCGGAATTTATAGTTAAGTTTAATACATATATATTTCTAAATATAAGAACATAATTGTAACAGGCGATTTAAACTGTAATTTGTTAGAGAATAGATTTGATTCTGTTTATCTCCAAAATTTTATTCAAGACTATTCGCTTTTTTCTGTACCCTTTGGAACCACCCATTATTCTTGTTTTTCCTCTTCTCAGCTGGATGTTATGCTAGTCGATTTTTCAGATATAATTAAAAGTTTTTCCACGTCTCCTACTCCTTTTGCGACTGGTCATTGTCTTATTACGATTCAATACGAATTCACGAACCTCAATTCCATTCCACAAATTATCACCTATCGTAAATTCGCCAAATGCGACTATTCTGCTTTAAATAAAGATCTTTCAGCATTACTTCAACTTAAATTTCCTCATCTCTTAGCTTCCGACCACACAACTTCAAACAAATTCGCAACTACTCGGTCTAATAAACTGCGTAAATAATTTTTACGAATGTATTACCGAAGTTTTAGATTTACATGCGCGATTTATTACAAAACGTATTTTGCACCGCGCTATTCCGTGGATCACATCTAGTATACGAAGTAGGATTAAGGAACGCGACAAATTGTGCCTGCGTGGGAAACGAACTTAAAACCTGCGTCTTTTCCAGGAATATAAGAATATGCGTCGCGAGATTAAAAATATCTTAAAAGCGGCCAAAAATCGTCACTTAGCCGAACTAGTGCTCCAACAAACAAGCACGAACAAACTCATGTCTTGCCTACGAAAATTAGGACTTGCTAATAAGCCATCACAGTCAGCACTTCCTCATTTCTCACCCATTGCATTAAATCGTCATTTTGCAAAAATATCGTCATCTCACCCGTCCTGTGACTTAGCGACACTTAACAACATTATCATGCGTCCATTACCTAATTTCCATACAACATTCACCTTTACTGCTATTAATCATCATGATGTCCTACTTAGTCTTAATCTAGTTGCACAAAAATCACGTGGGCTTAGTCCCGATCATCTTCCTTTAGAGTACCTTAAATCCATGTTTACAACCATTGCACCATATTTAACATCCATTTTCAATTTTTCTCTCATCTCTGGCTATTTCCCTCCCATTTGGAAATCATCTTACATCATACCACTTAAGAAAATCGCTACCCCCTTAAGTCCGTCTGCCATCCGTCCAATCACAAATCCTCCCCACCTCTCTAAGGTCATTAATTCCCTTGTCACGCAGCAGATCACAAAATATTTAGAGATAAATTGTATACTGCATCGCAAACAATGTGGATTCCGCAAATTTTACAGCACCCAAACTGCCCTATTACACCTTATGGATGATGTACGTTTGGGTATAGATCGTGGGGCAGTTACTATCTTGGTACAGTTCGATTTCTCAAAAGCCTTTGACTCCTTAAACCATGTCGTGATTCTAACCTGCCTTAGAGACATAAGCTTTGAGGAATCAACATTGAGATGGCTGCATTCTTATCTCACAAATCGCTCTCAGACAATAATTGGCCTGGATGGTTTAACATCTAATCCTGAGTATACTACTTCCGGCGTTCCACAAGGTTCGAGCTTAGGCCCCATATTATTCATTATTGTTATCAATGCGTTATTCTCGAGACTTAAATACTGCAGACACACTACCATCATCTTTGCTGATGATACGCAATTTTATCTCTCGACCCCGATATGTCATCTAAATGAAACGATACGCAATATTAATAGTGACATTGCTGAGCTTGTGAGTTGGCCCCATGATTATGGGCTCACTTTAAATACGCGTAAAACTCAGGCCATCATCCTAGGTTCACCTCAGAATTTAGCCGTTATGAAAAATCTCACCATACCACAAATTATTGTCGGGTCGGATGTAATACCTTATTCACATGAAGTAAAAGATCTTGGTGTTATAATAACATCCGACCTACCATGGAAACGCCATGTTAGTACCATATCATCTAAAGTACATAATGTTCTTTACAGGCTTAAAATTCGTGGTGCTTTTCTTCCACCGCAGATCAAACTCACACTCGTCAACGCAATAGTCATCCCACACCTCGATTACGCATCTTTAGTTATAGCCGATTCAACAGCATATCTTAACACTAAATTACAACGCCTTCAAAACATCGCCCTGAGGTATGTGTATCGCCTGCGCCGGGATGCAAGACTTGCGCCGTATCGTCAGAAAGGCAACTGGCTACCGATCACATCTACGCGACAGTACTCTCTCGGAAGCCTCACTCATCAAATCATCCATACCTCCCAACCTTCCTACCTTGCTGACAGATTCATTCCTCTAACCATTCGATTCGCCGATCTTCTCGCTTACAATCATCTCAATATCAACTTCCAATTCCTCGTACCAACATCTTTGCTCACTCTTTCTGGATCACAGCCATACAGTTTTGGAACTCCCTGCCACGCCGCCTTCACACATTTACATCTCTCGCAACATTTCGTACTAACTTATTAACATATATTCTTAGGGCTGATCAACCGTAAGTTTGTTACGTTTTCTATTTTTATGTTTTAACTATGCGAGCGACTTCTAATCAAATTTACTACTTACGTGTAGCTCAAGTGCAATTTTGTTATTTTTTATTTACAATGTAGTATATATAAAGATGTATAATGTGTTTACCGCCTTATAGTAGAGTTTATATAGTTTTAAGGTTTAAGTTGTATTATGTATCGCTTATCCTGACCGAAACATTATAACGGCAGGATATTGAGTTGATGTGTTCACGGCTCGTAGTGGCCAAGTCACTAATAAATAAGTCTTCAATCAATCAATCTCTCTCTCTCACATGCAGATAGGGTGAATACCTCGCCTGCGGCGCCGAGCCTGAGACGACTCGGAAACGGGGAACGTGAATACCTCGCCTGCGTCGCCGCGGTAAACCCCCTGAGTCGGGCCGATCGGCATCGATGGCGCGCCCCCTCCTTTGCGTGAGTCGTGATAGCGCGCACGCGCGGGCCCGAAGGCGCACCGTCGCGCCCGAGCCGCACAGTCTCGAGCAATCTCTCGGAAGATATAGTCCGCTTTGAGAGAATCTGCCTGCGAATCCGAGCATTTCCTTGTTGTAGTGCGAACCCCGCGCCGCCCAAACTTACAAGTTACGAAAAGTTTCTCCGAGAAAGGAGAAAAGTGTCTCCGCCTCCAATGCTAATTAGTGCGGGTGCTCTGGCCCTCGGCCAGAGGACGGTTGCCACCCAGGACTTCAGAAACCGGATCGCGGATAGCAGCCGTCAATCCTCAGCTACTGCCGACCGAGACTCCGGCTCCGAGATCATCGCCTGTAAGTAGGAAAAAACAGTGAACCGTCCGCGAGTGTAAGTTTTTAGTTTTCCAGGTCCTTTGTAAAGAAGTGCCGCCATCGAGGGACATCGAACCCGCGAAGCATTGCGTCCGGTCATCGCGCCGCGTATATCGACTTTGTCGCCTTCCCTTTTTGTTATGTACGATATCGAGCGCCGAAAAAATATATATATATATATATATATATATATATATATATATATATATATAGATTTGGATAAGTGAGTTGTTTGAATCGATATTATTTTCACCCCTCTGTTCCGAGAAGGGAGGGAGTTGCAGTATATACCACCGTTATTAAATGATTTCACACACCTTATATTAAAAAGTATTTCCTCACATTAATTACTATTATAATGCTATCATATTTCAACTGATGTTGAAATGTACTAGCAATGATCCTTAATTCAGATAAAGAAAATTCATAGACAATAATATGTATTGTATTTACAGAAACATTTACCGAGGGCAGCTCGCGAAGGACAGTTATTACCTGATAATTTATCTGCTATTGAACGCTATAATTGTTGTACTATCGAAGTATGTAAAAATGAACAACGCCCGAAGGCAACTTGCAACATACAAGATTTTGGAAAAGCACAGATGGTAGCGGCCGACGGCCAGCGCGTCATGTGCGCCGTGGCGCTGAGCGCAGGGACACTACCAACTTTAAATATTCATAACTTTAAAACTATTAAAGCAATGAAAATGAAACTTTTCAGAAAATTTCTTCATACCTTAGTGAACAATTTTCTCACTGACAGTTTTCGGACGTTCGATATATTCGGTAGATACACGTTGTTCATAAAAAAAATTAATAACTTTTTTGTTAATAAAGATACATCATTTTTTTTTCTTCAACAGACGCGGAGAACTCTAATGAACAATTTCGTATTTTATTCGTTTCAAAATTCTCAATATTAACTGTATTATAGCGAGTTGAAATAAAAAATATTTGCGATCCGGCCACGCAGTAACCACTGCCGTCTACACACTACTCAGTCGTGTTTCTTTCTTTCCGCGTGGGAGGGGATTGTGGCGCCATCTGTTAAGATATTTTATAATTACACACTTATACAAACATTACATTTTTATTCATAATTTTTTACAATGACTTGATTCTAAAAATGTTTTAAAATTACTTAAATTAAAAAATTGTTGTTTATAAAAAAATTCTTTAAAAAATTTTCTTTGTAATTATTGTACAATATAAAAAATTAGATGTGTTTTTGTTAAAAACTATGTTAATATTTTACTACTAGCCCGTTTCTTATGTATGACCTTACCTCAGGCTTCACAGTTTTATATACCAACATTTGTCTAAATGAAAAAATTTCAAATCTACATAACTTTGTTAAAAAAAATCGTAAAGCGATATTCAAAAATGGGTTTTAAAGTTTACATATAGTACTATACGATGTATTTGGGCAAAATGAAAAAAAAAATTTTGGTACCCAAAAAAAATTCAGAAAAATGGCCAAAATGTCCATTTTTGGGCCATATAAGCCAATATTACAAGAAATCCTGAAGTGATGGGCCATTTTGAAGGTCGGATTCGTTTTCTACGTCAAAAATCCTAACAGAATCACCTTCCCCTTTTTTTTTTTGTTACAGAACTAAGCCAAAATTTGCAGGCCTGTGTATTCTAAGTGTCATATCATATATTCCTGATGTGATTGTTGACATGTTCTAATGTAATAGTAAGATAAGATATAATTGTAACATATAATTATATAGTATAAAATATCACATTATGCATTCATTAAAGATTTATTGCAGAATAAAGGCGCCCCTCTTAACATCTCGTCCAGAAATTTATTGTACGAAGATCGGCAGCTGGAAATAGAGCCTACATACCCGTAACTTGGCACAATTGTTTCGTCGTCGGCGAAGGGTTTTAAGGCAGTAGAGGGAGCCGTGGCTTAAACGCGGCAAGCTACCATTTCTGTTCTAGCGATAATGTCTTCAGCCAAGGGGGACTCTACTCTAGAGGCTCTCAAGCTTTATAGAGCCATGATAATGACCACGCTTCTTTATGCCGCTCCCTGTTGGAGCCTCTCTTACCTTGATAGCCTGGAGTTGATTCAGGCCGAGTTTTTCAAAACATGGATTAGATTATCCTTGGCGATTGAACCTTGATCTTTACCCTATCTCTGTGGAAATTTTGCGAAGGTCAATGCTCTTGGTGATTAGATAGTTATGGGTGGCATGAGAGGACCGGTATTAAACTGGTTCACTCATCTAAAGCTTGCAATTGGCTCGGCAGCACAGCAAGATCTGTGGACTGTTCTTTCGGCAGAAAATTGAGAACATTGAGGAGCAACTTGTAAATGTGAAAAGTAATTATTAATTTACTTGCAACAAAACCTGTTGTTTTGATTTAGATCCATCAATATCATATTCAAGATACGAATGAAATGTTTGTTACAGTGGAGATGTAAACCCATGTATGTAAAGTTTGTGTCGTTAGTTCGTTTTTCACTAAATTTCAATTGCATGAAATCGATATAGTTATAGGGTATTCCAGGCCTTGAACCGTTTCTGCACTTTTGCACCGAAAAGTGGAATACGTGCACCGTCCATCTGGGAATCTTTCGAACTCCTTCGAAGCTTCAAAAAATTAATAGCTCTATTTCAAACCATATAATACATTTTTCATCAATTAAAGAAAAAATTCATATACGTTCAATATGTTTTCAGATATATATCTATACAAAGATACAAAGTAACAAAAATGCGTTTATTCTCTATTTTTTACATTATTGTCATAAACATTGCAATATCATAAATACATGTGGATTATACAGGGTGATCCAAAAGTCCCGGAACAGCAAAATATCTCAGCGGGAGTGCATTTTCGGGGAAAATGTTTTAGACAAAAGTTTAAGGATTTTTCCCTGGCTATTTAATGGCGATATTGAATTTGACCTTGAACATGACCTTGAAGGTTATTTCAAGGTCAAGTTAATTTTTTTAAATGGGAACCCCTATTTTTTTCACGGATTCGGAAAGAGCACAAAATTTTACGTCCGAATATGCTATGGCCGTTTTTTTCGGCAAGGTCATTTCAAGGTGAAACTTAAAACTCCCGTGACGGCGAAATATCTCAGAGGGTGTGCATTTCTTTGGAAATTGTTTCAGACAAAAGTTTAAGGATTTTTCCCGGGCTATTTAATGGTAGCACAGAATTTGACCTTGAACATAACCTTCAAGGTTATTTCAAGGTCAAGTTTGTTTTTTTTTTAATGGAAACTGCTATTTTTTTTTCACGGATTCGGAGAGAGCACAAAATTTTACGTCCAAATATGCTATGGCCGTTTTTTTCGGCAATGTCATTTCAAGGCCAAACTTAAAACTCCCGAAACAGCGAATTAACTCAGCAAGAGGTCATTTTCGGGTAAAATGTTTCAGACAAAAGTTTCAGGATTTTTTCCGGGATATTTAATGCTGGCATAAAATTTGACCTTGAAAATTACCTTGAAGATTATTCTCAGGTCAAGATTATTTTTTTTTTTTAATTGGAACCCCGTTTCATTTTCTTAACGAAGTTATGAGGATCTTGAATTCTGAGGATCCCCGAAGAGGTGTAAACCCGACCGTGCTACCTCCACGCGGTACATCTTGGGTAATGCTAAAGCCGGCGGTAGCATTGGAAACAATGTAAAAATGTTACCCATACATACGGTATTTATAAACGTATCGGATGTAAAAAAAAAATGTATATTTTTATCCGGGAACAATGATAATGCATTGCACTCTGGAAACTCTGGAAACATTACGAAAATAAAACGGGGTTCCAATTAAAAAAAAATAGTCTTGAGCTTAGAATAAGACTCAAGGTAATTTTCAAGGTTAAATTCAATGGTGCCTCTAGCATATTTGGACGTAAAATTTTGTGCTCTCTCCGAATCCGTGAACAAAAATAGCAGTTTCCATTAAAAAAAACAAACTTGACCTTGAAATAACCTTCAAGGTCATGTTCAAAGTCAAATTCTGTGCTACCATTAAATATCCCAGGAAAAATCCTTAAACTTTTGTCTGAAACAATTTCCAAAGAAATGCACACCCTCTGAGATATTTCGCCGTTACGGGAGTTTTAAGTTTCACCTTGAAATGACCTTGCCGGAAAAATCGATCATATCATACTCGGACGTAGAATTTCCCGCTCTTTCAGAATCCATGAAAAAAAATAGGGGTTCCCATTTAAAAAAATTAACTTGACCTTGAAATAACCTTCAAGGTCATGTTCAAGGTCAAATTCAATATCGCCATTAAATAGCCAGGGAAAAATCCTGAAACTTTTGTCTGAAACATTTTCCTCGAAAATGCACTCCCGCTGAGATATTTTGCTGTTCCGGGACTTTTGGATCACCCTGTATACTATTTACAACTGAAAAAACGCTCAATAGAACATCCGGTCTCAAGTACACTGTTTCATGACAATTA
This sequence comes from Trichopria drosophilae, assembly GCA_030407085.1. Taxonomy (NCBI): domain Eukaryota; kingdom Metazoa; phylum Arthropoda; class Insecta; order Hymenoptera; family Diapriidae; genus Trichopria; species Trichopria drosophilae. The sequence continues at coordinate 145,514,253 of CM059582.1, read as the reverse complement.
TATAAATATAAAAAATGTAGATAAACTTTAATCGCTACAGATTTTTAAGCGGCTTCAAACGTGTTAGGTACTTTACATAAATATGAGTACCTTGGAAGTTGAAGAAGATTTATTTTTGAGACCACGTCACTTAATGAAATTAAAATTGGGTCAGTTTCATTTATAGGGCAGACTTTCCATATGTTCGGTATTTCGACGCCACCGACATTAAATTGACAAAAATGTATCTCAATCACGCGAAACTTACAGGTATTGTCAGGAAGACATATTATTTCTAAAATTTGGAAAATTTGCCCTCCTGTTATTTGAATTATACTGTTATTCCATCTTTTTAATCGGTTATATGATTGTGTTCCGATTAGGACTGTAAGTCGAACTGACGTGTATTACTTCGCTCTGTTCCAAAGCTTGGATTTTATTTATTTATACCGCCTTTTTGGGAGTTTTGAATACAGTGACTTGTTTCCGGACCGACTCGGATCTTGTTCGTTATGAGCCAGTGATTATCCGAGTCATTCATCTGGATTATTTTGAGATTTTCTTTCTCCTCAATAATCGCCGAAGTGACGGTTGCTGTGCAATGTGCCAACGTGTTCCTGCGGTGACGTCATAAATTTGAAAGCGCAAGGAGAACTAAACACCGGCCTGGCATTACAGCGACTTCAAATCTGTGGACCTTGCATTTTGCTCTAAAAGTTGACATTCTACGAACGATTTGAGGCTCAACATCTACAGGCTTTTTTTCTTATACCATCTGCATTCAAGAGGTCATTCATCCTGCATGGTATCTGTCACCATTTGACAGTAACTCGAATGCAAATCGGTGAGTCTATTCTTTGCTTGTCTGCGGCCCCACACACGCTCAGATCGGCGGCAGCCTCGCGATTGCTCCGTCGCTCAGTGCGCATGCCTCATATTCTGTCTCGATCTACGCTGCGTCTCCGTCTTCGGTTCTTTCACTAGAGATCAAGGAGACGGCAGCACCTCTCGGGCTAGTATCTAGCGGCACATGTCGGAAGCGAGTCCATTCAAGAGTCCACCCACTACCCACTACTCCGTCCATCGATCTTGGCAGGCCGCCCCACCACCGCGTCAAAGTGGTCAACTTATCGCACGAGCAGCTGTAGTTCCCTCGAGGATTTCGGTTTTGTAAAGCGAAAGCGTATCTACACGGCAGACGAGCTGTCACTTTTTCCGGCTTCTAGACGCCTCAAACTTTTATCTTCGCCCTCGAACTCCTCAATTCCTTCAGCCTTAGATATGGAGAACACTCCGGTCACGCAGGCCGACCTTGATCATATGCAAAAATCTCTTTTAGCGTCAATAAGGGACACAATAAAAGAAGCTACGTCGAATATCACTTCGACCTTACAACCGAGAATTGACGAGTGCGCTAGGGAAATTTCGGTTTTAAAAAATGCGATTTGTGAGATAAAGGAGGACTTCTCCAATCGTGTTGCAGTACTCGAGAAAAGAATCGAATCTCAGGACCACCTTATAAAAATTATGGCTGCCAAGCTAGAGTCCCAGGAAAGATTCTTAAAAAGAAAGAATATAATTGTAACTGGCCTACAACCCGGAACGGCCCCGTTAAAGAACGAAGTCCAAAAATGTCTTAAAGCGAAATTTTCCATATTAGGCACGGTAGTCTCGGCAAGGGGAATTCGTTTTAACCCGCTGAGTATTTTGGCGGAGCTATCTTCAGAAGAGGACAAATTTCAGATTTTATCTACAAAAAAAAATGTTTTAAAAAATAGCTGATTTTTATTAACTCTGACCTCACGAATATAGAACGCTATATGGCCTTCAAAGCAAGGGAAGCTCGACGTGCAGCTACCGCCAGAGGTGCCTCCTTTAAGATAAAGGGAAACACGATTGCCGTTGATAACGCCTGGCTGAAATGGTTTGAGGTGGATCAAGATTTCACGATAAGCTGCACAGGCCCATCGCACGAAAGAAGACCTTTCCCGTCGACCCATACGCCACAAAATTCTGCGGGCTTCAATGCTTCTCAGCAGCAACCTTTGAAGGCGGCGTTCGAAATGGACACAGCTCCTCTGAACTCCAATTCTGCTCCAATTTTTTAAATTCCCCTCGTCATCATTAACGATGCCCAATCGCGCCATCTCACGGTCTTGCGCGAGCGTCTTCTCAACGCGCTGTTTGTTCTAATAATCGACCATTGGACTTTTTAAAAATTGTATTTTGGAATGCTCGCGGCTTCTATAATATTAAAAATAATACGTTCTTTTCGTCATTCGAACTAGTCAATTTTTCGGAAACTTGGTCTGAACGCGACACCGGGGTTGAAGGGTTGGCTCCAGGATATTCGGGAATCTTTTCCGCAGCTACCCGTCGCAGTGGATTCGGTCGATGCAGCGGTGGCCTTTTATCCCTTATTCACTCAGATTACTCCCACACAATACTTGAAATTGCACCCAACTGGATTTTTTATTATGTCAACACTCTCCCGCTCAATACAATAGTTGGTTCTTTTTATTTCCCACCCACTTCCGATCTAGCCCCTCATCTTTCAGCCATACAAACAATAGTTGATTCGCTTAAAGCCCGTTTTCCGAATAGTATTTTTATTATGGGTGGCGATTTTAATTGCAGAATTGGCTCGTCGGACCAGTATAATGATTTCCCCGAAATTTTTGAGGACACTTCAATTTATATGGTGAGGGAGTCTCATGATGAGGTCTACAACACACGTGGGTCTCTTCTGTCCGAGTGCATGCTACTGAATAGTTTTGTTTTATTAAACGGTCGCAGTCTCGGCGACCGTCCGGCGCACTTTACGTACCTCGGGCAGAGGGGATTCAGTGTTGTTGACCTCATATGGGTTTCGGCCCCGCATTTACCGTTTATTGTAGACCTCTCACTGGCCGCTGATCTTCACGGTTCAGACCATTTACCGGTAATTTTGACTACTGCGCTTCACTCCGTAAGGGCAACTCGGGAGTTAACTGTTTCTCCGTCGGAACGTCGCGTAAAAATTTGTTATTCATGGTCGAGTGACGGGGAGCGCAATTTTAGAAATCTACTAAGACAATCTTTGTCTGACTCTTCACCGGAAGAATCAGAGTCTTTGGACGTGTTATATGAGTATCTAACGGGCTCTATTCGCGCTGCGGCATTCAATGTAGGTTTAACCTCGAAAATCACCTCTTGTAAATCGCGCAAACGTTATGTAAGTTCTAAGCCCTGGTTTGATGGGGAATGTGCCTCAGCAAGGAGGGCTTTTCGCAACTCTCTATATAAAATGAGAAAGAATGCATATAGTACAAGTTCAACTCGTAACTTTAAAACTGCAAAAAAAGTTTATCTAGACGTTTTGAAACAGAAAAAGTTGAAGTACGCTGATACGATTGTAGAAAGGTTTGCGAAGGCGCGCAACTCCGCAGATTTTTGGAGTGCGTGTCGACAGTTTCGAAAAAATCCCATCACGGGAACGCAGGTCTCGGACGACGCTTGGAGAGCTTACTTTTCGGAAATTTTTCCCCGGGAAGTGAGACCACCTGAAACGTTCTATGGCACGTTTGACCCCGCCCTGGACTCCCCGATTTCCTCGGTGGAGTTGCGCGCCAGTATCAGAGCGCTAAAGACGGGCAAGGCCATTGGCCCCGACGAATTACCGGCCGAAGTATTTAAACTATTAGATGAGGCATGGCTTGCCCGCCTTTTTCAGCTCTTTAATAAAGTCATCCTTGAGGAGACCTTCCCCACGGATTGGGCACGCGCTTCTCTCTTTGCGCTTTTTGAAAAGGGTCCGCGAGACGACCCAGCGTATTACCGATTGATCGCAATCTCGAACGCTTTATCTAAGATCTTTTCGCAAATTTTATGTAAACGCCTGTCCGACTGGGCTTCCGCCAGAGAACTACTACCTGAAGAACAGGCCGGGTTTCGCGCTGGAAGGTGCACAGAAGATAACATCTTCTCGCTCCTCGCCACTATTCAAATATCACTCAGGCGCCCCAAATCGAAACTGTTTGGTCTATTTGTAGACTTCAAAAGGGCCTTTGATTCCGTCCCTTATAAACTCCTCTGGCGAAAGCTGCTCGGACTCGGTGTCAGCACAAAATTTCTAAGGATTTTGTCTGCTTACGTGCGTTTACAGTCGGATAATTTCTCGATGCCCGACTTTAAGGTAACGAGGGGTGCGCTTCAGGGCGAAATTCTTAGTCCTCTTCTCTTTATTTTATATTTATCTGATATTGTGGCGTTCTTTCGTGAGAGGGGTGCTCGTGGAGTGGACGTTACGCCCACTCAGGACCTGCTGATGCTGATCTATGCCGACGACCTGACTATCTTTGCATACTCTCCTGTGGACCTCCGTAGAAAATTACTTCTGCTAGAGGAATACTGCCAACAGAACCTTATTACTGTCAGCACAAGTAAAACGAAGATAGTCTGCTTTAGAAGGGCCGGCCACTTAGACGCGCACTCTCGATCGTTTCGCTACGTAGATGGTCAGGTCGAAGTCGTGAGCAGTTATCGCTACCTGGGTGTATTGTTCTCCTCTTCGTCGCACGGCCTACAACCCACAGAGGACGCCACAATCAGAAGCTGGCAGCATCAGCTACAGTTACGTCTTTAATCTATGCGTCGAAAATGGATTCGTGGCAAGCCTACTTTAAATTGTACAACGCGTTGATAATTTCGGTTCTTTTATACGCGGCATCGTTTTGGGCGTTGAGATACTTGGATAGACTGGGATCCGTTCAGATTGGGGTTTTTAAAATACTTCTCAACTTACCGAGACACACTCCACCCTACCTCATCCGTTTAGAACTCGGTATACCACCTACTGCGGTAGAAATTTGCTCGCGTGCAATTAAATGGGTAATCAGAACGCTCAGTCTACCGGATCACAGACTGCCAAAAATTTTGCTCCTGCGCCTAAAGGAATTGGCAGCAACGGCTCCCGCGACGAATATTTTCAACTGGGGTTTACAATTAAAGACAATTCTTGAGGGTGCAGGAGCGGGCGATTTGTGGCTTAATTTTAATGCCGATTACTGGAGACAAACAGGGCCATCGGTAGTGGCTAAATTTTCCGACGCCTGCTGGAGGGACGACCTGAGAGCATACTTTATTTCGGATACCACTGTACCGCCTTCCTGTGGACTCTGCTTTCACGTTGTACCTTCCTCGCCTGCCCCTGCACTTTCTCAAGGTAAAGATTCAATTGCGCTTAGCGAATATATACTCGCGCTCTTTTTTTATTGCCGGTCAGCGTCACCTGTACAACCCGACAGCTCCTTGCACATTATGTAATACAAACGCGCCGGAAACGTTGCTGCATATTCTAACGGAATGCCCTTTATTAGCATCGACTAGAGCACAGTATGCCGGGATAATGAACCAGCATCTGCAACATTCATCCGATGTATTAGGCTATTTAGTTTGCGCCAACGACGCTCAATCCGCGACACTTTTGTACAAATTCACAAAAGCCAGTTTCCACAGAAGATCAAGTGTTTTTCTTCATTTCGTTTTTTCTGAATTTTCTATTAATTATCATCTTAATTTCACATTTTTAAAGAATCATTCTTGAGATTCTTTAATTTACATCACATTCCATCTAAAATGAGTTTCAAAGTTGATTGGCTGGCAAAATATTTGTCGCGCGAAATTTGAAAAACTCAGACACTATTTGGTTCGGATTACCGATAAATTCATCGATTACTTATTGAAATATCACCGAACGATAAATTCATCTTCATCTTTATTAAAAACGCATCTGGGTTGGAATGATGCAACCAGAAAAGTGAACTGATGAATCATGACTTGAATTAAATCGGAGGGAATGCACGGGGTTGCCGTAGCTCAGATGATAGAGCATTCGACGCGAAATCGAAAGGTCGTGGGTTCGTCCCCACCGGCTGCGAATGTGCTTCCATACCCCATTTTTTTCAAGTGTTTTTCTTCATTTCGATTTTTCTGAATTTTCTATTAATTATCATCTTAATTTCACATTTTTAAAGAATCATTCTTGAGATTCTTTAATTTAATTTAAATTTCGTGTCAAATTCCATCTAAAATGAGTTTCAAAGTTGATTGGCTGGCAAAATATTTGTCGCGCGAAATTTGAAAAACTCAGACACTATTTGGTTCGGATTACCGATAAATTCATAGATTACTTATCATTAAATTTTCTTCACATTCATTTAATTCAGCTGTCGAAATTGAAGTTTGAAGTAATATATACATACATTTCACGAATAGTGCGTAATGACTAAGATACTCCATTGGAACGTAATCAAAGCACACGGGGATGCTGTAATACAAAAGCTAGGACTTCCAGTCTTTTGCCTTGAAATTGCTCACTTTATCCATTGACATAGGTAATTTACGTACTTCGTACGCTGGTTGCAGAAGGAGCAATTGCTCGCCAATATCCTTCTTATCTTGACGAGTTAAGTGCACACTCGGAGTTTCCGTAAACAGCTCCCACATGTGCTTAGTTACACCCAAAATGGCAGTATGCATACTATCGAATGGAAAACTCCAAACCATATCGAAGTAGGGAAGGTCGCGTAAAATAGAAGGACCCTTTACACCACGTGCTCGAGTTGATGAAGATCCCAGTGCAACTTCTTCCACATCTCGAGCATGAGACTCATGAGTTCTTATCGTGGCATCTTCAGACTCAAAAGGATATCGAATTGTTCTAATATATTCTCCTCGTTGATAACAGTAACTACATCCAAAATGCCCATTATACTGAAATCTATTTTGCAGAAT